>WHVB01000029.1:0-379604 GCA_015178965.1 Russula ochroleuca | reverse complement strand
CGTGGTACTCCTGGAGGAACGTGCGTCGGAGTTGTACGTCTTCAGGGATCACTAAGGATCCTGCCTTCCACCAGACCTTCCATTCATCTTGATAGATGCCGTGCTTCTTCTTCCATTTTTGGCATAGTTCGCTGTTTGCCTTCTGCAGTTGATGGACCTGTTGTTCCAGGATAGAGATTTCAATTGCTCTAGCGAAGAGTTTGTTTGGTAGAGCTGTGGTCTCTTCATTATCCGCTGATCCGTCGTCGTGGTCTGGGCGTCGGGATAGGGGATCTGCTTGGTTTCGCTTGCCAGGAAGGTTGTCACCGCTGCTTACGCGACGATAACGAGTAGACTCGGGGTGGTAGTGATAAGGCTCTTAGCGGCCGCCTTCTGGCTAGGAGTAGAGAATAGATGCTATTGCCGTCGTAAGACGGACAGGAGACTCAACTTAGCGACCTAGAGTCACTAGAGAGTCGTACTTATACTGCTACAGGGTACAGGGTACGGGGTACGGGGCACAGGGCACGGAACATGAGGATACGGGGCTGCGAGTCACGTACATAGGGGCTGAGTCACAAGGCGACTCATGTAGTCCATCCACATCAGGCGAGGCGTATACGAATAGTACTAGTCCGATCTTACCGCTACTCCGGGTCATCCAACTCCATCGGGTCGTCCGCGTGACTGATATCCCCGTCGATCGAGGGAGGGAAGTCCCAGGGTCGAGGGGACGGTAACATCACCCTCCGGTTAGATGCGAGCGCGACCACGCGTCGCGTAGCGGATGATCCCCGCCCCGTGGCGTTGGTCATGACGGTCGGCATCGTTGCCGGCAAGGTGGGCAAGGGTTTCTCCGGCGTTGGCGGCGCGGAGGCGGCGGCGGCAGTTGGCGAGGATGTTGCGGGTTTCGGCTTCTTCAGCCTCGAGAGCGCGGAGGCGGGAGGCGATGTTGGTGAGCTCGACGTCGGTGTGGTGGTAGCGACAGATGTCCGTGTAGAGACCCCAGTCCTGGGTCGTATCTTGGACCTCCAATGCGAAGGCATCGAAGATCTCGGAGTCTCCGTCGATGGCACGGAGTAGCCACTTGGGTACTGGCGGATTGGCGACACCAACGTTGGAACTGGGCTGGGCGTAGACCTCTGTAGTAAAGACAGGGTCGTCAGGGCCTCCCAAGGTACCAGCGGCGCGGGGAACGGGGCCGTCGAGAAGTTGGATGTAGGGGGCGATGCGGCGGTCGTTGGTACCGGCTTGGAGGGGGATGGAGAAGTAGTGGAGCTGGCCGTTATTCTCGATAAAGCCAGCAGGGGGTTCAGACTGAATACCCTGCGGAGTGTCCGCCCTTGCGGGCTGGCTGGCCAGGCGGCGGATGGTGAGGTCGGCGAGGCGGAGGGATTCGGTCTTGGCCTCGCAGTCGAGCTGGAGGGCCCTGGCGCCGAGGGCGAGGATGTCGCGTTGGTCCCGGCTCTGCTCCAGTTCCGCGGCTTGCTCTTCGGCCGTGAACCTAACGGCTTCCATCCGGTCCTCGGTGCGCTTGGCGGTGATGATGAGACCGCGGACCATGCGGAGGAGAACTGGAGCCGTGAGGGCGTCGGCTTGTCCCTCGACGATAGCGCTAACGGCTCGGGGTGATAGGGGTATGGCTGGCTGCGCAGCGCCGATGGCGAGGTCCACTGCAAGGACCCGTGCTGAGTTAGTGGGCGCGCCGTCCTCAACAAGAGGAAGGGTTCCATTGGAACCGGTCGTCTGATAGGGGGTCCCTGGGGCAGGTATGAAGAGGGCCTCGGTGGAGGCATAGGAGTCGGTGGGCGAGGCGGGGGCGTAGTTGGCATCTTCGACGGGGGAGAGATGGATGGTTTGGTGGGGCATAGTAGTTCGGAGTGTGGGGAGAGGATGCTACTTCGAGTCCTCAGACCCGTCCTTTTATGCGGTTGCTCGAGCGGGCGCCTTTGGTGATATTCTTCGATTAGTGCGGGGGCGTGTACTTGGGGGGCCGGTTCCCATGTGTTGTCTGCGTCTGGGTATCCCTTCCATTTGAGGAGATATTGCAGGCTCTTCCGCTTTCCGTGGAGACGGTGATTAACGATGGCCTCGACTTCGTACTCGTGTTCACCCTCGATCAGTTCGGGGGGTGGTTTGATGTAGTTGGGGCCGTGCTGTGGGGTCTCGCGATAAGGGGTAAGGAGGCTGGCGTGGAACACGTTGTGGATCTTCCAGGTGTTGGGTAGCTGGAGCTGATACGCCACCGGTGACACCTGTTTACTGATGCGGAAAGGGCCGTGTCGCTTAGGGGCTAGTTTGGGGGTCTGGTAGGGTAGTCGGAGGTTTTTGGCCTCTAGCCAGACCTCTTGATCCACGTTGAACTGGGGTGGTGGCGTTTGGTGTGCGGTGCGATTGATGGCTTCGATCGCTTGTGCACGCCTTTCGAGGGCGATCTGCTTCCTGTCCTCCACGTGTTGGTTTAGTGATGGAGGGGGGTCTGTAGGGTGTAGGCGAGGCGTGTAGCCGAGGAGTGCTTCTGATGGGGCGATGTTGATGGTGGCGTTCTTGTGGTTGTTGTGCACCATGGTGGCTATCCCCAGCCAATCTCTCCAGTCGGTTTGGGCGCTGTTGGTGGTCAGTCGGAGGTATTGCTCTACCCATTGATTCGTTCGTTCTGATAGTCCGTCTGTTTGGGGGTGGAACGCTGAGGACATGTTTTGTTTGATCCCCAGTTGTTGGGCGAGTGCCTTTGCGAAGAAGGACGTGAATCGAGGGTCTCTATCGGATATGACTTTATCGGGCAGGCCGAACCATCGGTAGACGTTGTCGTAGTATAGTTTGGCCACTTCTTGCCCGGTGATTGTTGTTTTGCAGGGGAGGAATACGGCTGCTCTCGTGCATCCGTGGTCCACTATCGTGAGGATGGCGTCGTACCCTTTGCTGGTCGGGAGTTGGGTGATCAGATCGATCTGGAATGGGAGTGCGTTGGTCGGTGTGGGAATGCGGTAGAGGGGGACCTTGGCTCGTCTTGTAAGGTTCTTGCCTTGTTGGCATTTGGCGCACCCTCTTACGTATTGTGCAATCCATTCGTTCATGTCTGGCCACCAGAAGTGTCGGCGGATGATTGTGATGGTGGGGTCTCGCCCTGGGTGTCCTCTGATTTCTAGGTCGTGGAACCGATGGAGGATTTCCTTCTTCAGGGTGTCATCTGGTGGGACGGCGATTCTGCCTTGTATGCGCCAGTGTTTTAGGTTGTTGTCGTTGTGCGAGTGGGTCATGGTTGCCTTGTGTCGTTTGATCCACTTTGCGATTTCGGTGGGGTACTTTCGCTGTGCTGTCCCTATCCGTCGTTCTAGCTCCCACCATTCGTCTTTGGGGTCTTCGGTGGTGGATAGCCTGATAAAGGCGTCCGGGTGAAGGAGGGTTAGGTCTTGGTTATCTGTTTCGCCCTTGTCCACTCCTGGGGGTCGGGAGAGGAGGTCTGCCGAAGTGTGGAGTTTTCCTGGCACGTGTTGGATCTTCAGGTGATACTCCTGGAGTTCTGCGAACCACCGTGCCACCCGGCGGTTTACCTTGCGTGGGGATTTCCAGAAGGTTAGGTTTGCGTGGTCGGTGAGGACTGTGACTGGGATCGTTGATCCTGCTAGGTGGGGTCGCCAGTGGGCTAGGGCTTTCATTAATGCTAGGAGCTCTCTTTCGTAGATGTCGTAGTTGCGCTCGGTTGGGGTGAATGTTGCGGAGTAGTAAGCTATGGGGTGTTTGGTTGGTGAGGTTTTTCTGGGGTGTTTGTCTCCCTCCTGTAAGAGTACGGCTCCCACGCCGTACGCGGACGCGTCTGTGGCTAGGAAGAATGGTTTGGTGTAATCGGGTTGCCGTAGGATTGGGTTTTGACACATATGTTTCTTGAGGGTCTCGAAGGCTGTAATTTGAGCTTCTCCCCATGCAAATGGCGTCGCTTTCTTGGTAAGATGGATTAGTGGTCTTGCGATCTTCGAGTAATCTTTGATGAAGTATCGGTAGTATCCTGTGAATCCCAGGAAGGCTCTGACGTCTCGGACCGTTCGTGGGGGTTTCCAGTCTGCTACTCCTTGCACCTTGGCTGGGTCCATCCGTATGGTGTTGTGACCCAGGATGACGCCTAAGAACTCGACTTCTTTTGCTTCGAAGACGCACTTCTCTGGTTTGAGGAAGAGGTCGTGTTTGCGTAGTTTGTCGAGGATTTGGTGGACTCTCGTTCGGTGGTATGGGAGGTCTGATCGGGTGTGTATGAGGATGTCGTCCATGTAGATCGACAGCCAGTCTTGTCGGAGTTCTTCTCTGAATAGTGCGTTCATCATGGTCTGGAAGGTGGCTGGGGAGTTGGTCATCCCGAAGAACATCACCTGTGGTTCGAAGAGGCCGTGGTTCGTAACGAATGCTGCTTTCCATTGGTCTCCATCGCGTATTCGTATGTTGTTATATCCCCAGCGAATGTCGAACTTGGTGAATAGGCTGGCTCCTCTGACTCTCGCGATGAGTTCTGGGATGAGCGGGAGTGGTGTGGCGTTTCGGCGGGTCCATTCATTGAGCTTTCGGTAGTCCTGTACTGGTCGAAGCTTCCCGTCTTTCTTTTTGACGAAGAAGAATGGAGCCGCGAATTGGCTTTTGGACTCGGTGATGTATCCCTTGTCGAGGTGTTCTTGGAGGAACGTCGCCAGTGCCTCTTGTTCTGGTTGGGTCAGGGCGTACACCTTCCCTGGCATATGTTCTGGGTGGCCTGGTTTCAGTTCTATGGCGTGATCCCATTCTCGTGGTGGTGGGAATCGCTTTGATTCGGCTTCGCTGAACACGAATGAGTGTCGGCGGTACTCCTTTGGGATTGGCGAGGGTTGGGCTGCGTGTTTTTCGGCTAGCTTTGAGGCTAGTGTTTGTCGATCTGTCGCCGTGGCGGTATGGATCTTTGTCGTCGTCCGCTTGATCCTGGCTTTGATGACGACGGGTAGTTGTTCGTAGGCGATCCATCCTTTTGCCCAGTCAATGACCAGTTGGACTGCGGCGAACCATGGGTAGCCTAGGATTACCTTTTGTTCGCCTAGGTTGGTAAGGAAGAAGCGCATCGTGCGCGTTTGGTCGCCCGTTCGTACGTCTAGGTCGGTGTAGTGGGTGATTTGTCCGTGGCGGTTTTGTGTTCCATCCACGTTGAACACCTTGCGGGGTTCTGCCAGTTCTTCGATTGGCAGCTTGAGTTCTTTTGCGTAGTTGGGGTTGATGAAGTTCTCCGTGGCACTGGAGTCTAGTAGTGCAGAGGTTTCGGCCCTCTTAAACAAGGAGTTTAGATATACGCGAATTGTCATTGATCGACGGTTCGATAGATACACGCTCCTTGTACTTAATGCCCTAACCAAGGCCGAACTGGTTAGGCGTCCTGAAAACCCTCTTCTTCGGCTGCTACTATTCCTCCTCCGAAGTGCGCTGCTACTTGGTCTCGTTGGTCAGTGGACATAGCTGCCAGTCTGGCGGCTATTTCGTCTACTGGGTTCTCGTTGGTGGTCGTGGTGTCTGACATCCAGTCGACCAATTGCGCCGTGGCTACGCGCGGTTTCTTCTTTCGGTTGGGGCAGTTGCGCGCGAAATGTCCGACTTGGTTGCATTCGTAGCAGGCGCCGCGGGGGGCTCGGTCAGCGCCGCGGGGGTTTCTGTCGGTTGGTTGGGTTTGGGCGACGTTCACCTGATAGACGTTTCCTTGCTCGTCCTGCATCTGGACCGTCCTTCCTTGGGGGTTTCGGTTCCTCCAGTTGTTGTTCCGGTTGGCGCGTGCTCGGTCTGCATCGACGTCCATTGGAACGGGGGCGTTATTCAGGTGGCGGGGGGCGTTGGTGGAGTTATACCCTCTGATGTTGGGACGGCTGGTTTGTTGGTTGGTGGGGTTGGGCTGTGCAAATCGATTCCACCTCGAAGATGGTGGTCGGTTCGTGGTGCCTTTGTCCTGTTTGAACATCTCATAGATGAGGAGCTGGGACGCCACGCTGTCGATCGCTCGCTGTTTGATTTCTGCATAGGTATTGACCTTGGGGGGTTTGACTATGTCGTTGACGATGGACTTGGTTAGTCCTTTCAAGAAGTACCTGACGGTTGCGGGTGCTGTGAGCGGGTATTCGGCCTTTCGGGCGACTCTTTCGAAGTCCTGGATGTACTGGTCGACTTCGGGCCATTTCATCTTCATATTTTCGATTTGAAGGCGTGCTCGCTCTTCGGCTTGGGTGTCTTGGAATTGGTTCCGGAACTCGTTTAGGAAGTGTGTCCAGACGTCAGGGACGTCTTCGATGAGTGGGTCTAGTTGGTCCACCCATTCTCCCTGGTTGAGGGCCCATTCGTCCACGGTTGGGCCTTTGACGAACGTCAGCGCTATTGCTACGCGGCGAATCCAGGATTGAAGGCCGGGGACTGTGGCGTTTACGCGGAAGTAGTGTCGCAATTCGTTTATGAATTGATCCGCTTTCGCTCGGTCTCCGTCGAATTCTGTGGGGGCGTTTCCCATGAGGCGGGCGTCTTGGTTTGCCGGGGGCATTGGTGGCGCGACCGGGGGGTTGGGGGCTCCGGGGTTTCCTCCGGGATTGCCTCCTCCGCCTCCGGGGTTGCCTCCCCCCCCTCCGGGGTTGCTTCCTCCGGGGTTTCCTCCTCCTCCTCCGGGGTTGTTGCTCGGCTGTCGCTTCATTGCTGTGTCTAATTTCTTCTGCACGGAGGCCGCTATCTTAGGTTTGGTAGTTGTGGTGGCGGTAGTAGTGGTTGCTGTAGTGGTTGCCATGGTGTGTTCGCGTATCAGCGAAGCGAATGGTCGAGTATCGAAGAGTGGGGAGTTTCTGATGATGGTGTTGGTGTGATCCTCGGTGGGTTCTTCGTCGGTGGTAGGCGAGTTGGGTTGTTGGTCTGTGGAGACGGGGGATGGGGGCCGTGTGTTGTCTTCGGCGTCGCTGTCGGAGTCAAGAGGGATGGGTAGGAATGTTCCTCCTTCGCGTCTACGTCGGCATTTCTCTTGTGAGTTTAACTGGTTGTGTGCTTCGATGTCGGGTCTTCTAGGTCCTCGCACTAGTTTGAATTTGTCTCCGTCTTCCTCGAGGTAGATTTGGGTGAGGAATCCTTTCTCGTTGTGTATCCAGACGTGGGTTCCGTCTATGCAGTCCTGTGCCTTCTTGGTCGTATCAGGATGGTATAGTATCGCTATCCCGTCGTATCCGGGGATGACTCCTTTGTCGATCCTGCGTAGGTGCGCGTTCTTTGGTGGTTTGTCGTCGTCTCCGAAGTCCGTGAGGTATTCCTTGGGTGGGGCCTCCGTGATGATAAGAAAGTTGAGTCTAATGTCACCGCTGCTTACGCGACGATAACGAGTAGACTCGGGGTGGTAGTGATAAGGCTCTTAGCGGCCGCCTTCTGGCTAGGAGTAGAGAATAGATGCTATTGCCGTCGTAAGACGGACAGGAGACTCAACTTAGCGACCTAGAGTCACTAGAGAGTCGTACTTATACTGCTACAGGGTACAGGGTACGGGGTACGGGGCACAGGGCACGGAACATGAGGATACGGGGCTGCGAGTCACGTACATAGGGGCTGAGTCACAAGGCGACTCATGTAGTCCATCCACATCAGGCGAGGCGTATACGAATAGTACTAGTCCGATCTTACCGCTACTCCGGGTCATCCAACTCCATCGGGTCGTCCGCGTGACTGATATCCCCGTCGATCGAGGGAGGGAAGTCCCAGGGTCGAGGGGACGGTAACAAAGGTGGACTAACTCGAAGTCGAAGTCAGCCAAGAATGCAATGTATCGAGCGACGCATCGGTTCAATTTTTGTGGGTGTCGGTAGTAGCGGAGGTGGTCGTGATCCGTGTAGATGATCAATTTGTGGGGTGATCCCATCACTAGGTGTCGTACGCATTTCAGGCCTTCTATGATGGCCAGGAATTCTCTGTCACCGATGGAGTAGTTCCTTTCGGCTGCGTTTAGTGCCTTTGAATGATAGGCTACTGCTCGTCGTTTGTTGTCGTCATCTCTTTGGTAGAGGATGCTCCCGAGTGCGAAAGCAGAGGCATCGACCTCAAGTTCGTATTGTTTGGCGGGATTTGGGTGCCAGAGGACTGGTTCAGTGGTAACTCGCGTGATGAGTTCATTTAACGCCTCTGTGCATTTTTCGGTCCAGATGAAAGGGGTTTCCTTTTTGGTAAGGTCGTGTAGCGGTCGGGCTATTGCTGCAAATCCTTGGATGAAGGGTCGCTGGTAGCCGAGCACCCCTAGGGTCTTTCTGACCTCTTCTACTGATTTGAGGGTCCTGGGCCATTCTGATATCCCTTTTACTTTCGCCAGGTCGATACGTACTCGTCCTCCTCCCACGAGCCATCCTAGTATTTCCATTTCGTCTTTTTCGAATTGACATTTCTTTGGTTTCAGGAAGTAAGAGCACTCTTCCATTTTGTCTAGAAAGTCGTGGACGATTTGTTTATGCAGTTGGCGGCCTTCTTCGTCGTTGGCTGTGGCCACCCACCAATCATCCATATAGTTTCCCAGGTTCTCGGGGTACTTTTGGAGTAAGGGGCAGAAGTCTCGGTGCATAGTTCGTTGGAAGAAAGGAGGTGCATTTGTGAGTCCGAAGTACATGACTCGGGGAACATAAGTGCCTTGGGGAGTTTTGAATGCTGCTTTGGTTTGGTCTTCTTCAGCGATACGTATGTTGTTGTATCCCCAGCGAATGTCGAACTTGGAGAACAGTAATTTGCCGTGCAGTCTTTCCAGTGCGGATTGTATATTGGGCAGAGGATTGTTATCTCTGACTGTGTACTTGTTCAACTGCCTGTAATCCATGATGATTCTTTTCTCCGAGCTGTCTTTTTTGTTGATGAAGTAGACTGGTGCCGTGTAGGGTGATGGTCCTTCATAGATTCGCCCTAGTTCTTCTTCTTCGAGAATCCACTTTTGCAGGAGTTCTCGTTCGTCGTTGGACAGGGGGTACACCTTGCAATTTAACTCCTTCGGTGCATCTGGAGTTAGTTTGATAGTCATATCTTCCGATCTTGCAGGGGGGAAGTGTTGTGCTTCTTCTTCAGAGAAGACTTTTTGATGTCTTTGATATTCCTTGGGAATGGTGTCGATGGTAAGGTGGATTTTATCTTTATCCGCCTTTTGGGCCCATTCTTGTGCTATGTTGGTTCGTCGTACATAGATGGCTTCGTCTTCCTTGGGTTTCCCTAGTTGCTTGATCGCTTCTCTTTGCATAAAGAAGATGCATTTGGTGCTATGCATGTATCTGCTGCTTTGGAGTTGTACTGGTTCTCCCGAGACCTTTCCTGTTTTCCAGTTGATTTTTGGATTGAAGTCGTATAGGAAGGGGTATCCCAGAATGATGCGATCTTTTCCTAGGCTCGTGATATAGAATCGTTGGAGCATGTGCTTCTCTCCTTTGACGATGCAGAGCCAGCAGTAGTGGGTAATTTTTCCTTGTTTGTTTTCTGTGCCATCTACATTGTGGACAGTGACTGGTCTGGCCAATTCCTTGCGTCCTATCCCAAGTCGTTTCCAGGTGTCTTCATCAATGAAGTTGTCGGTAGCACCGCTATCTATGAGAGCGGATTCGTTGGCCTTGGATTGCGAGGTGCGAAAAGAAACATTCATATTCAGAGTCGATAGTTTCCTAATGTACATCGTATCTTGCAATCCAGTTGCTCTAAGCCAGACCGTCGGCTTCGAGCTTCCTAAAAATCCGCTTTGGCCGATAGTTCCTCGTAGAGGTTCTCTCGGTCTTCAATGGTCATCCCCCTAATGTACTGGAGGACGTCCTTTTTGGTGTAAGAGGGAGGTGCGGTGGTCGAGGTTTCCGCTTCGCTGTGCTGTTCCTCTTCCTCATCTTCATTGATTACTGCGGCTCACACCTTGGGCTTTTCTTTGGTGTATTGCCCTTGGGAGCTGCGGGGTCGATCGGGGGTTTTTCCCTTGCCTTTGTCGGGGCAGGCTCGGGACATGTGTCCCAACTTGCGACAGCGGAAGCATCTTCCTTCCTTCATTAGTTTGGTGCGTTCTTCATCCGTTAATTTTCCAGTGGTACGGATGGCATCGATGTCCATTGCATTAGGATCCTTCGATCGCTTTGGCAGGGAAGGCTTTTGATAGCTGCACATCCTATTGGCTCGGGTTGAGATATGGCCAGGTCCTCCTTTAGGTCCAATGTTATCGTTCAGGTCTTGCCACCTTTGGACCGTCTTTCGGGTTGCATCATACCATTCTTCCATGGTTGCTGGTAGAGTTTCTCGTTGGCGGATGACGCGATGGAGTCCGACCGGCAGGATGTCTTGGAACAGTTTAATCATTCCTTCTGCGTCTGGTCCCCATCCTGCTTCCCTGATGAGACGTTTGAAGAGCGTGATGGAGGAGTCGACCTTGTCCACGTCCAGTTCCATTTTTGTGAGACAGGAGTACGCGTCTTGTTTCTTGGTGGAGTCGGTAAAGGCGTCTCTGAATGCTCTGGCGAACCATTCCCAGAGGGCTGGATCATTTTCCGCGTGTGTCGGGGGGTCTCCTGTGGTTGGGTTTCCTTCTACCTTGATGGATAGTTGGTCCGCCATATCGTATGCCCAATCGTCGACCAATGGTCCTTTGATGAAGGTGATGGCATAAGCGACTTGTTCCGCTTTGTTTGTGAAGGTGGAGTTATGTCGGTTAAGGAAGCGGTATGCTCCGAACTGTTGCATGAAACGTTCCGTGTCTTTCCTGTCTCCTTGGAAGATTTGGGGAATCATTCCTTTGAGGGCTTCGCTACGGGGTGGTGCGGCTGCTGCCTGTCCGGCTACTGCTTGTCCAGCTGCTGGTTGGCCTCCGCCGCCTCCTCCACCGCCTCCACCACCTCTGCCTCCTCCGCCTCCACCTGGTTGTCCTCCGGCGGGCGGTTGTCCTCCGGCTGGTGGTTGTTGGGGTTGTCCTCCTCCTGCTGGTTGTCCTCCAGCTGGTTGTGGAGCTTGTGCTGGTCCGGTGACTTGTGCCGGTTGTACGTGAGCTACGGCGATTGCTGCCATTGCTGCTGTGAGTTGTTCGATGACCGGTGCGTGAGCCTGGTCGGTCGTGGGGATGTCTGGATCTGAGGCTGGTGAAGTGGTTTTTACTTCGTGTGCTTCGTCACTTCCTTGAGTGATCTCTGTGTGGATTCGTTCGAGATCCGGGGCGAGTAGGAACGGTTGGCTTTTAGTTCCTAATCCTGACTCGTGAGGGTCTTTGATCTCGTCTTCTCTGCTAACTTCGTAGCACTCGTCGATGGTCCAACTGATTTTGTACCAAGTTCCGTTGATGTATTCAACAGGGTATGTGTATAACCCTTCTTTGAGGTGATATGCTGATCGTCCCTCGGTCCATGATTCTAGCCAGAAGGCTTTTCCCTGTATTTCTGTAGGGAGGTCGTCGGTGGTTCTATTTCTGAACCGGATGTCGGGGCTCTTTGAGAGCTTTTGCTTCCTTCCGAGGTCGAGTAGTATGTCAGCCAGGTTGGCTTTAAGAGAAGCTCGACTTGTGTTAAGCCCGCAGTGGGGCTTTGTGCACACTTGACTGAAGAGGAAGGTGTGCGGTCCGAAGCGTGCCGTGACACGTGATCAGACTCCTGAGGTGCGCGTTGATTGTTATAGCACAATCACTAAGCTCCGAAGGTGAGATCCGCCTTTAAGGACCTCAAAGGGTAAATGAAAGAGCTGAGAGGGCCGCACAATGAACAGGAGAGTACAAGGAGCTGCGATTGCAAAGCAAAGTCGAGCTTAAGGCTCAACTGTTCGTACGGGGTCATATATATACAGAGTCGAACCTAGTATGACTAATAGTCTCAGAACCGGTTGCTAAGCCGGTTTGTAAGGGATCAGTCATCCATCCTATCGTACAGTAAGCATGATGCGCTTGTGAGTCATCCATCAGTCAGTCATCAGTCAGCGGTACAGTAAGAGCCTCAGTCAGCCAGTCCAGTCGAGGAGTCACGCGTGTATCGTATGTGAGTCATGGGATCACGTGATCCCAGCCAGTCCGTCGGTCCGTAAAACACCTCACCTCTCTCCGTACTAGAGATGGAGCTTATCAGAGAGATAGAGTACGACCATAACAACACGGGATGCGACAACCTCTGTAAAGGGGAACTTAGCAGCACGGGGATTGCCATGCGCCAGGCAATCACTCAGGTCGTTCTAGACGAGTTTGAGAACGCAGGCCCCTCTTACGCCCCTCGTTCCCCTTCCCCCAACTACGATTATGTCCCCGGCGATAACGAGGGATCAGATTAGCGCGTGGAAGCGCTTCTTTGAGGGGAGGGTGGTGATAAGATCCATCTCTAGTACGGAGAGAGGTGAGGTGTTTTACGGACCGACAGACTGGCTGGGATCACGTGATCCCCTGACTCACATACGATACACGTGTGGCTCCTCGACTGGACTGGCTGACTGAGGCTCTTACTGTACCGCTGACTGATGACTGACTGATGGATGACTCACAAGCACATCATGCTTACTGTACGATAGGGGGATGACTGATCCCTTACAAACCGGCTTAGCAACCGGTTCTGAGACTATTAGTCATACTAGATTCGACTCTGTATATATACGACCCTGTACGAACAGTTGAGTCTTAAGCTCGACTTTGCTTTGCAATCGCAGCCTCTTGTACACTCTTGTCTACTGCGCGGCCCCTCTCTACTCTTCCATTTATACTTCAAAGGTCCTTAAAGGCGGACCTTTGCCTTCGAAGCTTAGTGATTGGGCTATACCAATCAACGCACATCTCAGGAGTCTGAACACGTGCTCCGGCACACTTCGGACCGCACACTTTCCTAAACCGTCAGGTGTGCACGAAGCCCCGCTGCGGGCTTAACAAAGGTCAGGTTCGCGTGGTCGGTGAGGACCGTGATTGGGATTGTTGATCCTGCTAGGTGGGGTCGCCAGTGAGCTAGGGCTTTCATCAGTGCCAGGAGTTCTCTCTCGTAGATGTCGTAGTTGCGTTCAGTTGGGGTGAATGTCACAGAGTAGTAGGCTATGGGGTGTTTGGTTGGTGAGGTTTTTCTGGGGTGTTTGTCTCCCTCTTGTAAGAGTACGGCTCCCACGCCATATGCAGATGCGTCCGTGGCTAGGAAGAACGGTTTTGTGTAGTCGGGTTGGCGCAGGATTGGGTTCTGGCACATATGTTTCTTGAGGGTTTCAAAGGCTTTGACTTGGGCTTCTTCCCATGTGAATGGCGTTGCCTTCTTGGTTAGGTGGATCAGTGGTCTTGCGATCTTCGAATAGTCTTTGATGAAGTATCGGTAATACCCTGTAAAGCCCAGGAAGGCTCTGACGTCTCGGACCATTCGTGGGGGTTTCCAATCCGCTACTCCTTGCACTTTAGCTGGGTCCATCCGGATGGTGTTGTGGCCCAAGATAATGCCTAGGAATTCGACTTCTTTTTGTTCGAAGACGCACTTTTCTGGTTTGAGGAAGAGGTCATGCTTGCATAGTTTGTCGAGGATTTGGTGGACTCTTGTTCAATGGTATGGGATGTCTGATCGGGTGTGTATGAGGATGTCGTCCATGTAGATCGACAGCCAGTCTTGTCGGAGTTCCTCTCTGAACAGTGCGTTCATCATGGTCTGGAAGGTGGCTGGGGAGTTGGTCATCCCGAAGAACATTACTTGTGGTTCGAAGAGGCCGTGGTTCGTAATGAATGCTGCCTTCCATTGGTCTCCGTCGCGTATCCGTATGTTGTTGTATCCCCAGCGAATGTCGAATTTGGTGAATAGGCTGGCTCCTTGGACTCTTGCGATGAGTTCGGGGATGAGTGGGAGTGGTGTGGCGTTTCGGCGAGTCCATTCGTTGAGCTTCCGGTAGTCTTGTACGGGTCGGAGCTTCCCGTCCTTTTTTTTAACGAAGAAGAATGGGGCTGCAAATTGGCTTTTGGACTCGGTGATGTATCCTTTGTCAAGGTGCTCTTGGAGGAATGTTGCAAGTGCTTCCTGTTCTGGTTGGGTTAGGGTGTACACTTTCCCTGGCATGTTCTCTGGGTGGCCTGGTTTCAGTTCAATGGCGTGGTCCCATTCTCGCGGTGGTGGGAATCACTTCGATTCTGCTTCGCTGAATACGAAGGAGTGCCGGTGGTATTCCTTTGGGATTGGTAGGGATTGGGTCGCGTGCTTTTCGGCCAGCTTTGAGGCTAGCGTTTGTCTGTCAGACGCTGTGGCGGTGTGGATCTTCGCTGTTGTTCGTCTGATCCTAGCTTTGATGACTACGGGTAGTTGTTCGTAGGCGATCCATCCTTTTGCCCAGTTGATGACTGGTTGGACTGTGGCGAACCATGGGTAGCCTAGGATTATCTTTTGCTCGCCTAGATTGGTGAGGAAGAAGCGCATTGTGCGCGTTTGGTCGCCTGTTCGTACGTCTAAGTCGGTGTAATGGGTGATTTGGCCGTGGTGGTTCTGTGTTCCGTCCACGTTGAACACCTTGCGTGGTTCTGCCAGTTCTTCGATTGGCAGCTTGAGTTCTCTTGTGTAGGCAGGGTTGATGAAGTTCTCCGTAGTGCCGGAGTCTAGTAGTGCGAAGGTTTCGGCCCTCTTAAACAGGGAGTTTAGATATACACGAATTGTCATTGATCGACACTTCAATAGATACACGCTCCTTGTACTTAATGCCCTAACCAAGGCCGAACTGGTTAGGCGTCCTGAAAACCCTCTTCCTTGGCTGCTACTATCCCTCCTCCGAAGTGTGCTGCTACTTGGTCTCGCTGGTCAGTAGACATGGCCACCAGTCTGGTGGCTATTTCGTCCACTGGGTTCTCGTTGGTGGTCGTGGTGTCTGACATCCAATCGACCAGTTGCACCGTGGCTATGCGCAGTTTCTTCTTCCGGTTGGGGCAGTTGTGTGCAAAGTGTCCGACTTGGTTGCATTCGTAGCAGGCGCCGCGGGGGGGTCGGTCAGTGCCGCGGGGGTTCCTATCTGTCGATTGGGTTTGGGCGACATTTACTTGGTAGACGTTCCCTTGTTTGTCTTGCATTTGGACTGTCCTTCCTTGGGGGTTTCGGTTCCTCCAGTTGTTATTTCAGTTAGCGCATGCTCGGTCTGCGTCGACGTCCATTGGGACAGGGGCGTTGTTCAAGTGGCGGGGGGCGTTGGTAGAGTTATATCCTCGTATGTTGGGGCGATTAGGCTGTTGGTTGGTGGGGTTGGGCTGTGCGAACCGATTCCATCGTGACAACGGTGGTCGGTTTGTAGTTCCCTTATCCTGTTTGAACATCTCGTAGATGAGGAGTTGGGACGCTATGCTGTCGATCGCTCGTTGTTTGATTTCTGCGTAGGTGTTGACCTTGGGGGGTTTGACTATATCGTTGACGATGGATTTGGTTAGACCTTTCAGGAAGTATCTGACGGTTGCAGGTGCTGTGAGCGGGTATTCGGCCTTCCGGGCGACTCTTTCGAAGTCTTGGATGTATTGGTCGACGTCGGGCCATTTCATCTTCATGCTTTCTATCTGTAGGTGTGCTCGTTCTTCGGCTTGTGTGTCTTGGAATTGGTTTTGGAATTCGTTTAGGAAGTGTATCCAAACGTCAGGGACGTCTTCAAGGAGTGGGTCCAGTCGGTCCACCCAGTCTCCTTGGTTGAGGGCCCATTCGTCTACTGTCAGGCCTTTGATGAAGGTTAGCGCTATTGCTACGCGGCGGATCCAGGATTGGAGGCCGGGGACCGTGGCGTTTACGCGGAAATAGTGTTGTAGTTCATTTATGAACTGGTCCGCTTTCGCTCGGTCTCCGTCGAACTCCGTGGGGGCGCTCCCCATGAGGCGGGCATCTTGGTTTGCTGGGGGCATGGGTGGTGCTGCCGGGGGTTGGGGACTCCGGGGTTTCCTCCCAGGTTGCCTCCCCCTCCTCCAGGGTTGCCTCCCCCTCCTCCGGGGTTGCTTCCCCCTGCGGGGTTGCCTCCTCCTCCTCCGGGGTTGTCGCTTGGTTGTCGCTTCATTGCCGTGTCTAGCTTCTTCTGCACGGAGGCCGCTATCTTGGGTTTAGTGGTGGTGGTGGTGGTGGTGGTTGCTGTGGTGGTCGCCATGGCGTGTTCGTGTATGAGTGAGGCGAATGGTCGGGTGTCAATAAGTGGGTAGTTTCTGATGGTGATGTTGGTGTGATCCTCTGTGGGTTCCTCGTCTGTGGTGGGCAAGTTGGGTTGTTGGTCTGTGGAGACGGGGGACGGGGGTCGGCTGTTGTCTTTGTCGTCGTCGGAGTCAGGTGGGATGGGTAGGAATGTCCCTCCTTTGCGTCTTCGGCGGAGTCTCTCTCGTGCGTTTAGCTCGTTGTGAGCCTCGATGTCTGGTCTTCTGGGTCCTCGTACTAGTTTGAACTTGTCTCCGTCTTCTTCTAGGTAGACTTGGGTGAGGAATCCTTTCTCGTTGTGTATCCAGATGTGAGTTCTGTCTATGCAGTCCTGTGCCTTCTTGGTCATATCAGGGTGGTATAGTATTGCTATCCCGTCGTATCCGGGGATGACTCCTTTGTCGATTCTATGCAGGTGTGCGTTCTTTGGTGGCTTGTCGTCGTCTCCAAAGTCCGTGAGGTATTCCTTGGGTGGGGCCTCCGTGATGAATAAGAAAGTTGAGTCTAATGTCACCGCTGCTTACACGACGATAACAAGTAGACTCGGAGTGGTAATGACAAGGCTCTTAGCGGCCACCTTCTGGCTAGGAGTGGGGAGAATAGCTGATATTGCCATCGTAAGACGGACAGGAGACTCAACTTAGCGACCTAGGGTCACTATGGAGTCGTACTTATACTTTACAAGGTACAAGATACGGGGCACAAGAAACACGGTGATACAGGGCTGCGAGTCACGTACATAAGGCTGAGTCACCAGGCGACTCATGTAGTCCGTCCACATCAGGTGAGGCATACAGTCGTACATACTAGTCGAGGCTTACCACTCCCTCGGGCTCATCCAACTCCATGGGGCTATCCTCGCGGCTAACATCTCCGTCGATCGAGGGGGGGAAGTCCCAGGCCCGAGGGGACAGTAACAACTCAGATGGATAGCAATGTTCCCTGTGTTTGCAAGTGGGCATGAGCACAGGGGTGTGTGCATAATGTGGGCTAAGACAGCACATGCCGGAGCAAGTCTCCCTCTCCCTCTTCCTCGCCCCAAACAACTGACGCTCTCAACACCCACGAAGGATGCCTCATCGCCAACCCATCCCTCGTCTCAAACATGGGTTGGAGGGACTTTTGTTGCCCATGCCAACATCTTTGCTGGGTTCGCCCGTGCCTTCGTTTACACCCTCGCCCGCACAGCTGTGAATGCACAGCGTATAATAGGTTCTCCATGTTGTTCCACCTCTGTGGCAGTTAGTGGCATATTGACATAGACATTTCTCCTTTTCCCAGTAATTTGAACACCTCGAGAATCCTCAATGACACGCAGCTGATGCACATGCGCACGCAGGATGCCTTGCGCACCCTCTATGCGTACGTGCACGCAGGACGCTTACCTGCACAGGCTGTACGAAGGACAAGTCGCATTTGACATGTCAATGCGCCCCCTCGACACATGCACACGCATGCAAGACACCTCACACATTGATGCACACCGTGTGCCGGACGCCTTGTGCATCCTCGACACACACCTTCGAGGGTTCAACACACGTATTTGGGGGTTCAATATGCATGTGTCGAGGGTTCAACATGCATGTTCGAGGGATCAAGGTATCAAGCTTCAAGCTTCAAGATGTGCACATCGAGGTTTCACACCCACGCATTCGAGGCTCAACACTGACACATTTGAGGGTTCAACATTCAACACCCACAGAGTTGAGGGTTCAACGTTCAATGCCTGTGTGTTCGAGTTTAGTGCACACCCACAGGCCATGTTCGAGGGTTCAACGTTCGACATTCAACACACACATGCATTCAATGGTTTGACGCACAGCACATGCTTATGGTAGTAGAATGAATGTACAGACTTTAGAATTAGTTGTTGTAGTTAGTTACAATACCTAATACTATGGATTTAAACCTTGAGCAGTACCTGTGAGGGAACCCCAACTGGTCAATACCTGGAGTCCCGCACACATAAAACCCTGTTTGAGTGTTCAGAACCCGAGCGGGAGAGCCCATGAAGTACTATAAGTCCCAAAACTGCCAGAACTCTCTAAAGACTCCTGCGATCATTTAAAGTCCTCATGCATAAGCCAAAGTCAGATATAAAAAAGCCAAAGTCCTTGGAATCAAAAGCAGAAGTACCGAAAAGTGCGGAAAGTACCTAAACCCCAAGTCAAAGTCCTTAACCCCAAAGCTAAAGTGCATGTAGTTTCCCTGATGCAAGTCCGATGAGACACGTGCGTACACACGGCCTCCCGCTCCACAACACCCCCTCACTCCAACAAAAGCTTCACTCTGAAAAGCATCCGAAGGCTGGGCGCTAAGCAAGAACTCAGCGCTACTACTGCTTAACTTACAAGTACAGTCACGGTAACGGCCATCCGTCGCTCTTGCCCTTCTCGGCATCGCTGGGAAATTGGTTTTTGACGCGGCTGCACGCCCAGACCACGAGTCCGAACTTACGACCTTTGACTCCTTTTAAGTTCTTTCCCCGACTTGCAGCGCGGGGTCCTCATGGTCTGAGGTCTCTCTCTAAAATCAAGTGACGGAGTCTGTACTGGAAGCTTAAAATAATATTCTATTCGACTTCTTATTGACTTGCAGCGCGGGACCCTCGTGTTCTCTCCCATAAAGCAGGCTCCATCGTGGTCCGAGTCAAAGCATCATGGGAAACTCCTTGGGCCGTGCTGCTGCGGCCCCCTTTCGCCCCCGCCTCAGGTAACAGAGAGGTGGACTGCAGTCGAACAACATCTAAGCCCCGAGTCTATATAACATAAGGTCCATATCGGAATCCGCTCACAAGATTTAAACCCCCGAAGTAGGACGAAGTCCGCACCACAGTAGCCCAAATCTTCAAAGTCTTCATCGCCCTACTAGGACCCAGAACTAGAGCCCAGTCAATAGCCGCGCCTGAAAGTAGTCCTAAATGACCGCCTCATAAGTACGCTCAAAGTCACTCATGGTCGGTGCGCAGACCCCTGATCGTCAAGAGTCCGCGCACCGACCATGAGTTACCCTAATCGTAGATCACTCATTCCAACGGCGAAGCAAGTGCTCACTGATCGACCGGAGCATGCGGCTCGATTATAGTGCATAGATCGCACCCGTCTGATTTAGAATTCTCGTAGTGGAGAAGCTAAATGCATGCAATGCCCAGCCAAAGCCAGGTAAAACTGATGCTACTCTTACTGTAATCACAGAGAGGATCCGGGAAATCCACGCTCATCAATGCTGTTTTCGGGTTGGACATCTCGGTGCGTATTCGGTCCTATTTCGTATTCCCGTCTATTCAACTGTCTGCCTCGAGAACAAGCCAGCTCCACCAAGAGCGTCCGACATCAACTTCACGTTTCGTCCTGATATTAACCATCATCTTATTGTTCATGAGTGCTCTGGACTTGATGTCTAGATGTAGGATAGTGTCCCCATGTTCGGTGTTATTAATGGGAGCATTGGAGGTGTCGAGGAGATTTTGAGCATGAGAAGAGGCAAGCGCATTCAAGTCCAGTGTTTATATATTCAATTATGGTAATAGGGGACTCAATTATTGTTGTTTTCGCATTCACTAAGTCTGAGTTGGCTTCCCCCCAATTGTTGGGGTCCGAAGGTAGAAACGCCCAGTACCAAGACAGTGCAAGGCCCAGGGCGTGTGCATACTAGTCCACTGAGTAGATCTGTGGGAACCATCTGGAGCCCACAACATTTTTGCCGGGTGGGCGTGGCACCGAGCTTCACGTGACTCACCACCCTCTGCAATGTTTATTATTTCGCGATCCATCCTTCCAGCGAAGTCGAGGTCGCGCCCCTGCAAGCGACGTAGGGGCTGTTTGCATCTGAGATGGCCACGGTGATAATCTTGCAAGGAAGGCGTAGTCAGCCGTGTCGCCCACCACTGTACCTTCTCACACTGTAAGACTCCGCAATTGAATTGAGGGTTTGAGATGCGCGTGGATCAAATTGCTCTGACCCACAGTACAGTAATATGTCGAGGAGTGATCATCCCCTCTAGTTCAACCTCGTCGTCGTCGTGACGATTTAGAGTAGAAGGCGTCGGTGGCGGTGCAGTAGGTGAGGTGGAAGTGGACGCTAGCTGAAGTGGCACTACTGACAAAGCTGAATTTGGTGGCGCAGAACTACATCGCCTGGATCAACGACGGTGCCGGCGGTGCTGGAGGTGGTGAAAAGGATGCTTATGGTGGTTGTGGCACCGCTGTAGGCTGCACAGCAGCAGAACATACTGACTGAAGTATACCTAGGGGGCGATGAGTACCGGTGAGTGCTCGACAGTGGCAGTGGGCACGAACTTGATGTCGCGCTCCAGAGACGCTATTCTTTCTTCACCAAAAACGCAATATCATGCGTGCTATCGACATAAGCCCACCTGTTGTGCTTGAGTGGACCACACACCCGACTTCGAGCATACATGGTTATAGATATACCCATACGCTTCGCCCCCACTCAGGCACGTTTGCTAGGTTAGCGTATGACATTACCAAGAACTCTTGTGTATGTGCAGTTCTTTTAACGCCACGACAAAATGTATGGTTTCTGCCAATAAGCCTTTCAGAAGGTTGGTCTGGTGATGGCCACACGCATTCGAGAAGCTGGCGGTTGATTGACTTGGCCACACCATTATGCTGTGGTGTGTTAGAGGTGGTGAGACACAGTTCGGTGCGTTGCTCTTGAAGAAATTCAGTAAATTCGCAGCTGGTAATCTCACCACCATGATTGGACCAAAGACATTGATATCTGCGCTGTGTTGGGTTCGTGATCAGGTTGCGAGTACCTTTAGGCATTGAAAGCTTGGCTGTCATGCATAACAGATATCATATATAGTGCTTACGACCCCCAAACGTCGGCAATGACCTCACGAGTCCTCCGTCCCCACGAAGGCCGGTGGCTGTTCTTTCCTTTCATATAATTTTCGGTCGACTTTGGAGTATTCACAGGAGTTGCAGGTAAAAGGGGGAAAGTCATCAACTGTCATCAATTAAGCGCAGTCCGTGACCGACCACAACAGGAGGAATGAGAGGGTGGGCGATGAGGGCCATGAAGCGTGAAATTCGTTCACGGGTTCTGCCGACATGACACCACTAACGGAATTTGCCGTGCGGACGAGCGTGGTTGTATTGACTCTGACAGGGCCTGACACTGGAAAATGAACATGACCATGGCATGACCATAAATGCTCTCTGTTGATCCCGTACGGTACAATGGCGCCAAATGAGGACTAACAACGTTTGAACTTAAGGGTCTTCCACTTTTTTTGCGACTTGCAGCGGGGCTCCCGGATTCTCTCTCGTGCTCCACAGCTTCCATTGTCACCCCAAACCTTCAATGGGAGATTGCCGCGGCGGTACTGCTACGATTCCCTCGACTTAGCCTGTGCCTACGTCGCTGCTGGCGCCTAAAGTGTCAAAGACAACGACACCTGTCACCGCGACCTGCGCCGTTGCTCAGCCTAACACGGAGGACGTCTCCAGTCCTGTCGCCTCTATCACCGCCCCGAACTCGCAGTCGATTGGCATCTAAGCCTGCGTTGACACAGCATAGTGGAATGTCAAGAATCAAACCCTTGAAGTAGGACAATGTCTGCACCACAGCGGCCCCGATCCTCAATGCCGCACCAGAACAGTAGGACTAGGGCCGAGACGCTATTTGCGCCAAAAAGGAGTAGCCGCCCACAAACCATGGGCTATCCTAACCATAAATCACTCACTTCAACTTTGATGCATGTGCGCACCGATCATCTTGAGTATCTGACTTGATTTGGTGTGTAGATTGCAACCGCCTCAGTTGTCACTCACTTCAATAGTGAAGCAAGTGCTCACTGATCAACCGGTGTATGTGGCTCGATTCTGGCGTATACATTGCATCCTTCTCAGCTGCCCATAGATTTAGGATTCTCGTAGTGGGGAAGGTAAGTCTATGCAACACTCGGTCAAACCCCAGTCAAACCGATGCTACTCTTAATCAAAGAGAGGCTCCGGGAAGTCCTCGCTCATCAATGTGTTGCTTTCAGGGAGGACATGTTGGTGCGGATTTGGGGTTATTTCGTATTCCCATCTATTCAACGTGTTTGCACCTCGAAAACAAGGCTACGCTAGCGAGAGTTTCTCCGACATCAACTTTGCGTTTCGTCCAGATGATAACCACCACCTTATTGTTCACGAGAGCGCTGGAAATGATGTCTTAACGTAGGAATCACGGTAGGATACTGCCCCCAGTTCCTGTTGTTGTCGCGATTACTAAATCCGACTTGGATTTCCCCCAAATATCGGGGTCGATGGTGGAAACTCCCAGTACCAGTGCAAGGTCCAGGGCATATGCACAGTGCGAACAGTTGTACCGTCCCATATTTCACAGGGAACCCAAGGATGTACTCGCAGAGCTCGTTTCTGGCGAGCACTCTCGTCTCGGAATGGCCCAAAGTCTTCATTTGTCTGCAGCGATGCCACAAATTCCCCCACAATACGGTACTCTTATCGACCATTTAACCAATTCATCATGGGTTCGCGTGCTTCTTCAAAATCTTCTACGTCTTGTACGCCGTCGAGTTCACAAGGGAACGAAGCCACGGATTACACCTGCTCCACTTGCGTGGTCCGTAGCTCTGAGAGCGTCTCGGGAAACTACGATTCAAGCTTCCATCGAGTACATTGTTTGTCTCCAGACTCTCCTGACCTCATCTATCTATTTATTCTTAGGATTGGACGAAACCGTGAGTATGTCGACCTCACGGACAAACTAATTCTGACAAACTATTTTCCCTTAGGATACTCGCGTAGCCATTGGTCGAGTCTGGTCTTCGCTGATCAACCCCTCCAGAGCCTCGTGGACACCATTCACATTGATCTCGTCGAAATATGGAACTACTGTATGACAGGAACAGAGTTAGTTCTCAGTTCGCCTCAGCTGCCCTCTGTTTTAAATGCTCAACGGAGTCAGTATCTGTCAAGCAACCATTTCAATATAAATATGTCACACGTCGTCAAAGATCGACTGGCGCCGTCTGGCGGCGCATCGTAGAGGTGAGTGTATGTCACAATAAGTAGATATGTCCAGCAAATTGAATTGCCAATGGTTCTGGAACGCATCGGAGACAAGTTCGCAGGTTAGGTTCACGATGTATATCGAGGGAGGTGAGTGGTCACCTAGAAGCAAATTAGCTCAGTCTCTCGCACGCCAGCCGGAAGAACGTTCGATGTGTGATGGGTTACATCGTAAACCTCCCCGTGATCCTGGATAGCATTTTCAGGACAGCGGCTGGCAATATGACGGAAAATGCTGCTCTGAATGCTACTGGCACCCATGTCGGATCTGGTCGCAGGGATAGTATTCACGGGGATATCCGGAGCTTTGTTATGGAAATATTTGGGATCAAGTTTGCCGTCCCGCGGAAAGACTCGGTCTTAGAGAAGATTATAGACTCGATCGGGCAATATTTGCCCCACCTAATAGCTGACATTGGTTGGGTTGTCGCGTTGGCGATTGCGGGATTTCTTATTTCTTATTCTTTGTATATGCGATTTACTTTATACCCGCATTTGTACCCCATGATGAGGAATTAAGAACAACGATGGTGACCATGTACTAACTACTACAGGACTAGATGAGACGGTCTCGCTGGCTCTCGCAACACCACGGAGTAGAGACCATCACCTTGCTCCGTAGCGCGTACGTACCCACGAATGTGTATTCCCATGGCCACGTACACACGACTGTCCCGGGCGACGACCATCTTCCCCACCCACTCGGAATGTTTAAGGCCGTAGAGTTTAATAAGCCCGTAGCAACAATAACAGCAACATCGACGGTGGTAGATACTCAATTGGGCCATTACCAGTCGCTGGGAACTCGTGCCCGCGCCTGACGATGACGTGGATGAGCACAGCGGCGATAGTCGCTCGAGGGGTGAAATTTTTTTTGAACTATCATACCTATCATGAGGCTTCCCCGTGCGCGCTGATGGGTATCAACATTCTCATTGAATTGGCACGGGCGTCACAACGTCTTTCTCCCCAGGGATGTGATTCTCCTACTCCACTTGCGCCCCACGGGACTCGGACCAGCCTGCTGGCCGCAGCAACCTGCGGAAGCAATTGTGTATAGTCGCACTATAGTCGCCCAAGCCGTTCCCATTTGGCGGTCCATCCGGACAAAAAGGTTACGTAACTGAAACCTCAGCGAGCCTTCGTCACCCACAGGCCCAGGCACCACTCGCACTACCACAGTTGCTATTGCCCGTGCTAGGGACAAGAGCTCGTGGAGAAGTGGTGAGGCAGACGGGTGCTTGTGGTGCCTCACCTGTTCATGATAGGGCACAAAACACAGGAGGGGGCCCCTACGGCTATGTGGCTAGGACGTGGGAGCTATCAAGGGAGCTATCGCGCGGCGCTTTGCAACTCGGGCCCGATAGGGGCCTGTTGGGGGTGATAGATGATAATCTTCTACGGATATTTGTGAAGACGTTATTCAATTGTGAAAGCCAAGAGGAATCAGGATGAAGAAGGGCTAGTCGAATTATTTTACCTGGGTGAGAGAGGTTACGTACTGAATTACTGTAGTAGGACCCCGATCTATCTCTCAGAAACAGACTCCGCCGGTTGAATCGCCGTGGTAATACTGTACTGTACTCTTGACTGTATTGTTCAAGCCCAACACATTGTGATGGAGACGTTAAGCCTTAAAAACGGCGAAAATCACCAGAAGGACAAGAAGGTGAATCTTAGAACCAGATCTTCACCATGTAGAACGAGGACCGGGGTGTGAATATTGTGAATCTTAGAACTTCTCTTCCTCTTTTTTGTGTGCTGACTGCCGTGCGATCCGGAAGCGGCAACCTGCTACCTTGCCTGCTACAGTACGACGACATCCTTGAAGAAATCGGTGCACATCTCGATCTCCCGAAGGGCCCCATGAACAGCGCCAGGACTTTGACAATAGTACTAATGATCTATGGTCCCTGAAAGGAGGCCAAGAGTCACGATGAAACCCGAATGAAAACCCTTACATAAAAGGTGATATGGATGGGGTCCTTATATACGTATGTGCATACTTATTGTGGTCAACTTGAACCTGGGTTGACGTCACTCTCGTTCCACTGGTTCTAGGCGGGATTATTATCTGGTGTTCTCACCGGAGTCACCGCGTTCGTCGTGTCGAAGATTCAGGATTTGAAAGTAGACCCTGCAGTCCAGTCGGTCTACTACCAGAATCAATCCGCTCAGATGCTTAATCAAATATCGCAACAACTGGCCTCTGTGGGCAACCAGATCTCGACCAATTCTACACCCTCAATGCCCTCATTGCCTTACCCGGCTTTTCATGCAACGCCATCTGACCGCCGAGTGAATATTTTCTGGCTTATAAGCCTCGTATGCAGTCTGTCTGCGGCCCTCCTTGCAGCGCTCGTCCAGCATGGGTTAGACCGGTTAGGGCTTATATGCGCATCTTCCAGCAGTCTAGCAACCCTTTGAAGACTGCGCGGATTCGACTGTTTTTGTTCGAGGGCGCCGAACGATTACCAGTGGTGGCGGATGCCGTCCCCGGGCTCATCCACGTCTCCCTCATACTTGAATGATACTTATCTTCTGGGGGCTTGGTGACATCATCATGCATATCGACACAGCCTTTTTTGTTGCCACCGTGGTTCCTATCGGGGTCTGCGCATTCCTCTATCTTTACCGTGTGTTTACACCAATATGGAATCCCAATCGCCCTATCGGACCCCATTTTCAGATTTCCTTTGGTATCTCATCCGAAAAAACTGCGCCGCGGTCCTCACTATAATCGATTCCGTAGCAAAGTGGTCAAGCCTCCGAGCATGGAAGTATGTCAGGAAGAATCTGCCATGAAAGAGACCGACGATCGCAAGAAGCGGGACGTGCGTGCCGTTCAGTGGCTAGCTGACAACATCAATGGGAATAACGAGACGCAGACCTTCGTACTGGCAATCCCGGGCTCATTCAACCAGTAGTGGGGGCGGGAGGTTTGGAAAGGGGTAGTGGGAGACGGCCAGTCGACATCCACTGTTGACCTTCAAACCCAGCATCAACTGGTACCACCGTCTACGATCTCTGCAGATGCGTGCGGTACTTCTTTGGCACCTACAATACCGAGGGAGATCTCATGGACACGAAGGAACGACGTAGGCGTATGCGTGGATGCGTCGAAACTGCGGTTTCCCTTGTATGCTGTACCGAGGTCGAACTGGGTCTGTTCAGAGAGGTCGGAGAGGTACTCAGTGAACTGGGCGTCAAAGAGCGGACAAACGATCCTTTGACAATCAGATCGAACCCATCGTTCACCGTGCGTTGGACATGCCTCTCGCTCGTGGCCATCTGGAAGATGGTCGACGGCAACAGGGTACAGGAGCCGGCGAGGTTCGCACTGACGGAATCGCACGCTTTCAGACAGATTATGGTGGTCCAGACGCAATGGCATTAACGGCTGCTCAGAGGATCAACGATTATCTGATGAAGGCATGGGAGCCTGTTGTGGGACTTCATCTAGCATTCGAGCCCCGGAGCCAAAACAGGATAGAATCGGAGATCAGAGGGCTCCTAAATGATCACGATGCATCAATTTCGGATCTGGAGCGTATCGTGATCGATGCTGTTGAGTCGTTGACTGGCGAATCTCCCTTCTCCAGGATACGGTGGATGGGGCGACGAACAAGCTGACGCGACGTCTCCCAGGTGTATTCTTTAACGAGCTGAAGCCCGCCGCACCTATTATGATAAGCGAAGCCTTTGATATCTCTTCTGTTGAAACCATGCCGTCCTGGAACCACAATTGATATTCCCCGGAATTCAATGCTTATGTACTCTCGGTCGAAGATTGCGCGATATAATCGAGGGGCGGAACAACGAAACGCACGAGGATTCCCTCAAAAGCTTGGAGTCCCTCTGTGAAATCTCCGTCCAATTACACAGACTCAATTACCTTACCTGATGAAACAACAACTATATCGTTTGCTAGGCCTACGTGACGGCGGCGGTCTCAGATTTACAATCGAACTTTTCTTCCTTGCACTCAAACAACTCTCATCTACGACTTCATTGTCCGAGCTGAAGGAGGTCTTCTATACTGGTTACCTTCAAGGTTATCACATCTAACTGGGAGAAGAGCAAGAATTCGGTTGGGACGCAGCGAATTCTACTTGATCTCCTCTGTGACCTCGTTATCCGAAGCCGTGGAGTCTTTTACTATTGTTGATGAGCCTGGTTCGAGTCATCACACACTCCTCCCTCAACCTTCTGCGGCGGGGAAGTTCTGCCAGTGGCCAGGGTGTGGAAGCAATTCAAGGGAGAGAATCATCTGACTAACTGACTTGGATAGACGTGCACGGCAAGCAGAACGAATTGACCTGCCGCTAGGTCTTTACATACATTCAGCATCATGATGTGCGCACAAGATTAGGGCTAGCTCTTAACGCACTAGTAAGGAACGAAAAGGCAAAGACTGACCTCATGGCGAATCACACCGCACACCATGATGGCGCCAAGAACTACTCTTCGATCTAGCTGACTACTGTACTGGGTGGTACGAATATCCGTACGAGCAGGTACAATGTACGGATCTCCGCCCCGAGCCGTGCAACGAGCGAAAGTAAAAAAAATGGCACTGTACAGAGCATGCGATACTGCAATAGGTTCACAGCTGACGCATGTGGCCGCATGTGAATGCTTTTCGCAGAGTTTGGCATGGAAAAGCGCTCACATGCGCAGGGGACTAATGTCAGCGTTAGGGCCTAGGTTAAGGTACCTGGCGCTGATGAGTGTGAACCCGATCTTCATTTCTCGCGACGTATCACAATACCAGATTTTTACAGCCTCGTGGCATACATGCATGCTCCAGTTGTGCGGGGATATTGCTGGTTGCAGACACGTGCAGGCCATGAGCTGCATGAGCGCTTGAGCGCTCCTCTACGGAATAGAACGAAAGCGGCGACGTCGCGTGTGTTACTGTAATCGTCGGGGTCCATTCGCAACGTCCCTTTCATATCAATTGCACAATCGCTTCACAGCACGAGTAAATGTCCCGCTCCCGAGAAGGTGCACGGGCCGCACTCGTGTTGTTCTCCTGTGTTCGGATAATAGGAGCAAATCGGTACGGTTTCCTCCGGCAGAGGTGCTAAGGACAGGTGCCACTGGGTAGATAAAGTCGAGCCATTCTGACACCCCATAGCCAAGGACCTGGAGGCTGGAGCTCAGTGAGTCAGATATACTCAGTTGGAAACGAAGAGTATGTAAAAATTCAGCGCTATATTCAGCCACAGCTTATTACCGACATCGGGCTTGAAGTGAAATTTTTGCGCGGCGATCGGCGCGAATGCCGTTCCTTACAGCGGTTTACACACCGATAGGCGAGTAGACTGCATACTTCGGCTCCTGAATTCGCAAGGTTCAGAGCGGAGTTCATAGTTAGGTAAAAAACCATTTTTTGAGATATTAGTTATCTTGCAAAATGTAGGGTTATAAAATAGTTATCGCTTTTGCCAAGCCGTCTCAGCAGTGTGTCTCAGCCAACTCTTGGTGAAAAATAAGGTTATCATCGCTCAACGTTCAACACTCCTCATCCCGTTCGCCCGGGCAGGGTCTCCCTCTCCCCCTTGCCCGTCTCTCTCCTCACCTTCGTCCCAAATGCGAGGGTTCCCTTAGTTTTTCTTGCTGCCGCCCCCTTTCCCTCGGCTCGTCACAACTCCCTTGCCTCAACATGAGACAGAGGGGGCTTTCTCGCCAACACCAACACCCTCACTTTTGTCCACATCCACACCTATGCAGCGTGCTCCAAAGGTATGTACTAATTGCCACCAGCGGCCGTTCTCATGGCCCACAAGCCTGTCCTCACCCTCGACACCCACGCGCATGCCTTCAATACCCGTCACGCGCACGCCCTCGACACCCATGCGCATGCACGCGCAGGGCGCCTCAGGCCGGGTCGACACATACCGATGCGCATGGAAGACAATCACCTGCACGAAGGACGACTCACCCTCGACGAGCATGCACACACAAGTCGCCTCCGTCGCCACACACGCACGTACTTTCGACACTTGCGCACGCACACACCACCCTCAACGTGCATCGTGTTTCAGGTGGGAGTCTGGTTATGATAATAGCAATTTGAGGAGCCAGTACCCCAAACCTCGTTTCCTGCGCAGATAAAAACCCGTGCCAGTTCGACTCTTGCGTCTGTGTTGATTATATATTTTTATTTTTAAGTAATTTCTACAAATAATTTGTGTGAGAACAAAATTCGGCATGTGCTGCCGGAACAATACTCAATCTCCGCCTAAAGTGCTAGTCAGCAGTTCACTCGTCTATCGGTGTGTAAACCGCTGTAACCCTTTTCTCTCTCTCGTATCTCGTATCATCATGGTTTGTTGGCACATCATAATGCATGATCCGATTAGGAAATTTGGAATAAAAAAGACCCTTAAATTACCAAATAAGGCCATGCATTATGACAATTTCGACTGTACTGCTGCTATGATCCGCCTGCGTTTCCAATTGAGATGACGGCACCTACACCAGCGAGACCCAAACCTAGCACAGAGAGGCCTCCGGTCTTAGTGAACTTAAAGGCCTTTCATTTCTTTTCCGACTTGCAGCGTGGGCCCCCCGTGTTCTTTCTCTTGCTTCACTGTCACCCCAAGCTTCGTATCGTCTCATGGGAAATTTCTGCGGTGGTACTACTACGGTCCCTTCGACTGAACCTCCTGCGCCGCCTAGCAGGGAGGAGCCTCCAGTTCCATCGCCTCGACCACTACCCCGAACTCGCAGTCGAACAACATCTAGGCCCGAATCGACACAGCATGGCGGAATGTCCTCACAAGATCCAAATCTCAGAAGTAGGACGATGTCTGCACCACAGCGGCCCCAATTCTCAACGCCGCCATCGCCCCAGAACCCTAGAACTAGGGCCGAGACGCTATCCGCACCTAAAAGGCGTAGCCGCCCACAGACCATGGGGTACCCTAACCATAAATCACTCACTTCAACTGTGATGCATGTGCGCACCGATCATCTTGAGTATGTGACTTGATTTTGGTGTATAGACTGCACCCGTCTCAGCTGTCCATAGATTTGGGATTCTCGTAGAGGGGAAGGTGAGTCTATGCAGCTATCACCAAGTCCAGGTCAACCGGATGTGCTACTCTTAACCACAGGGAGGCTCCAGGAAATTCGCGCCCAAAGGGAGTGGTCGGTCCGATTCTAGACCGACGAGACCAGGTGAGTAACGGATAGCGGGCTAAGAATCCTCAATGACCGCCTTGTAAGAGCACCCAAAGTCAGGGGTCCGCGCCCCGACGATGAGTTACCCTAGTCGTAGGTTACTCACTTCAACAGTGAAGCAAGGTCTCAATGATCAACCGGAGTATGTGGTTCGATTCTGGCGTGTAACTTCACCCGTCTCAGCTGTCCATGGATTTAGGATTCTCGTAGTGGGGAAGGTAAGTGTATGCGACACTCAGCCAAACCCAAGTCAAACCGATGCTACTTAGAGAGGCTCCGGGAAGTCCTCGCTTATTAATGCTACTTTCAGGGTGGACATGTCGGTGCGTATTCAGCCTTATTTCAAATTCCAAATCCATTCAATGTATCTGTCTCGAAAACAAGGCTGCGCCGGCGAAAGTGTCCGACATCAACTTTGCGTTTCGTCCAGATGATAACCATCATCTTATTGTCCACGAGAGCGCTGGACTTGAACCTGGCGAACCCCAGGGCTTGCGAGCTATCCGGGATTTTATCTCAAACCGTACTGATCCGAGCCGTGCAGCCGCGGAAAGATTGCATGCCATCTGGTAGAGAACTGATGTTAAAATTGCTTATTACTGTTTGGCTAATATTTCTTAACCCAGGATTTGTGTCTCCTCATCCGATGCCGTTAATGGGAGCATCGGAGAAGGTGTAGAGGAGATTCTGAGTATGAGAAGAGGTAGGCGCATCCAAATCCAGGGTCGATATATTCCATTAATGGCAGACTCAGTTCCTGTTGTTGTCGCGTTCACTAAATCTGACCTGGCTTTCTCCCATATATCGGGGTCTGATGGTGGAAACTCGCAGTACCAAGACCGTGCAAGATCCAGGGCATATGCACAGTGCGAACAGTTGTGCCGTCCCCTGTTCCGCAGGGAACCCAGGGATGTACCAGCAGAGCTCGTTTCTGGTGATTACACTCTTCTCCTCGGAATATGAGCGCTTAACATCTTCATTTGTTGCAGTGATGCCACAATACGGTGCTCTCATCAACAATCTAATCGTGACGACAGACCGATTTATCATGGGCTCGCGTACTGCTTCAAACCCTTCTTCACGGTCGAGTTCACAAGGAACGAAGCCACGGATTGCCCCTGCTCCACTTGCGTGGTCTGTGGCTCTAAGATCATCCCGGGATATTACGATTCAAGCTTCCATCGAGTACGTTGTTTGTCGCCCATCTCTCATCCCATTTATCTGTTTGATTCTCAGGATTGGACGAAGCCGTGAGTATATCGACCACATGAACGAGCCAGGTCTGACAAACTATTTTCCCTTAGGATACTGGCGTAGCCTTTGGTCGAGTCTGGACTTCGCTGATCAACCTCTCAAGAGCTGTGTGAACATCATTCACGTTGATATCGTCGAAATATGGAACCTGTACGACAGGAACAGAGTTAGTTCCCCTTAGTTGCTGCGCTGTTCTAACTGCTCAACGGAATCAGTATCTGTCAAGCAATCAATTCAAGATAAATATGTCACACGTCGTCAAAGATCTAGCTGTGCCGACCGCGCCGCCAGGGTGAGTGTATTACACGTTAAGTAGAGATGTCCAACAAATTGAATTGCTGATAGTTCGGATTGGAACGCATCTGGAGACAAGTTCGCGGATTGGGTTTACGATGTATATCGAGGGAGGTGAGTGGTCATCGATCATCCGGTGTCGCCAATTGGCTTAGTCATCTCTGGCATGCCAGCCAGGAGAATGTTCGATGTGTGATGGGTTACATCGTCAACCTCATTGTGATCTTGGATAGCATTTTCAGGACAGCGGCTGGTAATGTGACGGAAAATGCCGCTCTGAAGGCTACTGGCAGTATTCACCGGGATATCCGGAGCTTTGTTACGGAGACATTTGGGATCAGGTTCGCTCTCCCGCAGAAAGACTTGGTCTTGGAGAAGGTTATCGACTTGATCAGGCAATATTGTACCTCCGCCCAATAGCTGACTTTGTGTTGTCGAGCTTGCGATTGTGGGATTGATTATTGGTTATACTGTAGATATCTTATTCATTGTATATGTGTTTTACTTTACTGTAAGCCCGCATTTATAACCCGCAATAGGAACTAGTGAGAACAATGATGGCGTCCCATCACCTTGCTCCGCGGCGCACATGTACTCATCCCCACGTACACATGACCACCCCGAACGACGCCCTCCATCACCCTCTCCCAGAAGAGCCAAAGCAAAGCAGCGCACCGACACGAACACCACCACCACCGCGCTACAGTACTTGACGAACCAACACTAACCGCCGCTTTTCGCCAACTCCCAAAAGCGCGCATGCGTACCGCGTAAAAGGCGTTCTCCGGTTTCGCTCTCCTTTCAACTTACGCCGCTGCCGACTGGGAATGCTTAAAGTCGCAGAAAGAACGGCGACGGTAGTGGATCCTCAATTGGGCCTTTCAACGATGGGTGCCCGTGCCTGCTGCTACTAACAAGGACAAGCATGAGCCCAGGATCGTTCGGCTGATGGAGAAGAGTGAGCGTGGGGAGGTGCGGCAGTACTATGCCAAGAAGCTTGCTTGGGAAGGTGGGCACCGCGGTGGTGGTCAAAATTTTGGCCCTGTTCGATCAATATGGATCTTTGGTTCAATTTGGTTCAATTTGGTTACTCGTGCCTTACAGTAACTGTAGACCTGTAGACACCACCCGATGGTCGGATCATCAAATTCCCTCCCCCACTGGCATACGAGAACTTGAACATACACATCGACTTTGGGATATTCGTCGTATTGTACCTGGGCCAGTTGAAATTCCCTCAGTCTTTTTAGAACGCATGGCGATCAGATTGTTTTGATTTTTCTGATCGGTTGCGACTCTCGCTGCTGCAGCAGTGCTGCTGATACCTTCAAATTGAGATAGATTAGGTGGCCCCATCGCATCCGAGCCTGCACGTCAAGCGACCGAGGACACAGGGTCAATTGTCTAGCATCTGCTTTCGCGGGCTCCTATACACCGTCTCCGGCTCGGAGAAAACTGAGGTTACCAGTGGTGTGAAGGGGTAGGTCCTTGATGAGGTCTCTGGTGGCGCGGAGGGCAGGGATGATTTGATATGGTCAACGAGCCATATCCAACTACTAGTACGAGCCCATTGATAGTGATGGCTGGATGGCTGGACGCCAGCGTGAAGGAGACTGCGACGCCGCCGGTGCTGGGCCTCAGATAATCTAGAGTGGGACAGATTGCGTGCTGTGTCCTCTGTGTAGTCGTCGTCTTTTATACTCAAGATGCATGAAGGTATAAGGGGAACTCAGGTCAGAGGTGCCAATGGATGTGCTTTAGAGGAGGATGCCAGTGGGGTGGATGTCGGACACTTACAGTAGGTATTCTCATGTATCGCACGGGCGGGCTACTGGATATTCAGATAGTATTACATACTCCATAGATAGAATGGTAGCAAGTGAATGTTCTCGCGCTGCTGACACGCGGTTCAAAACCCCATGAAAGAATAGACGACAAAGTCACCTGCGCTACCACCACCGAGCTTACCATCAGGTCCGGTATTTCCAACAAAGACCGAGAAGTCCTCTCAAACCAGAAGCGCCACAACCCCGGCGAGGATCGTGCCAAATATCGCGGCACCGACGATCCCCTCCCTCATATCCACCGCACCACTTTTCCCACTGCCACTGCCGGTGCTGTTGACCGCGTTCGAGCCGTTACGCGGGCCGGACCAGGGCACCGTCTTATTCTGCTGGGTGAGGTTGACCGGAGACGGTGCGACCGCCGCGGTAAAGCTGGTGTTCATACCGGATGCGACGAAGACCGATCCGCCACCCGCGCCGACCGCGGACGTGTTTGGCGCCGTGAAGGGAACGTAGAGCCCCGGGTTGAGCGGGCCGGGTATCGTACCAGTAGCGTTCGTGAGGACTTCGGAGCTGGAAATATTCAGGTTTTTATAACCTGTGGCAGCAGCGACGAAGGAAAAGACGTTCGAGAGTGTCCTGTGGGATGCAGCGAGATTGTAAGTAGAGCAAGTGTAAGGGGACGGCATGAGACGTACTTGTTGGTATCGCCACGGCCGAGCGAACCAAGGCCCCAGTTCGCCTCGACAGTGGAAAGCAGGGAGTAATGCGTGTAGTAGGTCGAGTCAGTAGTACCCCGCGCTCTGCTAGGAACGGCACCCCCAAGCAATAACGCCAAGACGCAGTTGTTTTCAGTATATGACTCGTTCTCATCGAAGGTTAGTACGATGAGCGTGCCATTGTCGTTAAAGTTCGTGTCGTTTAGCAGTGGGAAAAGCCAGTACTGAAGCCACGAGGCAGCATAGTCAACAGAGGTATCGTGGCCATCGTCAACCATATTGGGCGTTACAAACATCCACTGCGGGAGCGCAGAAGCATTCACATCGGCGGCAAAGTCGTTGAAGTTACGGTGTCGCGCAAGACGCGAAGGCACTGATGCAACCGAGTCATAAATGATCGTAGGGTTGTGCTTGCGCACGTAGTAGACATAGCCGGGCGCGGAGGTATTGACATAGTTCTTCGAGGTGTAGCTGCGGTGATAGCGCAAGAGGGGTCAGAAAGGATCAGCAAATGGGGCTCAGACTCACTTGTAACCCTCGTATCCGTCAAACGGAATGTTCTCCTGGTAAGATGCCCAAGAGATATTCTTTGCCTCCAAAAGATCCACGACAGTGGAGATGCTGATAACGAATTAGGATGCAAAATATATTACGATGCCGTTGTGACATACTTTGCTGGGATGTTGTAAAGGTTATCATCTCCCATTCCGAAGAAGTCACCACCGACGGACGCAACGTAGTTGGGCTCAGAAGGGTGGGTCAACGCGCAATACTGATCAAGGCGAATGCCCTGCGTAGCGAGGGTATTGAAGGCCGCCTGAATTGGGAGCAGTCAAGAATAAGGTACACAGAGGAAGTCATGATCCGATGGTTTCTCACGGTCGAATTTGCTGATAAGAAGTCTGTGTTTTCAAGCCAAATCTGAAGTGGTCGAGTGAGAAAGGGAAATCTATGCGCGTCGTCTGGCGAGACCTACATGAATGATGCGTTGGAAGGCCTTTCCAGACACCTGCTCTGCCTTCGGTAGGCTGCCGTTGTTGAAACCAGGGTAGATGGACGAGGCCACTAGAGGGCCCTCTGAAGGAGGAACAAATTGCGGCACCTAAGACGAGGCGGTAGAGTCAGAGGCCGTGATCGAATTAGGACAGGCAAGAAACACTAGCTTGCGCGGCGAGCACGACCGGGAGAAGGACTAGGGAGGCGAGCGCGTACATGGCGACGGGTACGCCAGATCCGTGGCCAGCGAGCTTTATAGAGCACTGTACCGTAATAGACCATCTTCCATCAGATGCGAAATCATTTTTCCAGCAAAAGGAAGCATGTGCGTCGACGAATAAACGAGAGTAGCGTCAAATTAGCCGTGAGAAAGTGAAAACGCTAACGTGGCAATGGCCAATCAAACGCGCGTCTGCACGCACGAGTCCTGGAAGTGTCCTCGAGTGCCATTTGAGCGCCGCTGCGGCCATGTGCATCCGACCTCAATAATAGGATACTCGTTCACCATTCAGGGCCCGGGTTAAAATTAAACCCCAAGACGCCTGTCTATTTCAACTGCATGTCTTAATCTTCGCCAACCACGTCGGTTCAGCCGTGCCCACCCTTGGTTCATGATGGCTGGCGAAAAGCGCAGGTCATCATATAGACCTCGTCTATGGATTCTCGCCGCCGTCGCCGTAGTTCTGGCCCTGGGGCTCGGTCTTGGTTTGGGTCTCGGGCTTAAGCACCGCCATCATAACGCCGTATCAAATCCCCCATCAACCGAAGCGCTGCCGTTTCTCAACCCACAGACATCCAGCAATTTTGTCGTAGGGTCTATCGTTGGCCAGTCCCCGCAGGACCGCAACTATAACTTCACCGTCGCACTTGCTAACGGGGCACCGGATGGAGTAAACAAGACGATGTTAGTTGTCAACGGTACGTTATTACGCTCTTTCCGTGACCGCCGCATGACAGCCGACTGCCTTGGTGCTGGTGTAACGTTACGTCGGACGCCTTCTGGCTTCTTTCTTTTCTTGGTTGTCATCCAAAGAGGCAGTTGGATGCCCTCTCTATCAGCGGATGCAAGCCAGTAGTCCATTGAGAAGCCTCGAGGCCGCTCCTCCTTGTTAGCGCGACTACCGCCGTCGCGGGGGCGGATCGAGGTTGCTGCCGGGAGGGCATCACCCTTCGTCCTGTATCTCGCCATTTCTGGATATCAATGCTGAGCATCAACTCTAGGCATGTACCCTGGTCCAACTATAGAGGTTAATCAAGGGGACCGCCTTATCGTCAAGGTCCAAAATAACCTTCCGAACACGACAAGTATACATTGGCACGGGCTCGTGAGAAATGGACTCACTTGAGGGGCTTTCCTTTCCACACTGACGCATGGTTCAAGTTTCAGAATGGGACAAACTGGTATGATGGCACGTCTGGGATCACAGAGTGTGGCATCCCCCCAGGCCAGTCTCTGACTTACAAGTACATAAGACATTTTTGACTATTGATGACTACTGACGTGTCCACTAGCTTCACCCTTGGCGAATTTAGTGGGACCACTTGGTATCAGTGCGTCTATTCTGTCTATCTTGCAAACACCCAGTACTTATCGCAACATTTAGCGCTCGTAAGTTTCCCAGACCGAAATGATTGATGGCACGTGACCCTTCTAAACTCTAACTAGATTGTAAGACCCCATTTCGCTTTTCGCCTGAAGCCCTCTCCAGCGCCAAATAGTCTCGACACAATATACAGATGGTGTTACCGGGGCGCTGATAGTGCACCCTACCCAAAACACTTCGGCTCTCCCTGCGTATGACAGCGAGATCGTCATTCAGGTATTTGAAACTTGGGCTCAAGCTCCACTGACGTTGCCTGACTGGCACTTAGATGGCAGATCTTTACCATGATCAGAGCCAAGTTCTTCTGACAGAGTATCTCTCGGTGCGAGGACACTCCGTCACCCTGTTTAAGCAACTGCAACTTTTGCACAGCCCGAGGGTATCCAAGGTCAACAAGGGAATGAGCCCGTACCGGATGGTGGCGTGCGTGCACCTTTCTCTATATCTCTATATTCAACTGACAACATGTAGACCATTAATGGCCTGGGACAATACTCAGCCGCCGGAACGGGTGGATCGTACTTTGATGTGAGAGCCATTCGATTCTTACCCGACGCCTTTCAAATTGAAAGGACATACCCGAAGTATACCGTACAACGCAACAAAACCTATCGCCTCCGACTCGTTAATTCAGGGTCCTTTCCGGCAATCCGCTTCTCAGTTGATGATCATCCCCTCACACTCATCGAAGCCGACGGCACGTTGCTCGCGCCCACCCAGGTGTCTGGGGTTATAGTCGCGGTTGCACAGCGCTATTCTGTGCTACTGTATGCCAACCAGACGAGCGTCCAGAACGGGACATTCTGGATGCGCGCCACGCTCCAAAGCGACATGTTTCTCTACGAGCAGCCGGGGCAGAACGTCGATATCCGAGGCGTGATCCGGTGTGTTCACCCACCGTTGTTAGTCTCAGTGTGGACAGGCGTCACTAACATGTCTACTTTAGGTACTCAGACGGCGCGAAAACGGGAGTCCCTGGTGACACTGCCTCTGCTGATCCCGGCCCGGGTGTATCTGATTTGGTCGACGTAAACGGAACGACGGCGCTTGTGCCGCTTGAGCCCAGCCCTGCGCCAAACGTGACGCGCGCAGCACCCGTGACGATCTCATTTCAGACTACTCCCGATGGGCAGTTCCTTGGATTCATGAATGACACGAGTTGGGAACCTTTGAACGGGACATCGACATTGTTGGCAGTGCACCAGAACCCGACCGGGTTTGCGCCAGACGGGGTGGGCCTGGGTGCAGGAGACCAACTACTTGTGACGGCGGACTCGATACAGGTGGTTGACTTACGCGTGGTACGTGTACTTGTCCGTATCTACCTGTTCCGTTATCTAACGGCGTCCGAAAGGACAACCTGGATGACGGAGATCATCCATTCCACTTGCACGGACACCGCCCCTGGATGTACGTGTACGATCGTAGTTGGTCATTGTTACGATTTCTGACGTCCTGTTGAACCAGAATGGGCTCAGGAGGAGGTCGTTATATTGGGCAAGAATTGAACGCGACGTCACCCCTTCGCCGGGATACGATCCTTATCCCAGCCTACAGCTGGGTGGTCTTACGTTTCGTGACGGATAATCGTGAGCATCCATCCATTTCTTCCATCTGGTTTACTCGGAATTATGTGATGTGATCGACTCATGAACTCTCACCTCTGATCAAAGCGGGTTTATGGGCGTTCCACTGCCACATTGCGTGGCATATGGCGGCAGGGCTGCTGATGCAAATTAGCAGCCAGCTCTCGGCTCTGTCTAGTTTGACAGTCCCGCCAGACATCGTGACGCAGTGTCAAAGGCGATGACAACTGGGTACTGTAGTTTCTTGGGCACTCTAGAGTAACTTAATACATGGGTCGTGTATAGCGAGGGTGCCTGGTCCTGGTGGGCGCTATTGAGTGGGTTATGTATGTTCCATCTCCGACAGCGTTGTATTGTGCCGCCCAACAAGCGAGAGGGCCACATGCATCATGCCGCCAGGTCTCGTAGATCCGTGTGTGTCCCAAGTGCCAGGCTTTTGAACCCAGGAAACGATCTAGTTTTGGCTACGGGGCTGTGCAGGCACTTAGTTATCACACGATTACTGTATCGTCGCTCACTTGCTGTGGTTCAGGCCTAGGGACAAATAGGCACGGCACTGCTCTTCATCGATTGGACGTGGCTTGTAATTACAGTACAAGTACTGGTGATAATTCCACGTCGACCGAGGGCGTTTAAAAGTGGTTTAAAGCGCTGCGGCCTCAAGTTGTGGCGGCAGTTGTATGATCAGGCTGTGTGTGGGACTCGGATCCCATTTGGCGGGGCACCAACCATCCCGCGGCACAATGAGCGCAATCGAGCGCACAGCCATGACGTCGTCGTCACGGGGATCATCGCACTCTCATTCTACTGTATCAAAGTTCAAACCAAGCCAGGACCACGGACTAATGGACCTGCGTAGTAATGCGCATAAAAGCAGGTATTCCGCTCCACCAAGCCTAAAATCATTACCCCTTTTCCCGTCCCCCTTTCTCTACAACACACTCCCACACACTCTCACCCTCTTGTTACCAGTAGCAACTGAGCAAGAGTCATGCCCGCACCTTCAGATTTCGGCGATGGTACGACCATCATTGAGGGTCCGTCACCGAACACAGCTTACGCACACGCGCACGCGCCAGGCGCGAGCCGCGGCAAGGGTGTCGAAGCGCCATCGTTAGTGAAGAAGAACTACAGCACTTTTGCCAAGACGCCCGACTATTTTACCGAAGACCGGCCGTTCGTCGTGCTCATCAAGAAGCAAGGTGTCGTCGCCGCGCTGGAAGAACTCGACGGGGATCTGCGCCAGGTATGAACTTTTCTCTCTTATGCGGGTTTTCGCCGTTCCAGAGCGAGCGCTGACGACAAATCTTGCGTTGCCTGCAGGCGGGGTATAACAAGATCCTTTCTAACAAGGTGTGTGTGCGATTGTGACTGTAGCCAGGGGGAGCTGTGATGCAAGCCCTGGCGAACAGCACTGCGGATCCGAAGGGCTAATATGGTTTCTTTTTCTGCGCGCGTATCATAGAACCCCACGGACTGGATAGGCAAGGAGATCGCGCCTGGCCAGATTGGACTCATCAACCACGGTGGCATGCCCAAGGTGCTCACGAAACCGGGACGCTATCCAGGTTCCCCATACCGCAACTGGTTTGCGCGTACCTACGTCGGGACGCGTGGACGTAAGTGGCGCTATTTGTGGGAACCATTGTGGAGCTTATACTGAAGCGCGTGCTTGGATCGGCAGTGTCAGATACCGTCATCAACTTCCAGGGTTTGACCGTGGTACAGGTATCGCAGAACCAAGCCGCGGTCGTTTCGGATCCGCAGAACCAGATTTTCATACTCAAGAACGCTGGCTTTGTGGCGTATGGCATCACCGGAAGCTACAACGTGCTTGCGATTGTCGACCAAACTCATCTTCCCCATGCGATCAAGGATCATGTCACGGGCTCGGTTCTCGGCCATAGCTACGAGGTTCGGATGACTTCCTCCACCGGTCCTGTGGGTTCTGGTGCAGAGAGCTACGTCGTCGCGTTGTTGTAAGTCATCCTTTTTTTATTTTATTCCTGAGGAAAGTTGTTGATGAGGTACGGGGCGGACCTGGTTCAGTTTGGACATTCCGGCGAACAATTGCGCGATTTTGCAGTCTGGAAATGATCTCGAGCTGCTCCCCGCCGGACAGCATTGTATCACTCATCCAAACGTCACCCTTCGTGGTCTTTACACGCTTGGCGAGAATCAATTCGAGATGCCGACGAAGGATATGTGCGTCCATTGCCTTCTCTCTTCCTAATATCCCTTGCAACTCACGACTTGGGACGAACTAGATTCACTCGTGACCAAGTTCCCGTGAGCTTGAAGCTGTACCTTAAGTGGCAGCTCGAGGAGCCGCTCAAGCTCGCGACACACGGATATGAGACACCCTATGATGCCCTTCGGGACAAGACGCAATCCATTTTGACACAGATTGTTGCTCATCGTACGGAGTTTCTCTCTCGGACTAGATGATAATTTGACCCCTTTGTCTAGTTGACTATAGCTCAATGGTCAAGCAGCGTTCTCTGGGCGGCGACGGCATGGAGGAAATGGAGGGCTCTTCCCAGTTCCTTGACGCGTTAAGGACTCACGCTATGGACGACTTGCATGCTGCCGCCCTTGAATACGGTATCATTTTGAAGGATCTTGCCGTTATCGATAGGCAGTTCAAGGGTGAGACGCTCTAAGATATCGTCCGCCATGTTTTTGACCACGTAACAGGTGAGATCGCGAGCACAATGGACAAGCTTACCAAGCGTGCTTTGCAGGCCCAGGTTGAGGCTGCCGTACGTCATTTAAGCTCAAATGAACTAGGATATGGCTTACCTTGGTGACCCTACAGAACGTCGATCGGGAGAACAGCAACAAGGTCAAACAGGAGGAGGGTGTCCTCTCCGTCGCCCGCATCAAGGCCCAATCCCGCAACGTATGTGCTCCCCCGCAATTAAATCAACTGACCCTAACCGTGCCTTTTTTTCAGACGGAGTCCGACGCGGAAGCATACTCCATCATCGCAGCCGCCAAGGCCGCTGCCGAACGCACCCGCATCGAAGCCGAGGCACATGCACACGCGACGCGCCTCGCCGCCGAGGCGGAGGCAGAGGCGACCCGCATCAAGGCGCGCGCCGACGCAGATATCGGGAATCCATTTGCCCAGGAGATGGGCCGCAGGCGACAGGAGGTCCGGCGCGTGGCGGCGTTTGGGAACAAGGCCGTCTTTGTGCCCACCGAGGCTATGGGCGTCGGGGCTCCGGCCCTCGTTGGGATGGCGGCTGGTATGGGCGCCGATTTGAGAAAGTAAAGGCAGTTTTTTTAGGGGGAAATTTCTCCTCTAGTAACCATCTTTCCGTCCCTCCTCTCTTCTCTCTTCAATACTTCCACACTCATTTGATAGTTACTTTTATGGTCATTTGATACTTGGCGATTTGTAGCTTTTCTTCATGTACCAATAGTCTAATATAGCGAGTTCACTAGTTTGTCATATCCCGGGCAAGTTCCGCTCAAATCAAGGGTAACATATCGATGATAAAAATCGTATTGTTAAGTACTAGATCACCGACGTCCATGAATTCGTGAGATGTCAGTCATTTGCGCTGTATATAGTTCAAGTTATATCCGCAAAGCAAAGTGGCCTGCGGGAGAATAGTAAATGCAATAAATGGCTCTATCTGGAAGATATATCAACTATCGGGATCAATATCCTTTTTCTTTATCCCTTCTTATCATAGTTGGACGCGTCGTCGGCATATAAGCTGTGCTCTTCAATGTAGTCGATGACGGGTGCCGGGAGGAGGTATCGCACTGAGAGTCCACGGCGGATAAATAGACGGACTTTGGTCGATGACACGTCATTCTGGATGAGCTGCGGCATGAGAAAGATATTGTGACGCCAGCGTGCAAGCGCCTCCGTTGCAGTATCCATATCCATATCCGAGCCGGCACGCTCTACGATTAGCGTGCCGTACTTTCCGAGGATGTGGTCTAACTAGGCGTGCACGTGAGGTGAGGACTCGGACTCGGACTCGGAGATCGCCCACTGGCGGAGGAATATCACTCACATCCGTCTCAGACCATACACCAGGCTCTGACATGGTGCTGATGAGATCAGAGCCAGCGAGAAGGACAACACGGATGTGCCGCCTTTCATCTGACGAGGGTAGTTGAGCACCGCCTAATACCGTGTTGATCTCGTGGTCGAAATGGTCGAGGACTACTGCTGTGCGCTGATACGACTGGAAGGCTTCCCATGGATCTACCATCAGCCATTGTGACGTCTGCTCGGTGGCGATGGTACACATGTTGACTCTGAGATATTGATGATCAGCCGATCTAGGAAATGATGCGATGCAACAACGTATATGGGAAAGTACACCAGGTACATCCTCTGTTGCCTCGATAGATGAGGGCTGGATGTTATGGACGGTGATGCTAGTGTCCAAAGAATATACCCGGGCACATTGGCCGAAGGTGCACGAATAAATGCGTCGACCTGCTACAAGTGACACACATAGAGCAACAGAAACACGACCGACACCTTCCCGACAGATGGAACCCCAACTCGGGACAAAGCGAAACACGAGAACTCACCGATGATGCGCACTAAGTAATCCCGGTTTTTTATACTGGTCTGAGACGGGACTCGTGTACCCACCCATCACTTCGAAATCTGTGTTTTGGCGGACATAATCGAGGGCCATCTCAAACATCCGCAGATGGAGGTATGTTACCGGACTGAAAGATCCACATGCGACGAGAACGATGGGCTGCTTTTCTGGATATCGTTGTAGGAGATTGAGGCGGTGATGCGGAAAGGTGTAATTCGGCGGCGCGGTGAAGTGGGGACTAGAGTTGTCATTGCCCTCTAGTAACGGAGCGGACATGATGGACAACTGTAAGGATACGGGCGAGGGTACGAGTGTCAAGTGATTAGGATTTTGCGAAGGGTTGACCGTCAGGTCGGATTTTAGTACGCCTGGGGCACGCGAGCGTCATTTGGGCGAGGACAGGAGTTGGGGCAGTTCACTCAAACGACATCGGTGGCGATTACACCGCAATTATTTCCCACGTTTTTTTTCTCATCAGACCCGGTACAGTAATTTCCAGTACAGTAGTTTCCAGCTTAGATACATAATGATTTGCCAAAGGGGGATCCGAGTCATACGCGCATACAACTCAGCACGTCGTGAAGCGGCATCTGCTCGGTGTCGCCGGACCTGCTCCCGTCAGTGCCACGTGACTTATCAAAATCACCCATTTGGGCGCCACAACGGTACGCCCATTGGCAAGCTCAGGCGACATCCCTATGTTCGTTAAGTCTGACTCGGCCTTCCAGCTCATGACCTTTCTCTATCGAAAATCCCGTATGCTGAAGATAACAGACAATGCACTTGAATACTAGGTAATGCTTAAAGTTGAAAGCTGCCGTCATTCTCAGCTCGTCAAAGACTCAAAGCCGGCACCAGGTCGACAGTCGGTATCGGAGAGTCTCCACAGTTAATATCCTAGTTCCCATTACGAAGTAACCGCATGCGTCTCCCTCAGTGCTGATCTAGTCGGTGCAGAATACTACAATTGCATACTCCTTCCGTGTCCCGGCACTGTCGATGTCGTGGCGATATTTGTCCTAGGAGGCTCCTCAGCAATGGGAAATTTATGGCCAATATCTTGTCGGGGCTGGTAACTGGATCCTTGCGTTACGCTGTTCAGTCACTGCACTACTGTCGCAAACAAGCCGCCATGTCAGCCGCCAGTCACACATATAAGATTCCTCCGCCGGCGTGATTTTCACCTCACTTTCTCTCTTCCCTACCCTTTTGTCACTCTTTTTATTCCGCTCATTACTATGAATCATCTCCTGTCTCTTCTTTTATTCCTTGCTGCTACCCCCTGGCGTGTCTCTGCTTCCATTGGACCCGTTGCTAACCTTGAGATCCTTAACGCCGAAATCGCTCCAGACGGATTCAAGCGCTCGTTCGTTCCCCATCTTTTCATGCAGGCTGACGTTTTGACCAACATTCGTAGCACCGTACTCGCTGGAGGTACTTTCCCTGGACCGTTGATCCGAGGCAACAAGGTAGGGGTAATCTCGAAGAAGGGTCACAAGACATTCTGAATACCGGATGCCGTTCTAGAATGCGAAGTTCGCCATCAACGTTATTGACTCGTTAACGGACACGTCCATGAATGTCGCAACCTCCATTGTAGTGTTTGTTTTTCCTTGTTCTCGCGGGCCTACTGACGCCTTTTTCACAGCACTGGCACGGCCTTTTCCAACAACACACCAACTATGTTGATGGCCCTGCGTTCGTTACCCAGTGTCCTATCGTGCCAGGACACAGCTTTCTCTACGATTTCCAAGCGTTAAACCAGGCGGTAATAGACTTCAGATATCACATAGTTTCTGGCGTCTCATCTGTTGTTTCATGCAGGGGACATACTGGTACCATAGCCATTTCCAAAACCAGTATTGCGATGGCCTGCGTGGTGCTTTGGTTGTCTATGACCTAGACGACCCTCATCTCAAGCTCTATGATATCGATAACGGTAAGTATGAGATCAGTGGGTAACACGAATATGCTTACAAACTTCCGGCAGAGTCCACCGTTATCACACTGGCGGACTGGTAAGGGCCCTTAACAGGAGTTCAACGTGATTTGTTGAGTTAACCCAATCTAGGTACCACTATCTCTCCACCGACGCACCTAGTGTCCCGTGAGCATCTATCTATTCCCTTTCTATGACTTATTATTGAGGGCCTTTCAGGGACGTTAGCTCCACTCTGATCAACGGCAAGGGTCGCTTTCCTGGCGGCCCTACAGATGTTGACCTCGCGGTGGTCAACGTCACCAAGGGCAAGCGGTCAGCCGTGTTTACATTCCATGTGCGATCCCGCTAGCACGAACTGAGATCTTGCTCCCCATTAGTTACCGGTTTCGCTTAGTGTCTATTTCTTGCGATCCCAACTTCACGTTCTCAATCGATAACCACGTGATGATCATTATTGAGGTCGATAGCGTCAATGTCAAACCCCTGCGAGTCGATTCAATTCAGATTTTCGCCGGTAAGCCGATACAGGGTCATTCCCCCACTCTGCTAACAGATCCCGTTAAAAAAAAGGCCAGCGCTACTCCTTTGTCGTACGTCAATTGTCTAAGTATGATATTCGAACGGAGACGGTGGCTCATGATTTTCTAGCTCAAGGCCAACCAGACCCCCGCCAACTACTGTGAGTATTTGATTTGCCATAAACCATGACTGCTTGATTCAGCGTGAACAGGGATGCGCTCTTTGCCCCCGGATGGAACCCACGCTGACTTCGCCCATTTGGCCGTTCTCCACTACCTTGACGATGGCGTTCCAAACGCACACCCCAAAGTTGACCCAACAGACAATATTCCGATTAGCGTATCGCCCCTTGTTGAGACCCATCTTCGTGTGAGTGGCCTTTGTCTTGTATTCTACCCCTACCATGAGACTGAAATCGTTTATCCAGCCACTTACGCCTACTGGTGTGGTAAGTCCAATTTAAGCGCAAGACCTTGTTTTGGCTGCTGAGTCTTGCGATAAAGCCTGGCCAACCCAAGCCTGGCGGTGCTGACATCAATATCAACCTAGCAATTGCCTTCGTGAGTGACGGCCTCTTCCGTAATTAGATTTTCACTTAACGGACGTCAATTTATTAGGAATCTGGGTCGTTCACCGTCAATGGAGCGTCCTTCCAATCTCCGTCGGTCCCGGTGTTGCTCCAAATATTGAGCGGTAAACAGAATGCGTCGGATCTCCTCCCCTCTGGCAGCGTCTATGGCCTCGAGGCTAACAAGAGTGTTGAGCTTACGATTCCTGCCCTTGTTGTCGCTGGACCGGTGAGAATGGGCTCTTTATTTTGTTCAGATTTTGGCATGCTCACACCTCTGACAATGTTAGCATCCGATTCACCTGCACGGCGTAAGTCCATATATATGCCCCAGCCACCAGCTCGCATGCTAATATTGTCTCTTGCTAGCATTCCTTCCACGTGGTTCGGAGTGCTGGAAGTACAAGCTACAACTTTGTCAACCCTGTCGTCCGCGATGTCGTGAGCATTGGCACAAGCGCTTCTGACCTTGTAACCATCCGATTCTTTACCGACAACCCCGGCCCATGGTTCCTTCACTGCCACATCGACTGGCACTTGAATGCGTACGTCGTGTTTTGTTTTCGACTTTTCCATGCTTATCGCCACGCTACAGGGGCCTCGCTGTGGTCTTTGCCGAAGGCGTTCCAGAAGTGCCGAAACAGGACATTACCACTAGTGCGTAGCATCTTTTCCATGCGCGTGCAAAACTGAATAGAATGGCGTACTAGATTCATGGGATGACCTTTGTCCTACATACAACAATTTCGTCAGCTCTACCGGCCATACCTGATTCTTTATTCCTTTCCCACCCTTAGAGTATTCTCCCAGGTTGAGAACGGACTTTACCAGGATAGCATATATTCCACTACTTTTGTGACTCGCACGACCATTCATACCACACGACTATACCTTGTACTATTATCAATCTCGCTGGGAAAAAAATTGGGGCACTTATTCTGTAAGGTTTGTCACGATATGAAGTAGATGTATGTAAGAATATTTCGACTTCCCTGGGCCGCTGGTCACGGCGGTGAATCTTATTACCCTAAATCGCCGCGATAATTTTGACATATTGTACTATCGCAGCACCGTCCGATATAGTGCTCTGGTAATAACCCTTCATTTGAGGATTGATCCTCAGAGAAAAGGTTCCGTTAGGCGTACAAAAGTACTTGTACCGTGAAAATAGTCATTTTTAACGGGATAATGAGTCAAATGGAGAGTGCAAAGATCGTGACTTTTACTTCGCACCTCTCCTCTGTGAAGCCTAGTGACTACTCACCGAATTCTAGGAGATCAAGCTTGATCAAGTCTCCCGCGCAGGTCTTGAGGTACGTCTTGTGCCGATGAAAAGGGGGACGTGATCCCTGCGAACGCGCTCTGCCCTTAGCATGAGCCCACAATTTTCAAATGCGAATGGAGTGCCTGAGTACTCACTAAACCGAGCTATAATCGCTCTCTGACATGCCCAAACCATATGGGGATTCCCCCAAATTACCAAGGCAACGGAAACGACGGACTCGATTTTCCAGCATCGGCGCAGAGATCACTTTCAGGAGTTCGGGAGTCATACCTATACCTCGTGGCTAGAGTATTGTGGGTGACTGATTGTGTAAAGAGGTGGTGGTGCACCACCAACACAATAGTAGTGGCAATACAAATTGAATACGTATCAGCGACGCAGACTCGGAACTCTCCACCACGGATGGCTCTTACTTCGCTGCTTCACATTCCTCCAGAGCTCATCAGCTGCATCCTACAATATCTCTCTCCCATTGACATTATATCGTGCCGGCGCACCTGCCACACGTTGTACAGCCTCTGCAATGACTCCAACCTGCGTTACCTCGTTCAGATGGAGCGCTCCGGTGTAAGCGACGACCTACACCCTGGCCTATGTTACTCCGATCGCCTTCGCATCCTGGAGAAACGGGAGGAGACATGGGGAACGCTCGATTTTCGCAAGCCCGTACAAGTCTGCGTGCCGTTCGATTCGACAGGCATCTACGACTTCACTGGTGGAGCGTTCTTGCTCGGCACGAGACTCTACACTGCGAGCCGCCGACCCACGATCGGGTACTCCTACATTTCTCTACCGTCGCTTTCGGAGGATCAGGATCAGAAATTACAGTGGATTGGGCTCAATCTTGGGATACAGATTTTGGATGTTGGCCTGGCGGTGCACGAGCACGATCTGATAGCGGCTCTGACAGCGTGCGTGTTTCCCCACTTTTTTATGTCATCGGAAGGTTGACTTTAGAGAAGGAAAGCGGACGTGTGTAGTTCATCGGACAGGCACATGACCCTGGAAATACGATTGTTGAGTTTTTCGACCGGCCAGCATCATCCTCTTGCCGAGCAACCCATAATTTTCATTACCACGAAGAGTCTGCTCCTTGGCCATTGTAACGTCCTGATCGAGATAGTTGGGGATTTCCTCGCTCTCTTAGTCACATTCCCATGGGCACAGAATGAGCATGAAGACATGTTCTTCCTGGTGCGCTGGAAAAAGGGTGAGGCACACTGTGTGAGTGTTCTGAGTTTACGGTTCATTCTACCCCCATCGCTCATGTTGTATGTTGTATGGCTAGCTTCGGTCCTCTGAATGGGGAGCCTACGCATACTTCAGTTTTCTTTCTCAAGACACCCTCGTGATTCCGAACCTGGTCCAGAATACTCTCGAAATAGCGAAGATCGTGATCAAGAGCGATAACATTCCACACCTCGTTCCTCTATGCGTGCTCAACCTCCCTCCGCTCACCCGGCGCGCCTCGATCGTCCGTCTCGGCTGCCGCGCCGAACCAAACCCCACTGGCCCTGGTCCCCTAGCTATCCCAGCCCCGTCCAATCGGCCATTCCGCGACAAAGCGGAGGACGCCATCATCCTGTTTAGCGTATTGATTGAAGACGTGCAACTACATCCTGGGCAGTTCCACTTCCCCGAGACACGTCCGTTTACATTCATCGTGCACCGTCGTGCGCTCTTCGCCCATATCCCCGCCGAGCACCGCGCCTGTGCACCCTTCTCCTCTACCCCCGATCCCGCCTTCGAGGCCGTGCAGGTCCCATGGGAAGCGTGGGGCGTCGCGACGACGCGTTGGTTTGAAGGAGACCCCGCGTCTATGCGTTGGATAACGACGACGGCTGGCCAGCGCGCCGTCACGATGGAGGATAATGCTCCGACACCAATCATAGTACGGGACTTTAATCCGTATGCCGTGCGCTCCGCACGCGCGCGAGCATCAGCGAGTGGGCACTCGCAGCAGCGGTGTGACTGGATCGAGGATCTCCCGAATGGGAATCGGATGACGCTTAAAGTGGAGGATAGCGTGCTGGACGCGGGTTCTGTGTTCAAAGATGACGTTCGATCATCGCTGCCGTACGTCGAGATTGTAACTCGGGCTGAATATCGTTACGAGGGTGTTCTTATTGACGAGGAGAGGATTCTGGGATTGAAGGTATGTCCTAGAAACAACAAGTCGTTCGTTACCTGTTGGTGGTTATTAAGATTCTTATTCTTATTTAGACTAGGCAAGAAGACGAACTTGGGATTTCGTCCTTTGACGTTCACATCCTGGGTTAGCTTACCAGAACAGCAATTTGTCCTGCATGTAAAACCGCCGCACCTCTGCAGAGGTATGGAGGTCTTCTGTGTAATTTGCAAGGTAATTTGTGAAAACAATGTACAAGTTATGATAAATTGAAGGACAAGTCGTATCCCCGGAGTTTTTATCTGGGGGCCAATGCAACTGTAATCTCGTAGATTGTAAATGGCGATGAAAGTGTAGATCCCTCATGTCTGTCACTGACCGTCAAATTTCAAGTCACTCTACTATCGTGTCAGTAGTAATGCAAAAAACAACCTTTTATTTTCTGTAGCTTCAACAACACATCGTAGCTACTTCAACTTGTACATACCAACAGAGTAATGAATGACCCATGCTATGACGATTTTATTTTATTTTATTTCTCCCCTGAGAGCGCTGCGTTCATCACCCCCTTCTGCAAATTTTTGTCACACATTGTCACGCCAATGGCAACGCTTGACAACCGAGAACTGGTCAGCATTTGCTGGCTGACATTACAGTAGGAGCTCAAATTGATCACACTCTTGTCACCCCCAGAATGAGATTTCATTCCACTGCATGATCGCAAGCTCTGCATCCCCTCAAATTGGCCATGGGTGATGTTAGTGATGCGTCCCAACACCCTAGCTAAACAGATCAGTGTGACACCATCGGCATCGGTCAGATCTGGGGGTCATCGATGGCACAATTTCCCACTGCTTCGTGTTTTTGGTCGCACCGTACTCGTAAATTTGAATAGATCTTTTTATTTATTTATGATCTCACATCCATAGATGCTACTCTAACTACTGTATTTTTTTTGGGCTGAAAAGGCTAAGGGAATGTGGCGATCGACCACAATCTTTGAAATTTGCATGTGTGTGAACATTTGCATTACCACTAACGCGATACTGTATAGATGATGATTTGGCAGTATGAACTCCCGGGCTCTCGTCACGTGACGAACTTGATGCTCACTCTTCCCCCGATGGCCGATGCTCCCCGCATTCGCCAAAAAGTACAGAATTGAATGCCGTAACTACCAGCCACGACAGAAACCTACGGTAACACTCCCTGAGGCCAGTTACACAGCACACAGCATCCACGGGCAGCCACTGCTCCGGTCTTACAACTGACCACACACACCTCAGACTATCCACCTAGCTTCGCCTTCTCAAGCTTGACGTTTATTTCTGGAAGCGGAATGACAAGCTGATAACGATGGCCCTAATAGTAGCGACTGTAGCGTATCTTCACACTTCCTTAGTTTTCCAGGTGAAAGCCATCACAGACCAAACAGGCACCGCCCTCGCCATCCTGTTCTACAATCCTAGACGCAGTGATGGCTATGGGTGGTTCCGCGTCGCGTGACTAGTACCCCTCACTCTCTGACTCGCATAGAGCTTGGTTGTGTCACTCGACGTCCCGCTGGCCAACTCCTTTTGCATTACCGCTAATCCTCTGTGCAGTGCATCGCTCAGAACTTCGTCTGGGTTGTGAGTAACTTCTTGCTCAAGTCGGAGTTAGGTTATTAGATTAAATGGCTCTTGTCACCTAGGCGGGTCGTAGCCCTCAACTCTTTCGAGTCGATGTTTATTATCAAAGTGCCTATTAGGCGACGTGACACGCCAAAGAGGGGGAACATCCAAGGGAAAGCCCACTGATGATCGTAAATGCCTTCTTCGACGCGACTGACATCTTCAAGCTTCAAACTTCGCGATGTCGAATGCTCCTAGTCATCCGAGCCTTTCCCTCGGATCACTCCCGTAAACACTTGTAATACTTTTCTTGAGGACGAGAATTCTTTGTGTAACTGTGTTACAGTTCGTGACGTCTCAAAGATGTATGCGTGCATGATGACTTCTGTAACTCTGCAGTATAAGAAGGATCGTATTTGCGTACTTGTACCTGCACCTAAAATGGGCTGCCTCTTGAAGAAAACAAGAAATAAGTAAAGATACATTCATTACTCTACGTGAGAAACGTAGCCTTTAATCGTCTTAACAATGCTCTCGAAATCTGCCCAAGAAGTGTCTGATGTGACATCTGGACTCCAGCAAGCTCGGTCGGCAGATCTCAATGACCCCTCTTCCGCAACAGGATTTACAGGTTGACCACACTCGCTCCCTTTGCCCTTCAAGGTGTAACAGGCCCTCCACATTTTCCCGATTGCAGAAATAGCATATAATCGGTCTGTATGTAGATTAGTTGGCCCAACTGCATCGAGATGTTGAATGACTTGGACAATGGCGCCATCTCGCCCCGAGTCCAATTTAAATTCTGAGGGAGGCTTGACGTCAACGAGCAACAATGGGCGCAGATCATGCTCGATAACGAAAGTAATTGACTTTTTAGTGTCCGGAATGTTCCAATAGGGGAAGATATCATAGCCTTCGCTTGGAGGAAACCAATGGTCTAATATCTTGCCATAGAGGGGGTAGATCTTAAATCCAGCGGTCTCGTCGTCATTGTTCAACTCGGCAGCCTTGGCTAAAATATACTCCGGGTACCTGCCACCACGAAGACGAAGGACTAGACAGTATGAACATTAATAATGAGCTGGCTTCGGGCAAAAGCAATTATAGCGTACCTAGATGAAGAGTGGACTCCTTCTGGATATTGTAATCCGAGATAGTATGACCATCTTCTAATTGCTTCCCAGTGAAAATAAGACCTATCACACCGGGTCAGCGTAACAAAAACGTAGAAAGGTGGATGGACTGACGCTGTTGGTCCGGGAAAATGCTGTAATATGATATTAATTGACCATGACGGAATAGGTGATCCCTGAAACACTAACATTTCCTTAGCCTGAATCTTGGCCTTGACAATGTGGATCGTGTCAGAAGACTCAGTCTCGACAGTAATTGTCTTTCCGGTCAACGTCTTCACAAAAATCTGCATTGTGATGGTAGGAGGGAAGATGATTACGCAGCTTTACGCCCACAGGCCCCTATCCGATCCGGGTTGTGAAGGTCGCCGGAAGTGGTTTCCCTCCTGCGGTTTGTGCAATAGGTGAGGCAGGCACCGCAAGTACCCTCACCCGAGGAGCTCCGCCCAACCTACCTACTGAGCGTATTGCGGATAGTATAAATGTACGATTAAATTAAATAATATGCCCAACAATTAATACATATAAACAATAAGCGCTCGACAACCAACCAAACGTCAGCTATTGGATAATCTTCCCCAAGACCAGGTCTTTCTGCGGGACAGCAATGTGTTTTTCCTGTCGTGGACTTGGCTTTTCCTATCGCGTCCGAGTTTGGAAGGGCTGTGAGGTGGTAGAGGTGGGGCTTCATGCAGTGGGGGACACTGGCAGGTGGGACCGGAGGGGATGCGAAGGGAACATGGACGGAAGGAAGAGGAGATCGACGTAGTTACAGAGTTGCGAAGGGGCGGCGGCGACGGCGACGGAAGGGTACTGGAGTGGAATGCGTGTGTGGCTGGGGTCGCAGAATGGTGAGCAGCATACAATGTCGACTTGGGAGACGCCTTTTGGGCGTCGACGACAGGGGTGCAGGGATAATCGCCTGGCCGTCACCATCTGCCGCAATATAAGGAAAGTACTACCCAATGCGTGTAATGGAGACCGAGGTGTTGTGGTGCAGAAGAGCTTGACGAAGGTCGTCGCCATGCGTTCCCATCGCGTAACATCCAACTACTTGACGATACTCTCGAGCAATTGTTGTAGACACGATGTACCTATCCGCGCGTGTCATTACTGTGTCATTCTCTACAGAGAAGTAATCAGCGTCTCGAAGCCCTGGATAGCCAGACACTCATGTCCTCTTGCGTGTTAAACCGGGAAAGGTCTTGGCTCGATTTCAGGACGGCGAAGGTGGCGAATAGGGGTAACCAGAATTTGAGCGAGATGAGTTGGCCCGCAATGCCCCGCATTAACGTATATGTGCTGAGCATGACCGGAATGATGACGCCTCGGAACATGGCGATTGCGAGAAGACTGGTCTTCTGGAACTCGCTAACTTCACAGAAGTCAGTGATGTAAACCGGCAGAATAAGGCGTCAGATCTGCGAAGGCACAGTACCAGACGAAGGCCACAAAGTGCAGAAGGTGAATCGATTCCTAGTGAGGGGTGATCGACTCGGTGCTGCGAGATTTGAGAGAGTCATCCTCGTCCAAGGGGAATGACATCAGTGTTCCTACACTTTTCTCACGGGCCCTCATATGAGCTCATATGAGGGCAAAAAGTCGAGAAGTCGTGAAGACAAATAGCTAGGTTCTTTTTTTGAAAAGCTCTCATCAGTTTTTTTTGTGATGAGGCCCATGAGGCCAAAAAGTCTCATGAGCTCATGAAGCGGCACAAGTTTTTTTATTGCAAAAAGTGACTAGTATTGTAATAACGTAACGAGGAGCACTTTGCGAAAGTGGTTGACTTGTACCACGTGACAGTGCATGGTTGTCGCCTTTTTTCTCTCGCACCAAGTCTTGTCTTGTCTCGCTCTATGACATTGTCCATGACATTTTGCACCTAACATTTTCTTCCCCTCTTGTCGGCCTCCGAGATATTACCCACAAGCTCTACGTCCTTTCCCTCTTTTACATCATGGATAACATCCATCTGCACCCTGGCAACACGACTTAACCCAGTAATGATGGTCCCCACACGCAAGGCCACTTCCAAGAATTCCTGGGGCCCCTCTGGCATAGGTGAATGAGATCACCCATGACCCCTACACTGCTAATACTACATTCACGGAACGACTTAGTGAGATGCTGAATACGCGACTCGATGATGAACCAAAAGGTAGATACATAGTCACTCGTGAATACGGTACGTCCATATCCTCTCTTTCTGATCAAACTTACCGTTCCTGCAGGGCATTATGGCAGTCATTGGCAGAAGCAGGCTGTTTTGATTGAACCAACAGTGAAAGCGTCCCCGGCGGTACATCCGTCTCACACGACACCATGATGGTTCATGCCCCCGAAAACAGAAATTGCTCTGCCCCCTCTTCACATCTCTCAGGGCGACATTCGCTGTGATCAACTGTGCAATGGCGATCGTGTGAGAGAGCGCCGGTTTCGACCGAGACTTCCCCCTCCTCTTCATGACGTGCAATTCATGGGCGACGCTTACCGAGCACGCCCTGCCACACTAGGGGACTTGAGCGCCGTGCAGCTTTGCGGTAAGTTTGGCACCGTCACACGTTTGTCCGCACCTTCCTCCTTCTCCATTTTCTGCTTCCTGACCGGTTGCACTCCCGATTATCTAGAGGCTGGCCAGACAGTCTACTGTACTGCACATGCCATCCCTGTCCCCCTGGAAGTGGGCACTGTCGCAACTACACTTGTATGAAGAGCTCTCCATGCCCAACACCGAACACGTCTTCTCACAGCATCTTGCCTCTGGGAGCTTCCCGCACCTGCACAGCACGCAAGAAGAGGCTCGCACCGATGCCGACGATGACTCGGAGCCGGACTTCGGCACCATGGACAACTCACAGTCACCTGCAAGACGACCACCAACAGATCGTTACCTGCAGCCACGCCGGCAGCGACACCGCCCATTGGCTTGTGGGAATTGGATCTCGTGCATTCATGGCCACACTCTGACACTCCGACACCCTCCTTGGACGGATCCCGGTGACAAAGGAGTCGACGATCATCCCACCTCCTGCCATTCCTCCTGTTCCGTTCACGTCGTTGTCGACAATACGGCGAAAGGCATTTGACATCATCCATTCCCACACGTTCGGATCGCCTGGAGCCAAGCAGCTGCTCATGGTCGTTGTCGGAATGGCCTCCATAGGCAGGTCCTACCGGATCGACACAATCCGGCGGCTGCGTGCAAGTGGAAAACGTGTTTTTCTGCGCCGCGGCGTGGAACCCGCCAATGTCGGTGCTGCCCACTTCCACGGAGCCAGAGCCTACCAAATGTTGCAAGTTTGGCCCGCGTGCCTGAGCTCGAGGTGTCCGTGATGGCAGCCCCGCCCCTGCTGGAGGTAGCACCAGGAGCCAGGAGAGCACGGTGGGGCTTTCGTGAGTTTTTCCCAAACGCCGCGCGCACACACCTGCCCAACTCGCCCACAGATCGACACAGCCTCAACCCACTCATCTTTAAGGGCCATGACTGCACTCGCTGTGCTCGACGATGGCGATCGACTGACGTTTGTCCCCCACTCCGTTCGCCTTCCTCTGCTGACCTTTACCCCCCTCTCGCAGCCCCTTCTCAATCGAACTCGGATCACGCCCAGTCCGCCCCCTCCAGCGGCACGCTCCAGGATGTGGACCTGTCCCTGGTCCCTGACTCGGCGCCCTCAATGCGCTTCAAAGGGAAGTCCGAGGCAGATGCATGGGCCATTGCTGGAGAAAGCACTGCTGTACCAAGTGGTCTGTTTCCTGACCTGGCGTTGTTGTAGACCACATGTGTGTGGCCGAACCATGGGCTGGTTGGGCCTTTGCCACGTCCCCATGGCACCCTAGTGTACATAGAATAGTTATGATCTGATGTCGAATTACTGTAATGAATTTAATGAAAAGCTTGAAAAGCCTGATGAGCACCGTGAGTGCTGAGAAGCTCTCAGGCCCTCATCGCACTTTTCCGGCTTTTTCACTTCCGATGGGCGAGAAAGTGGCAAAAGCACGAGCATTTTGCGAAAACACTGATGGAGGGTTGGGTGGATTACTGTACCAAATATGCACTGTACTGTATATCAACTTTTCCTCATGATACCACCTCTGAGAGTCTGAGCCAAGCTGAGCCATGGCCATTATTCCCACAAGCCGCGCACTACAGTAATTCGACTTCAATGACCTCGCTAAGCAGAGCATTCGCCTCGATCAGTATTGTGCGCCTAGCCCAACCAGACGAGCTGATAACCTTTATCCCAGAAAGTGTGTCACAACGGCATCGTAATAATATTTTGCGTCCTAACACTTCACTAGCATCTTCACTGTCGCGGATCTCTTGGGCATCTTACCGGGAGAACATTCCCTTTGATGGGTATGAGGGTTACAAGTGAGTCCGGGCCTCTTGCTGATCGTGTTTAGCCTTTCTTGCGCCATCCACCGCAGCTACACCTCGAAGGATTATGTCAATACCTCTGCCCCTGGCTATGTCTACTACGTGCGCAAGCATAACCCCACGGTCATTTATGACTCAGTTGCATCGGCACGTCCGCGTCTCGCACGGCACCGTAACGTCAATGACTTTGCTGCTGAGGTGAATGCTTCTGCGCTCCCGCGGTGGATATTTGTAACGCCCAATGTGGTTGCCGATGGCCGCGATACCTCGGTTGACTATGCTGACCATTGGTTGCAGTGCTAGCTTGTCCCACTATTAAACAACCAGAACTTTAACGACAATGACACGCTCATCGTACTTACCTTTCGATGAGAGCGAGCCATAGTATACGACCTACTACATGCATTACTCCCTACTCCCCGCTGTCCGGGAACTGGGGCCTTAATTCGCTCGTACGTGGCGATACTAACAAGTACGTCTCTCGCCATCCCCTTACATACACTTGCTCGACTTACAATCACAATCTCACCGCATCCCACTGGACCCTCTCGAACGTCTTCTCCTTCGTCGCTGTCGCCACAGGTTGTACAAACCTGAACATCGGTACGATACCCGGCCTGCTCAACCCGCAGCTCTACGTTCCCTTCACTGCGCCGAACACGTCCGCGGTCGGTGCAGGTGGCGGACCGGTCTTCGTATCCGGTCCGAACACCAGCTTTGGCGCGGCGGTCGCACCGCCTCCAGTCGACCTCACCCAGCAGAATAAGACATTTCCCGTCCGGCCCGCATAACTGCTCGAAAGCGGGCAACAGCAGTAGCTACAGTAGCGGCAAAAGCGTCGCTGTGGACATGAGGGAGGGGATCGTTGGTGCCACAACATTTGGCACAATCCTTGCCAGTGTTGTGGCGCTTCTGGTTTATTCGACTATTCTTTCATGGGGATTTGAACCGCATGTCAAGAGCGCGAACATCCACTTATGCTACCACTCTATCAATGAAGTACAGTGTGTAATACAATCTGAATGCTCCAGTAGCGGCCCATGCATTACAGGAGAATACTTAAGTGTCCGACATCCACTCCATCCTCGAGGTTAGATCCATTGGCACCTCTGGCTTGAGAACCCCTTACACGCCCTTGTACCTTGAGTTTGAAAGACGAGGACTATGCTGAGGACACAGGTCGCAAACTGCCCCACCTAGATTACCTGTGGGCCAGCCACTGGCGATGTCGCAGTCTCCCTCACGCTAGGGTCCAGCCACCCAGACGTCACTATCGATCGCCTCGTACTAGTAGCTGAATAAAGCTCGTTGACAATGTCGCCCATCAGAACATCCCTGCCCTCCGCACCACCAGGGCGGGCCGTCGAGGAGCCTCGGACCCATATCCCTTCCGAGTCACACCCCAGGCAAACCTCAGTTTTTCTCCGAGCCGGAGACTGCGTGTAGCCCGCCGTGGAAGCAAAGGCTTGACAATTCACTCTGTGACAGCCTCTGTGTCCTCAGTCGTTTGATGTAGATCATGTGATGGCGCCAATAGTGAAAATATTCGAATTCGGTAGACGACGGTAGTACATCAGGAAAAAACTTTGATACATATGACGCGGGACGTTCGTATCACTTGGCGAGATAGCCAGTGCGGCTGAGTAAAGGATGTGCCACGATCATGCACGAGCACGATTCCCACAGACGGATGTGCAACTGGCACAAACCATGCTTCCAACAAGATGGCCAAGTGTGTGCCGACCTTGATGCCACAAACCTACAACTATCAAGTGGTGAGTGGCTACTTGAGTGGCTACGAAGAATATGAGAGAAGTGCGTGGCACTTCGCAACCCGAAACTAACCCGGACCGGACAGGGGCCTGTGGGGCCGTGTGGGCGTTATCGTCATCCTCCATCACAATGCAGGTCTTCGTGAAAACGTTGACAGGAAAGACAATTACTGTCGAGGCTGAATCCTCTGATACGATCCACATTGTCAAGACCAAGATTCAGGCTTAGGAAACGTTAGTTTTTTCGAGATCACCTATTCACGGTCAATTAATATCATATTACAGCATCTCCCCGGACCAACAGCGTCGGTCCATCCACCTTTCTACTTTGTTGTTATGCTGACCCTGTGTGATAGGTCTCATTTTCACCGGGAAGCAGTTAGAAGATGGTCATATTATCTCGGATTACAACATCCAGAAGGAGTCCACTCTTCATCTAGGTACGTTATAATTGCTATTGCACAAAGCCAGCCAGGCCCATGATTACTAATGTTCATGCTGTTTAGTCCTTCGCCTTCGCGGTGGCGGTTACCCGCAGTACATTTTAACCAAGGCCGCACAGTTGAACAATGACAACGAGAGCGATGAATCGCTATCTTTCCCCCTTTATGACAAGATATTAAACTATTGGTTCCCTCCAACTGAAGGATATGACGTCTGTCCACAGTGGTCAATTCCAGGCTATAAAAATAACGTGGACTACTCGATTTCTTTTGTTATCGAACACCAACAGCAACCATTATTGCTTATTGAGGTCCATCCTCCAGTGGACTTCCGGTCGGATCCAAGCCGGAATTGTGCAATTGGCCGAGTCATTGTAGATCTCGACACGATTGGGCCAAACAATTGGCATACAGATAGGCTGTATGCTATTTCTGCAATTGGAAAAAAATGGAGGGCGTGTTATACTTTGAAGGGCGAAGGCAGCAAGGGTGGTCGCTTTGTAAAGGGTGTTGCCGACGTCAACTCGTTAAAATCTGGAAAACCGGCTTGTTGGAACCCAGATATCACGTCTGACGCTTCTTGGGAGGCTCTCCAGAGCATCGTCGAGACAATTAAAGGTTATGTTGCTGAGTCAGGTAAGTATTTCCTGTATCTTTACCTATTGTATGGTTTCTCAAGGCGAACTGGTAGATACGTAATTCTATCCTCGGACTCGGATTCTTTACTCTCGTCTAGCTTCGGCTTTTGAACCCTCTCATGGCGCCGACTCACTGGCGGCTTAGGGTTGGCGCGGCCTGAGTCGGGGCCTGGGGAGCAAAATAAGATTAAAAATGTATTTGTCCGTAACTGTAAGTCTGTAACGGTGTCCTTGAAATTACAAAAAGCAGCGAGTGTGCGATCTAGTAGGGACGTCGTACTTCATATATGCCGTGCGTTCTCTTGTCCACCGGTTCAGTACGTTCAGTGCCGAAGCCAGTCCGCTAAAACCAGAAGTGCCACAGTGCCTTGAATGCCGGCGAGGATCGTGTCAAATATTACGGCACCAACGATCCCCTCCCCCATGTCCATCACGCTAGTTTTCCCATTGACGCTGCTGCCACCCACGTTCGAGCAGCTACGCGCGCCGGACTAGGGCACTGTTTTGTGAGGTCTACCGGAGGCGGTGCAATCGCCGCGCTAAAGCTGGTATTCAGACCGATACGAAGATCTGTTCGCCACCTGCACCGACCGCAGACGTGTTCGGCGCGGTGAAGGGAACTGCGGGTTGAGCAGGACGGGTATCGTACCGCGGAGCTGAAAATGTTCAGGCTTGTATAACCTGTGGAGGCAGCGACGAAGGTGAAGACGTTCGAGAGGGTCCTGTGAGATTGTGATTGTAAGTCGAGGGAGTATGTAAGGATACGGCGAGAGACGTACTTGTTGGCATTACCACGTCCGAGAGAATCAAGGCCCCAGCTCGCCCGAACAGTGGAGAGTAGGGAGTAATGCATGTAGTAGGTCGAGTCAGTAGTACCCCGTGCACGGTCAGGAACGACGCCTCCAAGCAGTAACGTCAAGATGCAGTTGTCTTCAGTATATGACTTGTTTTCATCGAAAGGTAAGTACGATGAGCGTGCCTCTGTCGTTAAAGTTCTCGTTGTTTAGTAGCGGGACGAGCTAGTACTGCAGCCACTGGGCAGCATAGTCAACCGAGGTATCGCGGCCATCGTCGACCACGTTGGGCGTTACAAACATCCACCGCGGGAGCGCAAAAACATTCACATCAGCAGCAAAGTCATTGACATTACGTTCCGTGCGAGACGCGGAAGTGCTGATGCAACCGAGCCATGAATAATCGTGGGGTAATGCTTGCGCATGTAGTTGACATCATCATCATGTCATCATGACATGGCCAGGTGCAGAGGTATTGACATAGTTCTTCGAGTGTAGCTGCGGTGGATGGCGCAAGAAGGGTTATTTCTGGGATAAAGGCTATCAGTTCCCATTCCGAAGAAGTCACCACCGACGGACACGACATGGTTGGTCTAGGAAGGGTGGGTCAACGTGCAATACTGATCAAGACGAATCCCCTGCGTAGCGAGGTCATTGAAGTCGAATTAGTGTGGTTTTGTGGTACAAATATACATATTTGCCATTATTTGGGAATCCACTCTACAGCGCTTTCGGAAAGTCGAAAATAGAAAAAAATTAAAAAAATTGACAAAATTCTTTAAATTGCTCTCTCTCGTCCGCAGGTCACTCTAACGTCTAATCGTTGCATATACAAGTTACTATCTACATGCCCTTTCGGAAGATCGACACAGATGTGAAGCAACGGGCACTGCAGTTCATTGCTGCCCCTCCTACATATTGCAGGTAATGACGACTCAAATCTCCCTTAACTTGAAGGATACGAAGTCAACTAAAGTCTTGACTAAAGTCGGTTCTGTGTCCTCGGACGTGGTTCAATGCCGATATGATACTAAATGCCATAGGGGGCTGTTTTCGTGGGTCCCGACATTCACCCTATGAAGATGACATTGCCCTGCCTGGCTGCTGCGTCGATTCTGTTCACCTCAAGCCCACTTCTTCCCCTCTCCCCTCGTGCTTGTCATCAATCGGGTCTTCTCGTGGCAGCAAGACAGGCCCTTGCCTGGCCTCACCCTGTGCCCAGCCGCAACGCCTTGACCTCTGTGGTCGCGACTCCCGCACTCGCACTAGTGAGCTCGAGTCCGGTGGTGCCCTTGGCTGGGGCAGCCAGTGTCCACGGCCCATGTGCCCATCGGTTCCCGCAAGTTAGGATGCCACGTGTCAGGTGGCGACGGTACAAGTAGTGAAAAGGTTTTGGGGGAGGGCTAGCACTTGGTAAGTCGAGGTTCTGTTCTCCCTGGAATGGCACTGACACCTCATAATAAAATTAATACTAACACAGTTACCCGGGTCGAGGTACTACACGTCGGCACTCCCATTGAATTCACTAATGACCTCCCGCCTCCCTCTTCCTCATGCTTGACCATGACCTCGACCACGACGCTCCCACCTTCACCCTCAACGCCATGCCCTCGCGCGATGTCCACGTGTTCACCCGATGCCTGCATGTTCGCCCACGCCCAACACACCGCCACGCCCAATGCCCAGGCCCGACACCCACGCTCGACACCCACGCTTGACGCTCACGCCCAATGCCCACGCTCCACGCCCATGCCCACGCTCCAAGCCCACGTCCACGATGCCCACCCCAAGCTGTGCGGAAGCCTGTCGCAAGCACAAGCCCATGAGTCGTGATTCATGAGGGCTCACAGCTCAGCAAGGGCCTATCCCGTCGCCTCCACAACTCCCAGGCAACCAAGCCTAGCGTGCACGGGCACCACAGACTGACACAGAGACACAGAAGATGCTCTGCAGCGAGGGTAAGAGTTAATTGCTCACACAGCACAGTGCTGCAGTGCAAGGGTGAGCTCAGGCTGCCGCAGCTGAGTCCGGCGGTGTGTCGGGTTGGGTGCACATGGAGACTCGGGCGACGCGTCCTGTACATGCTATATTCCGTCCTTAGTTTCCTTAGCATACACTGTCGCCAGAACACCTGATCGGCATGACGCGTGCTACACCCCAGACTGTTCAGTGCAAGCCTGGACAATGGTTGATGTCAGTTGCTTTAAAACCAGCCTAAGGCTTTCCGAACTTACCACTGGGTCCTCATCTCTCCAGTGATCATCGTCTGTCCATTGATGCATCATAAACTGAAATCGCTTCCGAAACAGAATCTGGATAGTTTTGAACACTGCAGGAGAAAATGCTGGTATATTGGGCCAAAATCCATTGCTTATGAATTAGAGATGGCTATTGAAGAACTTATAGAGGTGTATGGAAGGGAATGGGCGAATTGATTTTTTGTCGAATTTTTTTAATTTTTAATTTTTTCTATTTTCGACTCAAAAAACGACGCGCGACAAGACTTTCCGAAAGCGCTGTAAGAAAAGCTCGCGCTGAACATGCTCATTTGGCTCGGGGGCCCCCGAATCAACCTCATCACAAACACTGCTGGATGTGCGCGGGCCACCCAGCCAGGACTTGTCAAGGTCGTTTCAGCAGATTCAAGTTGGTTTGTCGTATAAGTTGTGGCATCCGAGTCGCTGACCTCTTACTAGCAGACGGCCATCGTCGTCTTTGTCCAGGCCTTGTGTGATGTATCATGAGAAGAGATCCGTCCTCGAGTCTTTCGACATCCCTGGTTGTTCAGTGTCTACAAAAGCTTATCGAGATTTCGTATTACAGTATGGGCTGCATCATCCGAAAAGAGGAATTACCACATTCCGAGTTTCAAACCGATTTCTTGAGACCGTTCAAGTGCACCAAGACGCACAACGCGAACCCGGAGACCCGGGATGTGGTAAGCTATGGTGATACGTTGTTAGAGGCAGAGTGCCTATCTAACGCTTGTGCAGGTACTGCAATGCCTCCAACAGATGATCCAGAACAGAACATGCGCTCGGGTTGACGGACAGTGTTCGGTGTTTTCTCTGCGACTTCCAGAGTCTTGACCGGCGCGTCAGGGTTGTTTATTCTGTGATGAACCTTGAGCAGAACGGATAACGAGCTCTGCGTTTGAATTGTCACCCGGCTAAACAAGGAGCACTTTGTGGCTTTCGTCTGACACTCTGCCTTTGCAGATCTGACGCCTTATTCTGCCGGTTTACGTCACTGATTTATGTAAAGTACCAAGTACCAGAAGACCAGTATTCTCGCAATCGCATGTTTCCAAGGCGTCATTCCGGCCATGCTCAATGCGCCAGAATGTGGCCTTACTCCATCAGGCCCTCAGGAGTCAGGACATTGGAGTCGAGGGTCCGAAGATCAAGTACTGCGGTCCTTTTTGGTTTCTATTACATAGTTATGAACGGAGAGGACGTGCGACGGCTGTGAGCACATATATGTAAATGCGGGCCAACTCATCTCACTGACATTCGGCTACTATTTGTAGGGGCACTAGATTCGCTCTTCAATACCCTCCAGAAGCAAGGATCGTCATTCCCCGTCGAGTTCTGGTTGCCAGGTACCCCTATTCGCCACCTTCGCTGTCCTGTATTCGAGCCAAGACCTTTCCCACTTTAACACGCAAGTAGACATGAGTGTCTGGCTATCCAGGGCTTCGAAATGCGTAGACACTGATTGTTTCTCTGTAGAGATTGACATCCTCGCGCGGATGGGTACATCGTGTCAACAACAATTGCTCGAGAGCAATGTCAAGAGGCTGAGTGTGAGTGTTACGGATGGGAACGCATGGTGACGACCTTCGTCGAGCTCTTCTGTATCACAACACCCCAGTGGGTCTCCATTATACGTATTCGGGTAGTACTTTTCTTACGTTGTGGCAGATGGCGACGGCCAGGTGATTATCCCTGCACCCCTGTCGCCGACAGCCAAATTGGCATCTCCTAATCGACATTGAATAATCTCCGGCGGAGCTTCAAGCAGAATATCTCACCAGTCTGATCTGCGACACCAGTCATACATCCATTCCATTCTAGTACTCCTGCCAGTGCATCGCCGTCGCCACCTCAACTTCCAAACTCGGACGCGATTGGAAAGCCAAGTCCACGACAGGAAAAACACATTTGCTGTCCCGCCGCAGAAAGACCTCTTGGGGGAGATTATTAGCAATATTGTGCTCCCCCTAAACTGACGTGCTCATTGTTTATTTGTATTAATCATTGTGCACGTGACTTATTCTAATCCCACATATATACTATCCCGCCAAGACGCTCAGCTGGTAGGCTGGGCGAAGTTTCGCAGGTGGGGGTAGATGGGTACCCGCGGTGCCTCACCTGTTGTTGATGGTGCACAAAAAGATGGGAGGGGATCGCTTTGTCGGATTGTCGAAGCAATTCGCGATTAAGTGCGACGCACGGTCAATCTCCAAATGCGACACAAATATGCCTTCCAAACGCGACGTAATAACATGCACTCCCACCGCGAGCTGTGGGCGTGAACACCTTCTGCCACCATCACGAATTCACAATGCAGATCTTTTTGAAGATACCGACCGGGAACGGCGGGAAGATGATTTGTGTTGAGGCCGAGTCTTTTAACATATCGGTGACCTCAAAGTGAAGATTCAGGTTAAGGAAAGGTCAGCTTTTTGGAGATTGCCAGGTTCAGCTATTGGTCCATTAATGTGCGTTGCTTCATATTCCAGCATCACCCGGGATCAACAAACGTCGGCCCATCTATAGTTCTATGGTCATATTACACTGATCTCTCATCATAGGCCTCATTTTCAATGGGAGGCAGTTGGATGACAGTCGCACTCTATTGGAGTACAAGATCCAGAAGGAGGCCGTTCTTTATTTGAGTGCGTGCATGAAGCCTCACCCCCTACATGTAATCTTCAGACTTTATTTACTAGCGTTTCGTCTTCGTGGTGGTGCCAGTGGATACCCAGGTTACATTTTAATCAGGGCGGCCCAACTAAACTATGAGAGCGTTGAAGCAAGGTATTACGGCCTATATAACAAGATTTTACAATATTGGTTCCGATCACGGGATTACTATGACATTAATCCACAGTGGGGCGTACCAGGATCAAGAAAAGCCATCGATTTTGTGGTATCTTTCAACATCGAGGGTGAACATCGGCCTTTGCTTTTGCTTGAGGTCAAGCCACCGTCGGATTTTTTACATGATAGTGGGCGGGAGAATGCCCTTGAACAGCTCCTCACCCGTATCGAAGACCTTGGGCCAGCGAATCATCATGCCAGTCGCTTATATGCCATTTCCGCTATCGGAAAACATTGGAGGGCCTGTTACACGTCGAGGGGAAATGGCAGAAGGGGTTCTCGGCCCGTCAAATGTGTTGCTGAAGAGAATTCCCTGAAAACGGCCAACCGAACTAGCTGGAACTCGGACATCATGTCGAATGCTTCTTGGAAAATTCTCTATAAAATCGTCAACAGAATTAAACAAGATGTTCGGCAATGTAGGTTTTTCCGGTTACTCGCTGTATGGTTTCTCAAAAGACAAACTAGTAAATGCTTGAATCGCGTTACAATTCGCGTATTTCTGGGTTTCCAAGATTTCGACCTTCGCAGGCCACTCATGCAACCTTGTTATCCTGTTCTACTATACACACGCAGCTCTGCATATTACTTTCTGAATTCTGATTCCGTGTGACCGCGTCGTGTCACTACTACCTTTCACACTACCCTTCGATGATGTATTCTTTCAGTGTGCAGCAAGTGCGGCTTCCCGGACCCCAGACTGTGCAGAACTCCCAGGCTTGGAGATGTTGATATAACAATATACAAGACTCGGAGCGGTGATGACGAGTCCCTCAGGACGTGGAAGGACGGGGGGAGGGAGGCGAGGTTCGCGATGACTCCGCCATTTTAGCGTGGATTTGACGAACGAAAGAAGTTTCTGGACACTACAATAGTTGGGCCGTTAAATTTGCGTTGCAGGATGGACGGATTGGTTACGCACCGTGGCTCAAGGTCCGCAAAATCGGCACGCATCTTGTCTCCGCTGCCGTCCTCAGTCCAGGACTCAACGGACCCATCGTCAACACAAGGTTTGTACTTTTTCTTCGCTCGCTGCACAACACAAATCATGCGAGTGCGTAGCGGTGGGTGCGGTGCTGGCAAAGGGGACTGGCCACGCGAGGGGGTGGTGTGGCGGGATGGTAGTGCTGGTTTGGTATCGGGCAGGGCAAGAGAAGGACTATGGCTGCGCAGTGGGTGTGATGGTGTCGGATGTTTGACTGTGTCTGATGCACCTGTGGGCAGTGGGATGGGACAGCTCTGCCTTTGCCTCTGTTGGCGCTAGAGCTAGAGCTCGTGCTACCGTTGCCGATGCTACACTCGATCAGGCTCTCAACAGCGGCTGTGGCTTTGTTGCTTAGTTTGACGGCGCCGTCACTGCCGGTGTGGATGTGTCAAGGTGCTTGCGGATCATTGGAGATTGCAGGATGAGGAGCATGTGCGATGGCGGCGGTGGCAGTGGCAAGGATAAGGATAGTGTGTTTGAGCTCTTCGGCATAGAAAGTGTAGGTGTAATAGATAAATTCTTGAAGGTACTCCAAGGCAATCTTGGAAGTGAGGGAAGAGCGCCGCGGGTTCTTGAGATGGCAATAAAAGCAGTTTGTCCAAGGACGAATGATGATGTTGTATTTGTCGGGTATATTGCGCAGCGAAGTCCAAACACCAGAAGCAGGGAATTTTCCAGAAGATTCAGCATCATTTCTGAAAGACTACGAAACGTAATGAGATTAAAAAAGCCTGACAGGAAAAAGTAGGGGAACTTACTGTTTGTGATCCTCGATCGCTGTCTTCTATCTGGCTTTCTCCATTTCACCGGTTCCTGCCAATGGGCCACCCTTAATGACTATGCGACTCTTGTCCTGGGGTTCGCCCGAATCAACAAGAAGTTTCGTCTCCAGATGGGAGAATTCGCGATAAAGCTTCTTGAGCTGATTTGAGAACGCATTCGTCTTGGACTCGTCCCGCGGTTTGTGATCGAATATAGGCGACCGCACGGACGATCCATCAGTGGTACCGGACGATAGTGTGAAATTTGAAGAAACAACATATGAGGAAACGGAGGGCGCGGAAGCATAGTCGCCAGATGACTTTGGTGGCAGTTTCCGCACCTGGGCTGAGGAGAACGATACGGGGTCGTGCGCTCTTGGGTCAAAGAGCTGCTGATGGTTCGATGCATCACGATTATTATGTCTCGAGGAGTCTGCGGGTGTTTGAGGGGTATAAGAGCTCTCTGCGGACTCGGAAGATACCTCGGGTGCTCATCGTTGAACCACGCACATACATCGACGTCGATCCGACAGGCGGGGTCCAGAACCCGCCGTTCATGGCAGCAGCAGTCAGAGAAGACGAACCATGGGGTACAGCAGGAACCATGGCAGCGATGACGGCGTCCGGGCTGAGAGGCGGTCCCGCATTTGCCGCACAACACGTCGTGTCTCGTGAGTTTATCAGGATTGGGAGCGGCTACGAAATATATATTAAATCAACAACGAGCGCTGCACACGACTGACGGAGAGTACATACCACCAGACGACCCAGGGTTGCTGTGGCAGGGTGGTCCAGCTTGAGGAGGCCCCCCACCCCAACCCCACACCGTAGACCAAGGGTCTGATCTTTCAGTGAGGGGCGGAAGCAGGGGGGGCAGTGCACGTTCTTGCAGAGGCGTCACATCCTGGTTGGTTTGGCACCTGGGCTGAGAGGCGGTCCCGCGTTCGCCGCAGGACACGTCATGAGTCATGAGTCAATCAGGATTGGGAGTGGCTACAAGGTATGCATCAGATCAACAAGGAGCACCGCACATGACTGACGGAGGGTACGTACCAATACCAGCGCCGGCAAGGAGAAGATAGACACCGAACAACATATTGTCCAGCGATCTTTGCGTGAGGATAATGACCCTCAGGAACGGGTGTGGCACTGGACAGCAAAGGCACACCGATTCTGGTAATAGTGAGAAGACGTGCAGCGGTATTCTGAACGGAACGGCCTTCTGTACGTTCTTGCAGAGGCATCGCACCCCGGTCGGTTTGGCGTCCAGGCTGAGAGGCGGTCCCGCGTCCGCTGCAGGACATGTTGTGACTCGTGACTCGTGAGTCTATCAGGATTGGGAGCGGCTACAAAGTATTACATCAGGTCAACAACGAGTGCCGCACTGGCACACGAAGGGCCAAGGTACATACCGGTACTAGTCACAGTGCCAGCAAGGAGGAGGAAAAGGAGGACGAGGACGAGAGCAAAACAATTGGAGGCTGTTGTTATGGATGGCGTCGAATGTGCTATGTATAGGTTTGAGGCGGTGGTCATTGCGCTCATGAGCAGCATGGTGGTGCCAGAGATGGCATAGCTAAGACGTCAGAATGTCAGTGAGAGAGTAGAGAGGGGCGAAGAGGAGAGAAAGACATACCAGACAAAGATGGCCCCCTTCAACATCCAGTCGCGGTCTTTGGGCGGGATGGTGCACAACCTTGGATAGGAAACTCAACACAATCAAATAATGTCACGTGAAATTTGCACGTGGAAGACTGACCTGAAGGTTGCTCAAGCGTTACTGGGTACTGGGTTTCCCAGTGGTTCCCTCGTCTCTCTGCCCCAAACCCCCACCCTCACTCGCCCCAATCGCGAGACAGATGGGGTTTCTTTTTTCTTGTCGGTGCCCCCCTCTTACTCTCTGTCAACAAGCCCCTCCCTCGCCCCAAATGCAAGTCGGAGGGGGTTTCCCTTGGATTTCTTGCCCCCCCTCCCTCATCTCTGCTGACCGCATCCAAGCGCGAGCTGGAGGGGGTTTCCTCTACCTCTCCCCTCCTCGGCCCCCCCCCTCCCCTCTCCGCTGCGTTGCCACCGCCCCCCTCCCCTCTCCATGCCGCATCGCCACCGCCCCCTCTCTCATCTGCCACTCTCTCTCGTCTGCCTTCATCTGCCACTCTCTCGTCTGCCACACACTCTCCCTCTCCCTCTTGTAACCACTGCCACCTCTCCCTCTCGTTGCTGTCCCACCCCTCCCTTTCCTTGCCATGTTGCCCCACTCCCCCTTTCCTTGCCGCGTTGACACCTCCCCCTTTCTATGCCATGTTACCCCCCTACCCCCTCCCTTGCCCCAAACGCGAGTAGGAGGGGATTTCCTCTTGGGTCTTTACCCCCCTCCTTCATCTCCCTCCCTCGCTCCAAGCGCGAGCCGCATGAGTACGTGGCCTTTAATATCACACAACAAGGACGAAGATTCCAGAGTCAGTGTACCTGTTCAGAGATGTACAGAGTCAGACAACGTCGTGCTCAAGAATCACTGAAGGCGTAGGCATATTTTTTTTTCTCGGTTCATACCCGGTTGTGCTAATGTTTTCTGCTAGCTTCTGGACAAATGGAACATCCTGGAGCAGCCTATCGAATACCGAAGCGCATGAAGGGCGTGAGTCTTATCACATTCACATCATTTATTCAATATCTCAGTCCAACTCAGGACAATGTGGCTGAGGACCCAGGCGACGACTGGGTGTTACCTCCATCTCCAGCGCCCGAAGATCGTCTGCCAAAGCTCTCTGAGCTGGATGATTTCTTCGAGGTCGAGTATGCCATCAAGCCGCTAGGCTTCTCGTCCATCAGGCCATCTAATCCCAAATCAGCACCCACACCCGCCCTGTGGGCCCCTGCATGACCCAACCTTCCTGCAGGCTATGGAAATGGAGCAGGCAGCACGCCTTGCACGTCTCAAGCGTACAAAGGCCGAGGTGGCCGCAATCATTGCTACAATGGCAGCTGCGCAGAAGGCGGCGGAAGAGCGCGCAGTCATGGAGGCAGCCGCTGCTGCTGAAGAACTGACCAAACAGGAGGAACGTAATGCGGAACGGGAGCGGCGGCGGAAGGAATGGAGGGAGAGGGAGTGCGGCGAGAAGAAGGGCGATCATGATTGGGGGGATAATCGTGAGAAACGCCTGCTAAAATTTGTTGGTGCTGTCGTCGTCAAGACGATGTAGAAGTACCCAACGCGGATGGACGTCGACACATTCAAGAAACATGCGAAAGAGGTGCGCAGTCTTTCCCCCTCCTTCTGGGCTGATTTCGCTTATGTAGCTGGGATGACTTACAGCTTACACACATCATGGCGGAGGAGAAGAAGAAGTCGGGCTACAAGGTCAATAAGCTCGACTCTCTCTGATAAGAAGTCAAAGATCAAAAAGTTTGCGCGGGAGTACCACCACTTCAACACAGACACGACAACGTCTCCAGTACCGCCAATGTCAACTCCGTCACTGCTGGAAGAGTGAGGTGATGCAGACGGAGATGGAGATGAGCGTTGAAGAGAGATGTGCGCAGTCGGGCGACACATCATCGCATGGGGACTGAATTCGGGCCGCGGAATTGGGTGGACTGGATTTCCGTTCGTCTCCCCCCGGTATCCTGTAGACTTTGAGATTGACATTCCTTTTTTCCTCTGCAGGACCGGGTCAATGAATCAAGGGTTGGACTTGATGTGCGTATGATCTCCAACGAGGCCGCACAACTCCTCTATATGCCAATATGAGCTTCGGTGGACTGGCACCCACAGCTGTGTTGTTGACGAACGCATTGATTAGGGATTATCTACTCAATTACGCGTGCCCCATTAATATATACGACATCATGCTCGCATCTGACATTACGTGGGCAGAGATCGATGCCCTGATCAACGCGTCGATTGCATGGGCTGTAGGTATCGCCATCCCTACCCACGCCCCAAACGCGAGCGGACGGGTTTGTTTCCGTTCAACCGCACCCCTCCTCACTCCAAACGCGAGCGGAGGGTTTTATTTCATGCCGCCGCCTCTTCCTCGCTTTGAGCCGAATCAAGTACGGTCGCATCCGGTCTGAACAGCGGTCGCACCGCCTCCGGTCAACCTCACCCAGCAGAATAAGACAGTGTCCTGGTCCGGCCCGCGTAGCGGCTTGAACGCTCAATGGGGAAAATGGCGTGGTGGACATGAGGATCGTTCAACTGGTGCCGCAATATTTGGCGCGATTCTCGCCCGCAATGTGGCACTTCTGGTTTGAGTGGACTGGCTTCGGCTCTGAACCAGTAGAAGAGAACGCACAGTATATCTGCGGAAGCACGATGTCCCTACTAAAAGATTCCACAGGCAACCGCCGTCCTCGACGTCGGCCTCAGGCACCAGCCTTACTGCGGCCCTTACAACTGGCCACACACCTCAGACTATCCACCCAACTCCTTCTCAAGCTTGACCTCCCTTTCTGGAAGTGGAAGGGGGAGTCGACAACAACTGCCCTAATAGTCTCGTATCTTCACACATCCTTAGTTTTCCATGTGAAAGCCATCGCAGGCCAAACAGACACCGCTCTCGTTATCCTGTTCTACAATCCACACGCAGTGATGGTTCCGCGTCGCGTCACTAGTACCCCTCACTCTGCATGGAGCTCGGCTGTGTCACTCAACGTCACGCAGATCTATCTGGCCAACTCCTTTTGCTTTACTGCTAATCCTCTGTGAATCGCTCATATGAACTTCGTCTGGGTTGTGAGTAACTTCTTGCTCGAGGCGGAGTTAGGTTACTAGATTTAATGGCTCTTGCCACATAGGCGGGTCGTAGCCCTCAACTCTTTCGAGAGCCTATTAGGCGACGTAACACGCCAAAGAGGGGAACATCCAAGGGAAAACCCACTGACGAATCGTGTGTGACGATCGCAAATGCCTTCGACGTGGCAGACCTCTTCAAGCTTCGAACTTCGCGATCTCGAATGGTCCTAGTCATCCGAGCCTTCCGTCCTAACTTGTTTGTAAACACTTGTAATGCTCTTCTTAAGTACGAGAATTCTACAGTTCAAGTGCGACGTCTCAAAAGATGTACGCGTGCATAATGACTTCCGAAGTTCCGCTACTCCACAGCATGAGAAGCTTGTATTGCCTTTGTGTGTTTTACAATTACAAAGTCTCGAATTCCTTGGCAACGTACTTGTACCTGTAGCTAAAAAGGTTTGCCTCCTGAAAACACACAGATACATATATTACTCTACATGAGGAACGTATCCTTTAATCGTCTCGACAATGCTCTCGAAAGCTGTACAAAACAAGAAGTGTCTGATGTAATATCTGGGCTCCAACAAGCTGGGTCAGCAGATCTCAAAGACATCGCTTCAGCAACTGCATTTACAGGCTGACCATGCCCACTCCCTTCGCCCTTCAAGGTATAACAGGCCCTCCACCGTTTCCCAATTGCAGAAATAGCATACAATCGATCTGCATGCCGATTATTTGGCCCAACTGCATCGAGATGTTGAATGACTTTGACAATGGCAGCATCCCGCCCCGATTCCAAAGTGAAATCCAATGGAGGCATGACCTCCACAAGCAACAATGGGTGCAGATCATGCTCGATAACAAAAGTAACCGTCTTTGTGGTGTCTGGGATGGTCCAATAGGAACAGAGATCATAGCCCTCAGTTGGCGGGAACCAATAGTTCAATATCTTGTCATAGAGGGGGTAAAACAGCGACTCAGTGGTCTCGTTGTCATCACCCAATGTAGCGGCCTTGGTTACAATATATTGTGGGTAGCTGCCACCACGAATACGAAGGACTGACAAAGTATTAATTATGGGCTGGCTGAATATGCAATAGCATACCTAGATGAAGGGTAGACTCTTTCTGGATGTTGTAGTCTGAGAGAACATGCGTGTCTTCGAGCTGCTTCCCAGTGAAAATTAGACCTATCATGTTCAGTCAGTGAAATGAGACAATATAGAAACAGAATGGACAGACGCTGCTCGTCCGGGGAGATGCTTTATTAATAATATGATTTTAATTGATCATGAACCGGGCAATCACTGAAACACTAACCTCTCCTTGACCCGAATCTTGGCTTTAACATTTTTGATAGTGTCAGAGGATTTCGTCTCGACAGTGATTGTCTTTCCGGTCAGCGTCTTCACAAAGATTTGCATTGTGGTGTGGGGAAGAGAGACGATTACGCCAATGACAGGCCCCAATCCGGTCCTGTGAGCACGCCACACTTCTCTCCCAGCCAGTGGTCTCTCAGATCTTCGGTCACACGCTGCAATAAGCAACAGAAGGAAACTGAAAGATATGTCACTCACGCTCCGTTATTCACGCCGTGGTTACTGCTCATGCTTTGCTGCTGGCCGTGCCATACCACCCCCACTGATCGCTATTTGCGCACAGTCGCTGTTTGCTATTGCACCGCGGTTGCTGCTCGCTGTTCGCTGTCACACAGCTGCCGCTCGTTGCTGGCTGTGTTGACACACCACCCCTGTTGGCCGCCATTCACGCCGCAACCGTGGCGCGCTGTTCGCCATCGCACAGTCGCCGCTCGCTGCTAGCGGTGCTGACACAGTGAGACAATAAGAGCTACACGGGGCACGGGCACCTGGAGGCCTGTTCGTCTATCCGAAGACAAGGGCAATTTGGAATTGCCTTCGAGATTGATGACACCAGTCTCGATCATTTCATGAAGATCAAGAAACTGCCGACCAATCTTACCAGCATGAGCCGAGGAAGTCTACGACAAGAACCTCGGCAGTTGTTGACAGGTAAACAAAGCAGGGAGTCAGCATGGGTCGGCTTGCAGGCGACGTCCTTGATGGGATCACGCTCGTCACCAATGACGTTCATGATATAAGCGACCTTCCTCGTCGTCATCATTCCAATCATGCATCGTTGCCCTCGGCTTCCGATCCGGCATAGCTGACTCTCCAGTCGCTATTCGCGCCGCAGCCGCTGCGTGCTGCTTGCTGTTGCACAATTTGCTGCTCGCTGTTCGTTGTTCCATGTACACGACTCTCAACCGACGGGTTCGTTGCCCGCTTCGATCACCCGCGCGCACGCGGCACCAGAACAGCAGACTTGCAGCTGTCGCCGCCGGGTACAGACAAGTGTTGGACGCCGGCCCAGACGTCTTCCGCGGGAATGGAATCGGCCCCCCGGGAAAATACGTGGATGACTACATCCTCTCCCTGAGGCACGCCCTAACCTGCCATCGCAGACGCACGCACAAGAACAAGCAAGGCAACGTCTTCGCTCCTAATAGCTGGGTGTCGAGGCACACTCGCCGCGTCGTTCGCTCCTAGCAGGCGGGGTGTTACGAGCTCGCCTGGAATGCGCACCTCATCTTCGAGTCTTCGACCGAGAAGCGCTGCGTGCTTCCGCCCGACAGCTGTGCAGGCAGACTCTTACTAACAATTCAATTCTCAGTACATATCAATACGCCTTATATAAAGTTCACACAGGCCGCACGGACGCAAAGCGCCTCATCTCATTATTGTTATCAAGCTATCGCTGCGCTTCATCAGTGTGCATGAGAAGAGGTAGGCGCATTCATATTCAGGGTTTATATATTCGATTAGTAGGGGACTCAGTTCCTGTTGTTGTCGCGTTCACTAATTCTGACTTACAGACTTCCTGTACAGTATACTGGGGTCCGATGGTGGAAACTCCCAGTCTACCAGGATAATGCAACGGTGCAAGGTCCAGGACATACGCACAGTGCGAACAATTGCAGGGAACCCAAGGATGTACCAGCAGAGCTCATGACCGGTGATTGCTCTCTTGTCCTTAAATGGCCCTTGACGGCTTGACGTCTTTTTGTTTGCAGTGATGTCAACCATACAGTGCTCTCATGCTCTCATAATAGTGACGCCGGACCGATTCATCATGGGCTTGCGTACTGTTTCAAACCCCTCTGCACAGTTGAGGTCACAAGGAACAATGCCGCGGATTGTCCCCGCTCCTCTTGCGTGGTTCGTGGCTCGAGAGCGTCTCCGGATATTACGATTCAAGTTTCCATCGAGTACTACGTTGTCTCCCCACTCTCATCTCATTTATCTATTTGGTTCTCGGGATTCAAGCCGTGAGTATATCGGCCTCATGGGTGAACCAGTTCTCACAAACTATTTCGCCCTTACGATATTGGCGTAACCTTTGGCCGAGTCTCGATTTTGCTGATCAAGAGGTGAACATCATTTACATTGAAATACGGAACCTGATGGCGGGAACGGACTTAGTTCTCATTTGTTGTACTCTTTTTACTGCTCAACGTCGTCGTCAAAGATCTGTGCTGACTGGCGCGTCTCAGAGGTGAGTCACGTTGAAGGGCGGATCTTTGAACCGCCCGAGAGAGGAAGTGGGTGAATCCCCGGGGGCACAGATTCGACGCGACGAGAAGGACGAGTCACGTGACGCCCTCTCCGCTCACTCAAAGACTACTGTACTGGCAGTACTGCCTTCGCCCGTGCCAACAAGCCCCTGCGCACGACACAAGGCGATGGCTCAGCACTCAGGCATGGCCTGTCGTCCAGACTCGTCCTATGTGCGTGTGGTGGACGAAACTTGGGGCGAAAGATTGTAGAGGTTGTCTTGAGAGAATCAGAGAGATATAAGGCAGTGGCAATAACGCTGCGATCGCATCATATCGGGCCCCTTGGCGCCTACTGCGAAGACCACGCTTGTGGTCGAGTGGATATATGGAGCATACTAACTTGAGGTTGGACGACAGTTGGTGACCCCCGCAAAGCGGAAAGGTTGGAAACCGAATCAAGGATTATCGATCATGATCCGGTCACCCGCGACTAGCATGTGTGCCCGAACACGGCATTGACCAGTATGATGACTCTGATAATCAGACATTTCCTAGAGAACAAATAATACAAGAGCCATGCGGCTAGCGTGTGTGAATAGCGATGTGTGTATGTGTATCTAAGTTGTCCCAACCCTAGCCACAACGGTCAGAACGATATCAACAAGGGTCTTTCCGATTCGCATCTCTTTCGGGAGAAATTCATTAGCGATAACCCCACGACGCGCCCACGCATCAACCATCCTCGATCCCCAGATCAACTGCCAGATCGCTGCCCAGAGCGCCCCGGGGACGCCCGTCACATCCTTGCCCGTCCACAGCTTCCACTTTCGCTCCAAGACGGAGGCGAAGCCGATCATGATGAAAAACCCGCCCGTGTGGATGAATTCCGTGCCGCGCCCGAGGCCCCAAAGACCCCAGACGTGCATGATGGCGGAGATGAAGTAAGCACCCATAATCGAGCCGTACCATCCGGCGATTTTTCTCCCCGGGCGCGAGCCGTACACCACGAATAGATGACGGAAGAACTGGTGCCAGCGTCTACCCCAGAACTCCGTCACGGATGTGGACATCCAGGGCCGGTTTGCGATGCGGGGCCACTGCACGGCAGACTGGCCAAGTAAGATCTGGCCGAAGAGCGCGCAGACGTGGTACATTACTTCGACGGAGGAGTAGATAACGATCATGGCGCAGAAGGAGATGCATGTTACGTGGAGAAGGCGCGGAACTGGGTTGAGGGTCGCGTCGAAGATGGTGCCACCTTCGAGGCAAGACGCGGATGGACAAATGAGCTGCACGAGGTAGTGCGCTGTGTCGAATGCGGTGACCTTGACCAAGAGTTCGAGGAACTGTCTGGGGATTGACGGTGGTGGGCCTGGGTTGGGAGGGAAAGGCTCGGATGACCAGGACCACCCGAGACCGCGAAGGTTGAAGAGGAGGTCGGCCGCGTCAAAGAAGGTATTTGCGACCGTCAGTGGGCGTTCCCTTGGAGGTTCTCCCTCTTTTGGAATCTCGTATCGCCTGATAGGCTTTTCGATAATAAGTGTCCACTCGAAAGACTTGAGGGCTACAACCCACATTGCCAGCTGGGAATTGAATCTAATAACATAACTCCGATTTAAGCAAGAATTTACTCACAAGCCAGATGAAGTTCATATGAGCGATGCGCAGAGGGTCAACAGGTACGCCAACGGCGTCGGCCAGATACTGCGCGACGTCGAGGGAAACTGCCGAGCTCCATGCAAGCCAGAGAGTGAAGGGTAGTAACGCGACGCGGAACCAGAAAGTACCATGGAGCATGGCCATCACTGCGTGTACATAGTAGAACAGGATAACGAGAGCGATGTCTGTTAGCGTGAGTGGCCTGCGAAGGCTTGCATCTGGAAAACCAGGGATGTGTGAATACAAGCGATCCATTAGGGTCATTATTGTCGTTCGATTGAGTTCCGCTTCCCGAAAGGAAAGTCAGCTTTTTTTGAAAAGGCGGAAGGTAGGCGGACAGTCTGTGGTGCGGCCAGTTGGAAGGACAGAGTGGTCGACGTCGAGGACGGCTGTTGTCTCCCGGTAACCCGGCCTGACTCGGGTGCCGGAGAGTGTCATTGGAGAGTGTGCTACTGTAGGTTTCGGTCGACTTTTCAACAGACCGGGTCTCGAATCTCGGCGGTTGCGGCGTTGATTTCCTGCGATACTTTTCAGCGCTACAGTGGGTGAGTAAAGTGATACTCCTGTGGACTTGGTGCATGCGAGGAACATGATATCTACCGGTAAGACGCCGGATTACGTGATTACGGGTATGCACTGCACGAGATTCGGCAGGCCACCTGCATTTCGGGTGAAAGAAGTCATTCTTCATAAATGTCGGAATTGATACTCCCGTCATTCAGTTGGCTCTGACACAGTCATCCGAAATCATCACCGTCGCCGGTGTCACGACCACGTTACAGTCCTACAGTAATTGCTCTAGTATTCCGCTGCCACCGCCACCTGCGCCACCACAACGGGCCAGTTGTTATCATCGGACCACCCTCCGATACCTCCGGATTTTTTTTACTCGACGATGACCCGTTCGCAAATCATACTAGTGCACGTCCGTTGCCGTTCCACCGTAGCAATCCAACTTCCCCAACACCTTCGAGACGAAGGTCCGTCAAGCAGCCACACTCGCCTTTGGCAGCTGAGAAATGCCTTGTTGCATCGCCGTCCCACTCAATTTCTTCATCCGTGTCTACCCAATGTAGCCAGTCGCCTTCAAGTCCTCCTCGAATGTCTCCTCTGCCTCTACCTATCAGTGGTCGGCAACTGCGCCCAGCATACACATGACCAGCATTTGCCCCGCGGCCGTCGCTTCCGTCTTTGCATAGCCTGGCTCAGTCAGACTTCGTCTACCCGATTAAAGTATGTAACATTCCATTTCTACCTTCTCGACGATTGACATGTCTCCTAGACACGAAAAGGCACACTCGGGGCGCGTCTTCCCCTCGAGCCCTGGGATGTGAGCGCCGAACGGGAAAGTGTGTTAGAGGAAGCGGCATCCTTTCAAGATTTCGATCACGCCACAGACCACCTCCATCTTTCCGAGCCCTCGCTTGGCCCGGAACCATCAATCGGTGGGAATGAACTTATCCATACTGGTGACAACTACGCCCAAACAGCCGACGAATGGCCATGCAAAGGCCCACATGCCCTGGACAGCGAGGCATCACTCCTTCAGTCACCCATTCCCTTCGAACTTGGCCCAGAGGAAGGTCCCAATATGTTTGCATCGCTGCTCGAAGTCCTCTCGACTTTCTCGTCGTCCTCATTGTCTTGTTCTTCCTCGATATCGTCGTCTTCTTCGGTGCCTGTCCTTTCCCCTGATCTCCAGACCCAATGGGGCGATGACTCACCCTTGCCCTCTCGAAGTCCAAATTGATCCTCGTCTGGGGAGTCTGTGCCGGACAGGCTTCGGCCCAGCGTCCGAGTCGCCCCCACGGTTGTGTCGCCTTGTACGGCCCCCGCCGGAGCAACCAGCCGATGAGCCCCAAAGATGCAACGCAACAACTGACAGCGAAACCGTCGCCGTTCTCATCTCTTCTAACGACTTGCCGCCGCCGCTCAGGTTTCTGTTCGCAGTACCGAGCACCGCAGTCCTCGTGTCGCCTTATCGCGACCCAGTCCCCTTCCGGGTCACCCCCAGCAGCAGCACTAGCCGGGCTCGCGAAGAAGGGCACCCAGCACGGCTGCACGTATGACAGTCTCCAGGACCGCGCTCATTCGAGCGATTCACCCGCCACGCAGGAGCAGCAGCACGCAGCAGCACCCCCACAGTACGACATCGTCAACCCCAGCCGCACAAACTGGCCCACCGATCAAGAACAGGTCCACGCCACTTACAACATCAACAGCCAAGCCAACACCGCGCCAGTCGCTACTAGCCACGAACATGTCGAGAGCGTTTGCGTCTCGCCTGCACACGCAGGCACCGAACTACCGCGCGCAACGCCTCAGCAACGCGAGGCGTTCAACATAAAAGGGCGCGCCAGTGCCAACAACGACCACAGCAGTGGCAACTACGACAGCAGCCTCAAGTGCAACATCACCCCCAGTACATCCGGTCATGCGCAGCTCACCTCCACAGACGTCTCCCAGCGCGCAGCGACCACGCACAAAACCTTCGAACCGGGCGAACCCAACAGTACCAACAGCTACAGCAGCAGCAGCAGCAGCAGCAGCAGCTTCGAATGCGAGCGCCTCGCTACCCCCCCTACCATCTACCATGCGCAGCTAATGCTTACAGACGCGACCGGGGACGCGTTCGTGACGCGCCAAGTCTTCGAACCCGCAAAACGCGTCAGCACCGAGGACCATGCCAACAACAGCAACGACAACAACGGCAGCAACAGCAGCCTCAAGCTAGCACCGGCCACCGTGGCCACGCCCAACCACATCAGCAACGCCCACAACTCTCCGGTTATCCCAGCAGCCGACGACGCAGAACGTACGCCAGGAGCGATGACACTTGAGCGATTGGACGAACTGTTGGGATTCGGGGCGCGTGGTCAAATCGACCAGTCCTCACCCTCATCGTCGTCTCCGGAGCGCGTGGCCCAGCTCCCCCACCTGTCAACATTCGACTTCATAGCGCACTGCATCGCCTCACTGCAAGAGGAACTGGCCCGAAGCAGGCAGCGCTGAGCATAAGCACTCAGCCAGGATCCTCGCCCTCAAACAGCTCGACGCACTAGCAATCCTAGCCCACGCGTTCGTGCACAGCGCCTCTGGTCGCGCAGACAACCCCGAGTCCGTGGAAACCACAGCACCCTTCCAATACAGCGAGCGCGACGAGTACGGCGATAGCAGCGACGACGATGGCAACGGGAGCAGCAGCAGCGGCAGAGAGGGGAGAGCTTGACGCTCTCAGTTGGGAGGAGGCCCCCTATGCCATGACGCGTATACCCCCTTTGTTCATAGAGTCTCGGACTTCGTACCATACTGATTGGACCATCTTTTCGAGTTTTAGAGTCTTTTTCTTTTCTTTCCTTCCCCTGAACCCCTGTCTTTAGTACACCACGGACACTTTCAACGTTTTATCCCCCATACCGCGCGGTTACTAACCCAAGCTGTCTCAGGCTGAGCCACGCACATCCTGTCGGAGATGTTTGAGTGTTACGGGGCAAGCTTGGCTTCATGAGTGCATTTACAGTAAATATCATATCAATACTTTTCCCCCCCTTCTGTGTGATTATGTGAAGGACTCATAAGATGTACGCAAAATTGCTTCATCGTCTTTGAAGTCAAGCCATAACTATATATGGCAAAATGGCTCAGCCGCCGGTCACCGGTCACCCCCAGTGAAAACCTGCTCTGGGAGGATCTGGACAAGCAGGGCGCAGCTGGCCAGGGATGGATCTGGCTGGACACCGATAGACACCGATCGGCAATCTGGTAACGAACACAGAGTACAGTACTCATACAGTAATCCCCTACAGTAATTTTTTTCTATAGTGAAACGTGAAATGGTTGCTAACCCCACGTTTCACGTGATCGCAATCCTCACTTTGATTGCATGGGGCATGGGGTCGCTGAATCACAACTCCCTCCCTCGCCCCCAACGCGAGATGGAGGGGTCTTTTTTTTTTCTCACCGCTGACACACACTCCCCATCGCTCCCCAAATGCGAGACAAGAAGCGATTTATTTGGTTTTCTTGCCGCTGCTCGTTCTCACTCTAATCTGGTCGGTCTGACACTCGCTCCTGATGAGCGCATATATATGAGCCCCTTTACCTACCCAATCTGTGCGTGACCACACCTCTCCACATCTTCAAGGGCAACTAGAGGAGGTATGTGACCACCAGCCGCTTACTCGCCCTTGCTAACGGCCTCCCTCGGCCTCTCCCTCCCATTCGACGCGCTCGTGCACGCCCTTGGGCCTTGACCACGCCCCTCGATGCCGATGCCCTCGTCCTCGCCCGTGCCATGCCCACATCTTCTCCCTCGATGCCCTCGGCCACGCCATGTCCATGCCCTAAACACCGAAGCCCTCATTCTCGCTTTCAATTCTCATGACAGTGTCGCGCCCCTGCCAATCGTTATCGTGGCCTCTCCCCCCTCACCCTCGTCGGTGTCGCACCCCCACCACCTTCACTAACGCTTCCCAAAGGGCTCTTCACGGTCGGGGCAAGACACATCTGCATAAGATGGCATCCGACTGTTGGCGATCTGCCAACATATCCAGGCTGCTCCGATCATAGTCATACGACATGTACAAACCTGTTTGCCTGAACAACAGCTCATGCAGCATGCGTTCATGATCCAATCGGGCATCTTGCATCAAGGACGTACATAAGGTGCGTTCCACTTTCTTGTTCCATAGGGGTACTGACAGCCCCCACCCTTCTCTTCTCCTCCATCCAACGCCTACATACTCAGTGCACCAACGTGTCCAGAGCGAGGCGAGTAAGCGGGATCCTGTGGCGGGTATCCATGACCGCTGGGAGATATGGAGGAAGGTCATCCAATGGGCCTCCGTTGCTGTTGCGAGAGTCGTGTCGCGCGTGAGAGTACGGACGTTCTGGTGGGGCAGCCCCCCGCACATCAGAGATCGGCAGTTCGCCATCAGGGATGATGTCCATCGACATTCCGATGCTTCCCGCGTTGGGCTCACCCCAAGCTAGCAGAGAACACGGTTTCGACCGACCGTGCTTGCAGTGTGTGATGTTACCCTCAACCCAATCTTTGGATTCTCCTTCAAGCCCCGTGCGCGCTCTGCTTGGTGTGGCGCTACCGCTCATTGTCTGCACCTGGCCTGTCAATCATGTCGGTTGATGTCTTATCTGGCTGGGGTGTTGAGCACAGCGACAAGGCTGCAAATGGGGCCTCGGTGTGCCCATCTTGTACTCAGTCATCCTATTCAGGCTATTCAACCGCACCGCGCTGAAGGAGGGCACTTCAGTGTGGGTTTTTTTCACATTCAGTCTGACCACCATCTGATTCGTTCGTTCAGTGCATGAACATTGCGCCAAGGCACTCGACACACTTGTAAACCATCAAACTCAAGTTTGCGCTCTTGCATGAACGTATCTATGTCAAGAAGATGGAGGCGCTTGTGTGAGGAGGTGCTTGTTGAGGATCGTACGTGCCGTTCGCGCCAAGTATCGCAATGTTCCTGTGCTGAGCTGTTCTCTTTCTATCTGTTTAGGGTCGCACTGTGAGCTATTCGGGAGGCACGATAAGCACATCGAACTTGCCGCACGTCGGAGGAGTTATGAATGTCCTTAAGCGGAGAGCGCAGAGGGGGGTAGAACCCAGATAGGACTAGCTAGAGCCAGAATGAGCCATGTAATGTAGCTAGAATTAAATTCCAGAATACAACGGCTTACCGCAGCCAAGTCCAGAGATCTGCAAGCCTGTAGTAGCTTTGGCAACCAAATCTCCCAGACACGCACAGCAGGGTGTCTGGAAGCGGCATAAATCTGGCCTGGAATGGCCGGATCAATGGCCGGATCTGGAGTCATTTATCTGTCCCGATCAGCCGGATCAGGGCAGCATATCACGGATATCCCCAGATCCTTCCAGAGTGGACTTTCACTGGGGGTCACCGCTCGAGGCTGCTCGAGCTTGCTCAGAGACTCCAGGAGCCATAAGCCGTTAGGTCGCTTCGCTTCGCTCAATTTGGGCTCCGCTCGGCTCACAAGCGCGCCAGGAGCGGAGCGGTGGCAGCACTGCCCTCAGGCCTATGTACGGCCCTGTCCGTGCGCGACTTCACATTGACGGCCTCCGCCTCGCCGCCTCGTATCCTCACCAAGTCGACGGAAGGGAACCTCGGTCGGAATAATCCAATGTCTGCTGCTCAACGGGCCAGCGGCTGGCATGAAAAGCTCACGCTGAACATGCTCTTCTCGGAGGCCCCGACTCCGAGGCCCCCAGGTCATCTGTTTTGTCACAAACGCTGCTGGATGTGCGCAGGCTACCCGGCCAGGACGGGTCAAGGTCGTTTCAGCAGGTTCAAGCTTGTTTTTCGTATATCCAAGTTGTGGCGTGGCTGACCTCTTAGCAGACGGCCGTTTTCGACTTTGTCTGGTCGTTGTACGATGTATCATTCAGTCATCGAGTCTTTCTCGACATCCCTAGTTGCTCAGTCTACAAAAGCTTGTTGAGATTTCGTATTACAGACTTTACAGTATGAGTCGCATCCGTCTGGAATGGTCAAATATGTGGGACATTTTTGGGGAGTATTCCAATTAGGTGAAGTCATTCTGAATTGCTGTCTTTTTCCCTCGTGCTAACAGTATCGCAGGTCTGCTGCCATAGTAGTAACACCCACGTTGGATTCTTTGTTCTCGATTCCTTGCGACAACCTGCTATGCGGTTCCTCGAAAAAAAAAAAAGAGGAATTACGGCACTCAAGTTTCAAACCGATTTCTTGGGACCGTTCGAGCACACCAAGACGCGCAGCGCGAATCCGGAGATCCGGGATGTGGTAAGCTTTGGTCACCAAGTTTGGTGATACGTTAGTAGAGGCCGAGAGTGCCTAACTAACGCTAGTGCAGGTACTACAATGCCTCCAGCACGTGATCCAAGTATGCGTCCAGAACATGCTCGGGCTGACGGAAAACATTCGGTGTTTTCCCTGCGGCTTCCAAATTCTTGACCGGCACGTCAGGGTTGTTTATTCTGCGATATACCTGGCACCAACAGAACGGATAACGAGCTCTGCTTGTTGTTACCCGGGTGAACAAGGAGCACTTTGCGGCCTATGTCTGATACGGCGCCTTTGCAGATCCGACGGTTTGCATCCCTGACTTGTAGATCTGTAGAATTATCAAGTACCAGAAGATCAGTCTTTTCGCAATAGCCAATTAGCCATAATCCGAGGCGTCATTCCGGTCATGCTCAACGCCCTAGAATGTGGTCTTACTCCAACATGCCCTCAGAATATTGGGGCTGAGGATCCGATGATCAAGTACTGGTTCCCAGTCCTTTTTGGTTCTATGACATCGTTATGAACGGAGAGGACCTCGAAGTGCAACGACTGTGAGCACATATACGAAAATGCAGGTCAACTCATCTCGCTCACATTCGACTGCTGTTTGTATTAGTAGGGCACTAGATTCCCCACCTTCCCTGTCCTGAAATCGAGCCAAGACCTTTCCGTTTAGCACATGGGTGTCCGGCTGTCCATGACCATGAGACGGGCATTTGCCAGGGTATGCCCTCTGGCAGGGCTTCGAAATACGTAGACGCTGATTATTTCTCCGTATAGAATGACACCCTCATCTTGTCTACAACAATTGCTCGAGAGAAACGTCAGTAAACTGAGTGTCGCGCGATGGGAACGCATGGCGACGACCTTCGTCGAGCTCTTCCGCACCACAACACCGAGGTGGGTCTCCATTATACGTATTGGGATAGTACTTTCCTTACGTTGCGGCAGATGGCGATGGCCGGGCGATTATCCCCGCACCCCTGTCGCCGACGCAGGATGACAGCCAAAAGGCGTCTCCTAAGTCGACATTAAATAATCGCCAGCGGATCTTCAAGCAGAATATCTTCTGCTTTTCACCAATCTGCGACACCGGTACCAGCCATACATACATTCCATTCCAGTACCCCTGCATCGCCCTCGCATGTTCGCGACTCTGTACTACGTCGATCTCTTCTTCCTCCACTCCCATCTCCCTCTGCATCTCCTCCTGCCCTACCTCTCTCCCACTTCATAAAGTCTCACCCCTACCACCTCACAAATCTTCCAAACTCGGACGCGATAGGAAAAGCCAAGTCCACGACAGGAAAGAGACATTGCCATCCCGCAGAAAGACCTGGTCTTGGGGAAGATTATCAACTTGGTCAGGCAATGTTGGTTGGTTGTCGAGCTTGCGATTGCGTATTGATTTAATGTATTACAATAATCGGTGTGACTTGTTTTATTCCCACGTTTATACTATCCCGTAATACGCTCAGCAGGTAGGCTGGGCGGCGCTCGAGGCGGGTGCTTGCGGTGCCTCACCGGTCTCACCTGTTCTTGGAAGTGCACAATCCACAAAACGCATCGGGGTTACGGAGATCGTTTCGCTACCCGGACCGGATAGGGGCCTGCGGCCTGTGGCCGTCCCCCACCACCACAATGCAGATCTTTGTGAAGACACTGACGGGAAAGACAATCACTGTCGAGACTGAATCTTCTGACACGATCCAAAATGTCAAGGCTAAGATTCGGGTCAAGGAAGGGTTAGTTTTTCAGAGATCGCCCGCTTTATGATCAATTAACACCTTATTACAGCATCTCCCCAGATCAGCAGCGTCTGTCCATCCTATTTCCATATTGTCGTGTTACACTAACCGACTGTGATAGGTCTCATTTTCGCAGGGAAACAGTTAGAATGCGCCTCCATCCTCTCGGATTACAACATCCAGAAAGAGTCTACCCTTCATCTAGGTATGCTATTGCACACTCAGCCAGTCTGTAATTAATACTTTATTAGTCCTTCGTATTCGCGGTGGCGTCTACCCACAATATATTTTAACCAAGGCCGCTACATTGAATGATGACAACAAACCCATTGGATCGTTGTTTTACCCTCTCTATGACAAGATATTAAACTACTGGTTCCCTCCAACTGAAGGCTATGACGTCTGTCCACAATGGTCCATTCCAGACTATGAAGATGTTGTTGACTACTCAATTACTTTTGCTATTGAGCATCATCAGTACCCCGCCAGGCCATTGTTGCTTATTGAGGTCAAGCCTCCATCGGACTTCCAACGAGATTCGAGGCGGCAACTTGCCATTAGCGAAGTCTCAAAACGTCTTGATGAGGTTGGGCCAAAAAGTCCAGACCAATTGTATGTTATTTCTGCAATCGGGAAAAAGTGGAGGGCCTGTTATGCATCGGAGGGCGAAGGGAGCAAGTATCGTCGGTCTGTAAAGGGCATTGCCGAAGTGAACTCTTTGGTATCTGCCAAACCAGATTGTTGGAACCCAGACATTACATCAGACGCTTCTTGGGAGGCTCTCCGGAGCATTGTTGAGACGATTAAAGGCTATATTGCTCAGTAATGTAAGTTTTTCCTATTTCTTTACCTGTTGTATGTTTTTTCAAGAGGCAATCTGGTAGATGCGTAATTCTGTTCCCGGATTCTTTACACTGTCGTCGAATTATCTGGCCAGTGATATGATGATGGAGGCTTGAAATTCTCTCAGTCTCTTCTAGTTCGCTTGGCAATCAGGTTCTGATATTTTCACTATTGGTACCATCACATCTACATTAAACGACTGAGGACACAGAGTGAATAGTCCAGCTTTTGTTTTCGCGAGCTCCTACACTCCGGCTCGGAGAAATGTGAGGTTGCCAGCGGTGTGAAGCGAGAGACTGGGTCCTCTACGGGCTCCGTGGTAGTGCGAGGGGCAGCGACGATCTGGTGCGCGCAGCGGTCAACGAGCCTTATCCACGTAGTATGAGCCGATTGAAAGTGACCTTGTTGCCGGACCTCAGCGAGGGAGGCTGTGACAGCGCCGGTGCTGGTCCTCGGATAATCTAGGGAATCTTCGGGTCAGAGGTGTCAATAGTTGGTGCTTGAGATCGAGGATGGGATTGTCGGACACTTAAGTATTCTCCTGTATTGCATGAGCCGCTACTGGGATGTTCAAATCCTCATGAAAGAAGAGACGACAGAGCCACCTGCGTAACCACTACCGAAATTACCATCAGGTCCCGGAGGTCTGGTATTGTGCGGAGAAAGACTGAGGCCAGTCCGCTCAAACCAGAAGTGCCACAACCCCGGCGGATCGTGCCAAAAACTGCGACATCAATGATTCCCTCCCTCACGTCAATCGCGCCATTTTACCCATTGCCGTTGCTGCTGCCAGTCTGCGTTCGGGCCGTTACGCGGGCCTGACCAGGCACTGTCTTCTTCTGTGCGTGAGGTTGACCGAGGGCGGTCCGACCGCCGCGGTAAAGTTGGTGTTCATACCGGAAGCGACGAAGACCGGTCCACCACCTGCGCCGACCGCGGACGTGTTCGGCGCCGTGAAGAGCACGTAGAGCCACGGGTTGAGCGGGCCGGTATCATACAGTAGTATCCGTGATGACATCGGAGCCGGAAACGTTTAGGTTTGTATAACCTGTGGCAGCAGCGACGAAGGAAAAGACGTTCGAAAGAGTCCCGTGCAGCGAGATTGTAAGTCGAGCGAGTGTAAGGGAACGCCCGGAACGGCGTGTGACGTACTTGTCGGTGTCACCGTGGCCGAGCGAACTAAGGCCCCAGTTCGCCTCAACGGTGGAGAACGCGTGTACTGTAGTGGGTTGAGTCAGTAGTAACCCGTGCACTGTTAGGAACGGCGCCCCCAAGCAATAACGTCAAGACGCAGTTGTTTTCGGTGTATGACTCGTTTTCATCGAAGGTTAGTACGATGAGCGTGGCTCTGTCGTTGAAGTTCGGGTTGCTTAGTGGTGAGACAGGCTAATACTGGAACCACTGGGCAGCATAGTCAACCGAGGTATCGTGGCCACCGTCAACCATGTTGGGTGTTACGAACATCCACTGCGGGAGCGCGGAAGCACTCGCATCAGCCGCGAAGTCGTTGATGTTACGGTGCCGTGCAAGACGCGAGGGCGCCGATGCAACCGAGTACATAAATGATCGTGGGGTTGCTTGCGCACGTAGTAGACATAGCCAGGCGCGGAGGTATTGACATAGTTCTTCGAGGTGTGGCTGCGGTGGTGGCGCAAGAGGGGTTAGAATGGACCAGAAAATGAGGCTCAAACTCACTTGAAACCCTCGTTTCCATCAAATGACTGAAACAGAATGTTCTCCTGGTAAGATGCCCAGGAGATGTTGGTAAAGAATTAGGATGCAAAATATATTACGATGCCGTTGTGACACACTTTGACGGGATGTTGACATGTTGTAAAGGTGATCATATCCCATTCCGAAGTCACCACCGACGGACGCAACGTAGTTGGGCTCGGAAGGGGGGCCAACGCGCAACACTGATCAAGACGAATGCCTTGCGCAGCGAAGTTAACGCCGCCTGAACGTGGGGCACCTTGGGGGCACAGTCAAAAAAAGGGTACACGGAGGAAGTCGTGATCGTAATACGATGATTTCTCACGGTCGAGTTTGCTACAGAGAAGTCTGTGATTTCAAGCCAAATCTGAGGTGGTCAAGTGACATTCTGTGAGAAAGGGAAATATAACCTATGTGCGTCGTTTGGCGAGAGCCGCGGCCCTCAAGACCTACATAAATGATGCGTTGGAAGGCCTATCCGGAATCCAAACAAACTCTGCCTTCGGTAGGCTGCCGTTGTTGCCACTTCAACTTGTTGGAATAGCATAGTTGGACGAGGCCACTAGAAACCCTGGTAGTAGAGGGCCCTCCGAGGGAGGGGCAAATTGGCTAAGACGAGGCGGTAGAGTCAGAGCTGTGACCGGATTAGGACAGGCAAGAAACACTAGCTTGCGCACCGAGCACGACTGGGAGACGGTCCGAGAGGATTAGGGAGGAGAGCGCATACATGGCGACGGATAGTCGGTGTCAACGGGTGACCGAACCCAAACAAAGTCACGTGAGTAGATTCGGTTCTTTTTTATTTATTTAAATCCGCATTTATATACCGCAGCGTATAACGAAGATACAGACGCGGTCACGTAGCTACCTAACTACGTAATATGCTCAGGCAGGAATAGGTAATGGAAGGAGTCAGAACTAGCTAACTATGGGCAGCGTGTCGTTGCAGGTGGGGGGTGGTCGGTGTGTTGGTCGCGGGTGCCGACCCACGGTCTTGGAGTGATAGGCCGAGGCCTGGTTGAAAATTGACCCACAAGGCACGCCTCGTGGGAGCTGGCTGTTACGCTGGCTGGTGGGTATCGTTTTGCTCTTCTTTATCCTGTAGTTAAACAGACCGATGCAACTGGGGCAAGGGTGGGAGGAGCGGTGGGTAGAAGGGCCGAAGCCCTAGTTGGTGGTATGTCTTTGACGACGCTTTTGGCGACGGCGACGACGAGGTGTTGGGGATTGACATGCCAAGGCAAGGCCCCAGGTAATGGGCTGAAGCCCCAGGTGCGTCCCCGCAGTCCCCAAAGGGGACCACGACCCTCAAGGGGAGCGCCCTCAAACCGGAGTACCAGAGCTCCACAAAGGGAGATGGTGGTGGTACGAGTTCAAGGAGGGTTGGAGTAGATTCGGTTCGGTTCGTAGTCCTCCCTGCCCTTCCCCACCTCTGGCCTTCGCGGGCACTTCTCCAAGGCCCTCTCAAGAAACGATTGTCACGGTCCGTCACGCTCGGCGCTCGTTTGCGTTCGAAGGTTGGCCCCGGCCTCGGCCTCAGCCACTTGTGAAGGCGGACTCGATACAGGTGGTTGACTTACGCGTGATACGTGTGCTTGTCCGTATATGCCTGTCCCGTTGTCTGACCCGTGCCCCAAAGGACAACCTGGACGACGGAAATCATCCGTTCCACTTGCACGGACACCGCTCCTGGATATACGTGCACGATGATCGTAGTTGATCATTATTGTGGTTTCTAGTGTCCTGTTGGGACGCTATGTTGGGCAACAGCTGAACGCGACGTCAACCCTCCGTCGGGATACGATCCTCATACCAGCCTACAGCTGGGCGGTTTTGCGCAAGCGAGTGTAGAAGGGACGGCGTGAGACCTACTGGTTTACCGGGCCGTTCATATCGCTACGGCTAAGAGAAATAAGGCCCCAGTTCGCCTTGACGGTGGAGAGTAGGGAATATCCATGCAGTAAGTTGAGTCAGTAGTATCCCGAGCGCTGTTCGTAACGGCGCCTCCAAGCAGTAACGTCAAGGCATAGTTGTTTCGTTGTATGACTCGAGTCGTTCTCATCGAAGGTGAGCATGATGAGCACGGCATTGTCGTTAAAGCTCTAGTTGCTTAGTAGTAGGACAAACCAGTACTGGCAGCATAGTCGATCGAGGTATCGTGGCCATTGATATGTTGGGCGTTATAAACATCCATTGCGGAACGCAAAGGCATTTACTAGTACATGATTAAAAATCACATCAGTCATTAATGCTACGATGCCGCGCAAGACGCATCACGCGGGGGCACCGATACGAGAGTTACAGGTGAGTCTGAGCTTCTTTCACTAGTCTAATGCTAGGCCGTACTTAGCCATCCACCACAGTTACATCTCGAAGAACTATGACCTCTGTGCCTAGCTATGTCTACGTGCGCAAGCACAACCCTACGATCATTTATGACTTGGTTGCATCCGTCGGAGGGTACGTCTTCCTTGTAAGTTCTTACCTCCAAATGCTGTAAAGGTCATGGTTATAATCTCCCTTTCCGAAAAGGTCACCACCAACGGATGCAATGCAGTTGGGCTCAGAAAGATGCCAGTGGGTAAATGTGCACCATTAATCAAGACGAATGCCCTGCATAGAAGGCCTTCTGAACCGGGGGGGGGTAGACAAGAAGAGGCGAATAAGCCGTGATGCGATTGTCCATACGGTCCCCATAAAGCCTCCGGGGTGACCACTATGCCGACGTTTTTGTGGACGAATCAGGACCAGGACGATAAACGCATTGTATGTATCCGGTACAGGGTGAGGTGTTCCGGTCGGTCTATCGTGTAGCGGAAGTTCTCATAAAGTGTTTGAACCGCAGTCCAGTGTTGCTGGCCTCATCGCAAAAAAGAGATTTTTCGCAACCCGGTGGGATTGAAGTCGAATGACTGAGTGTTTCGGAACATCGTTCTCTCCAAGCTATGCGGCATGTATGATGTATCAGCGCACGTCCCGTGGCAATATCAAGTTATTGTTACTTCTGATGGTAGTATAGCCTTTCATGGGTACCCATTATGATTTGCCTCGTCTTGTAGCATCTCATAACCTCCAGCGACGCATAATACTCAACGTAGTGATTTAAGTTTGTCAAAAATGCCTTTGAGAAGTGCCCAAGATGCGTCTGAAGTAATATCAGGATTCCAGCACTCTACGTCGGCCGACCTCAACGAACTCTTTTGGGCAACCTGCCTTACAGGCTGGCCGCCTCTACTTCCACTACCCCTCGGGATGTGGCACGCCCTCCACCGGTTCCCGATCACAGACATGGCGTACATTCGATCGATATAGTCGTTGGTGGGACCAACTTCATCAAGGCGGTCTATGAGTTGACTCATGGCGTCCACCCGCTTTGATTTCAGCTCGAACCTGTATGGCGATTTGACCTCAACAAGCAATGTTGGTTTTGGTAATAAATGACCCTCGACACGGATGGTGACCGCAAGATCGACTGTCCGCATGGTGTCTGGAATAGTCCATTGTGGACTGACGACGTAGCCGCTTCTAGGAGGGAAGAATTCGATCAAGATCGCGGTGTATAACGGGTAATACAATGATTCGATGGCGATGTTGTCGTCCAGTGTTTCGGCTATCGATAAAATATGTGCGGGGCAGTCGCCACCGCGAAAACGAAGGACTAAACAGATAAGTTACAGATTAGTCACTGGCACACGAGGTGGCGTTATGCAACAACGTAACTTACCCAGATAAAGAGTTGTTTCTTTCTGGACGTTGTAGTCTAAGAGTGTACATCCATCTTCCAGCTGCCTTCCAGCCAAAATGAGACTTAGTACTGGATCAGAGTGACAATGAGGAGATGTAGATGGGCAGACGTTGTTGATCCGGAGCAACGCTGCAATACGAAGCAAAACATATTAATGGACCGGGCCATGAACCAGGCAATCTCTTGAAAACTAACTTTTCCTTATCCGAAATCTTGGCCTTTAAGTTATAAATGATGTCGGAAGGTTCGATCTCAAGGTAAATCGTCTTCCCAGTCAATGTCTTCACGAATATCTGCATTGAGATCGTGGGGGAATGCAAAAAATGACTGATGTCGCATTTGGCATTTGGGTATGCGTATATACTTACATGGTTGCGCTGATCAAGCGCAACACTGGCAAACACTGGCATATTGCGATGCCTTCATTCGCTACCTCCACCCACCTCCCTCATATTCCTCCTGGCCCACAACTTCAAGCACCTTTTCCTTTCGGCCTCGACTCTTTGGCCACCCTCCCAGGACTTGTGGCGTGGCACATAGGTGTCATGACGGAGACCCTGAACCCTGGAGCTTGACGTCAGCCTCATCCGCTGCCACCAAAGGCTTCCCTCGGGCTCCAAACCCCTCCAAGTCCCCCCTTCCCCCCCGCGACCGTGCAGGTCCCTTGGGAAGCGTGGGGCACCGTGGCGACGCGTTGGTTCGAGGGAGACCCCGCGTCGATGCGTTGAAAAACAACGACGGCTTGCTGGCGCCGTCGCAATGGAGATGGAGCCCCGACACGGATCATAGTACGGGACTTTAATCTGTATGCCGTGCGTTCTGCCCGCGCACGGGCATCAGTGAGTGGGCACTCGCAGAAGCAATGCCGCCGGTACGAGGATCTTCCGAATGGGAATCGGATGACGCTTTAGGTAGAGGAATTCCCGGACTTTGATGCGAATGAATATGCCAATACGGTCCTTGCTGGTGAACCCTACCCACCACAACCTGGCCCATCCAAACCTGCAAAACCTACTGGCTTGGAACCTGCCGAAGGGGACATCTCTGTTGCTAAATTATGGCATTGGCATATCTCGGAGGAGAAACGGGGGTGGCTTAGTGGGGGAGGCCATCCCATCCACTGTACAGCCACTTCAGAGGACGGCAAGTTCGGTAGTGGCAACCCGGCAGCGGACGATGTGGAGCAACACAAGTCGATCGCCATCGCCATCGCCCAACTCAAAAACCGTATCAAAAGGTTTCCCCTCTTCACGGTGGCTGCGACATGCAAAATGGGCAAGGCGTTGCTTCAGAGGCCGTTGATCACGGATTCCCGTCACGGTCCCATACATGAGTTTGGTCGTAGGGACTCCAATGATGAAATGTGCACAGCGAACAAGGACGCGTGACCTAATACACGCGCGTGATATAGGGAGCCTGCAGAGTAGAGTAACAAAAACTCACCTCAGAGATTAGATGAAATTCTGAAAGTGATACAGACAATGGGTGTGAACTTATATGTTTCGAAGTCGGCCGCTCTGAAAAGTGGGAACTAAAAGGAGGTGGTGAACGCGGAACAGGTTATCCGAAAAAAGGAATACAGTCAGGTAGAAATGGGAACGGACGGACACAAAAGAGGGGTCAGATGCAGAAGAACAAAGAGAGAGTGGCGAGGAGAGGAGAGGAACTCATGGACCGGTCAAGACAGAAAGAATAGGAGTTGATAATGCGAGGGACGCCGGAAAGGCTCGAGACGAACAGGTGGGGACGGAAAGAGCCGGGGACGAGCGGGAAATGAAAAGCAGTCGGTATAGACGCGGAAGCTTTACAGGCAGATGATAGTACAGAGTGGGGGCGCACCGTTCACCCTTGCCTTGTTTTCCCCCATCCTTTTTCCCTCACAGGAGAAAATAATGAAGAACATAAGACATGGCGGTGGCGGTGGTGTAGAAAGGGGCACGCAGGGGCATGGGTGACTCCGAGGTGAGCACGGATGCGAGCTGTATGCAAGATCAGCGTGTGCTGGTGCTGGTGCCGGTGGGCTGGAGGAGTCGCGTGTGGGGCCATTTCAGAATTGTGGAGGGTGTGCAGACGGATGTCTGACATGGAACAAGGCGCCGACTCGTCGTTGTGGAAAGAATGCTAGGTGTCCAACCCGCTAATCGCCTCATGGGTACCGGTCAGAGGCGGGTTTGCAAACGCCGACCCGAACCTGGCTGCACACCACACGGCAGCGCGCTTGGCCCAAGAACCAAGACGCTCCGATTTGCGACAGAGATGCCCGAACCACTAGACTTTTCTGAAGCCTGGCTCGGCGGCATAGCCGCCAATTCCAATGCCAGCGCCTGTGCTCGGCCGGACGGTGATTCGAGCATGTTGGACGGAACGGCTGTGTTGACATTAGATATTGGTGGTGATGACGAGCGACCAACGAGCGACAGCATGACTGGCGGCCCTTGTGGACCATTGGGAGGGGCAATCGGGCCACCGGGGCCAGAAGGCATAGATAATGTCTCAGTTGGGGACATGCATGGCGAGGGGCTTCGGGGAGGCACGCAACAGAAACTGGTAGTGGAGGGAAACTGGGGGAGCCTAGGCGAAAGGGTGTGATCGGTCACCGGTCACCGGTCACTACCGGTCACTACCGGTCACTTCCAGAACCCAATGCATTTGCCGCACTCTCCCGGTCTGCTCCAAACCCTGTGGTACCGAGAATGTGCGACCCTACGCTATACCACGGACCCCACCCCACCTGCACACCATTCCACTCATCCACGGCCGTCCCCAGTCCGTCTCCGCGACTACACCCACAGTATTCTTTAGAGCGTCCCAACAGCCACTCGGCCGATATCGTTCGGTGATACTTGAAGAACGGCATCTGAACACATTCCAGGTTACATTCAGTTGCGGTCCCCCTCTCAGGCTGTAGCGTGCCGTTGCTTCGTTATCAACATTTCTCGAACCGACAAAGGGGTCACGACTTTATTGCCACCACCTGCGATCGCTAAGCCCCTTGTTTATGCTGTCAGGATCACCTATAACTATAAAGTTATGCCCCCACAGCAACGAAAAGTTCTTCCATCGTCCGCTGACACAGTAGCAAACCGCAGAAGATTCGTTGTACAGTCTTCCGTCCGCCATTTCTCCTTTCGTGCCGAGTTGATCAGGTCCATTGCCCTGATTGCATGGGATGACCTCCCCGCTGCGAACGTCGCCTGGCTCGATTGTGTCGATAATATCTGTCGATCGCTCTTAAAAAAGGACGTTCCGTTCAGAGGCATCACTTTTCTAGGCATTGGAGACTTCCGACAAGTCGCTCCTGTCGTAAAGGGGATCGGGTGTGCACCTGCTCAACTTGCCTCTGAAAAACTCTCGCGCGTGGCCATCGTTTAAGATCGTAACCCTTCAGGCCCCCATTCGCACTACCCAGGACCCTGAATACAACACCTTTGTCGACGACATCGGCGAGGACTTCACTCATCGCGACGTCTCCCTTCATCTGCTTGAGCAAATTCACTCTCTGGAGGAATGCATAACATTCCTCTTCCCCTTAAACCTCGTCAGGACCCCCTCGCTGCTCTCAGAAGAGCCTTCCTCAGCCCGAAGAATGTGAACGTCGATGACTTCAACAACAGGGTGTTAGACACACTACCATCTGCTGAACGTACGCACATTTCTTTCTTCCGTTGCCTGAATAATGCCATGACACTCTCCCAAGATGTTTATTACAGTGCTGACTCCGTTAAAGAGGATGCATTCCGCCTCATCTCCTTTGCCTTAAGCGTGGCTGCATTTGTACGATCATGTGAAACATGTCCATTTTTTTTTCAGTCTACTTGTTACCACTGTCGACGTCGGCACCTCACCTGCAAAAGGACCGAGTCTCACCCGAGTTCAGTAACAGCTTCAAGCTGCTCCATACATAGCTCCCCTCGACGAACCAGTCAGGCCTCTCGGTGGTCACTAACTGTCGTCCAACCTTAGTAACTTCCTATGCTCCATATATCGATCACAAGAGGTCAAGTTTCTACAGGTAGGTGCTAAGGGTCCCAATATCGCAGCGTTATTGCCACCCCCTCACACCTCAAATCTCACCTGCAAGACAGGGAAGACCCCCTCTACAATCTTTGCCTACCACATGCAGACGGACGACAGGCCATGCCTGAGCGATAAGCCGTTCACGCCTTGTGTCGCGCGCAAGGGCGTGTATGCTTGCTCTGACACTGCCACAGTGCCACTGGATGTGCGTCTGGAGTCGAATGGTTGGCAGACTGGCAGTCAGCGCGTCTTCGACAGCGAGGCCATTTTGGAATCCCTAATTCCTTACTATATCCCAGGCTGGTACTACCGGGGAGCTGGCGTTCCCTACCAAGGCAGGCGGGATTCGCGAATGCCGCAAAGAGGTCGAGCGAAGATCTTTTGGCCTGGACATGCGTGCATTGGCCGAGGGGTCGAGGTAGAGAAGTCAAACGATGCCAGTGGAATATTTCTGACCCTGTTCCTTGTTCCTAGTTGGGTATTTTTCCAGTCTAAACTCTAGACCCTTACGAGTTACGAGCCCCTATGATATTTTCCGGTTTGTTTTTTTATTTCCGTCTGATTTGCTGACTATACAGGGTTCCGCATAATAGTGATAATACCTGTCGAAACTATCAATAAGTCTATCATCGGTTGACCTTGCGGACACTCCCCTTCAACTCGAGCGTTAAAACACCTTTCGACCATACCAGTACTGTATTCTTAGTAACTGTCAACACGTCAACGTTTCAACCACCAATTAAATACCACGTCGGTTACTGGTGATATGGGAGCAGAAGTTGCCGCAGAACGTACGGTATCCCTGCACCCCTCAAAGCCGAGTATTCAAGAGTGATCCAGCTTTAGCGCTGGAAGAGGACATTCGGCAAACGTGCGATAGGTTTAGTCTATGTTCTTTCGCAATCCACCAACGGGCCCAATTCCTCCTGTTATCCTTAGTGCGAAGCCACAGAGAGAAGGAGCTCGGGAATTCAATTGACATCGCGCGAGACCTTCTCGAGATACGTCCTAGGCAATTCAATTGTCGCGTCAAGTTGCTTCGGATGCATTCCTTCTGCTACGCCCTTGGAAGCCACGAGCCCGGGTATAGGAATAAATCGGTGTCAAGAGCGTGGGACCACCCCTCTACGAGCCTGGCATATCAGAACATTCTATCAGCCTCAGCTTGCACGGTACGTTCAATTGACCCGGGCGTTTGCCATCCAATGGCAGCCTTCTAACATTGGTCGTCTGTGTTCATACCGGGCTATGCATCATATTAGATCGAGAGAGAAGTCAGCTTGAGTTGACCGTCGAAACCATCGAACAAGGCAAGGCGTTGACCTGGTCCGATCATCCTCATGAAGTATATGGCCTCCGCCAAGACCTCCGCAATTCCACAAGCCGGCTTCGCACGGTCAACCCTTGCAGATAGACGGTGAGCCAAGATCCGGTGGCCGTCAATGCCTCGATTTTGGCCCCCCGAGCTGTAGGGGTCTCGATTGGATAAGGAAGAAGGGCAGCACGCACGCCCCTGGTGTGGTGCTCAGGTTAGGGTTTCCCGACGTATTATCAGGACGTCTTCCCAAGTTTGTTCCCAAGTGGCTCTCAGTATCACAGCAGTTTGGGGCGTTTGACTCTTATCGCCATTAGTCAATCCTCTGTGAGTCTTTTCATTGTTTCTCGCGTGATACCGTCTTTCCAGTCTCTTTTCTTGTATCGCTCTTTCGCACAAGCTTTCGCATCGAGTGGCTGCTGTGGCGTAAGTATTTACTTCCTGTGTTGAATAATTCATAAATTCTCCTATTTATCGCATGGAGCCATCTCACGGTTGTTTCGTTACCACTATGGGATTCCTGGTTTACCCTCTCGCTGCTGATTGTCCATATCACTGATAATATCGGCCCGCCACTCAGGGGGTACGATCCCATGCTTCGCATTGCCGTGGTACAGCAGGGTTCTTAAATGGTCTGAGATGGATGTAGTATGGGGGCTCTACTACCTCGAGAGAATGACACAGCTATGTGCAGTAAGTGTGGATAAAGGATACTTGTCAGAGGTGTGTAAAGTAGTAGGGGATAATTGATTCGGAAAGTTCCCGCTACAGAAGTTCAGGCGTTCAGGCGTGAGGGAGCCGGGCTTCGGTGGGTTTTTCGCTCAGGCTGCATGTGCCGGTGGCAAACGGTGGCGGTTTGATCATTGATGCCGCGATGCCCACTTTGAATTGAGCTCTGTTGCGTCACATCAAGCGGGCTCTGTTTGCGTCGCATCAAGTGGAACGGGGGCGCTTCCTCGGGCGAGTAGGAGTTCCGGGGGCTGGGGGCGTTAGGTCTCGGTCCCGATATTGTGGAACCTCCTGTAGCAGTTGTCTTGTTCATGCGTGATTTCAGGCAACAGACGGTCTTTGAGGTCTTTCAGATAGCGGATGGTAATTGTGTGAAATTGCCGTGGTGAAGGCTGTGCAATCTGGTCTTGGACTCCGCCTGCGATGCATCCAGCGGGGTTTTGGGCTGCAACCGCTGCACTTTCCAACGTGAAGGGGTTGTTGGCTCGGCCCAGCCATCGTGTCACGGGGTGGGGCAGCGTTTATGGCATGCTACTGTGAGTGTCGTGCCGTTTTGACGTGTTTACGTCGAAAGTTTGGTGACGCAAAGCGGAATGGTTGGAAACCGGATCAAGGATCATGATCACACGCCGCATGAGATCGCGACGTCAGCGTAGGCTGCTGCGTAGTGCCCCTGGCATTCTCCTCCGGTCTCCTCCACCATCACAAATTCGCAATGCAGATCTTTGTGAAAACGTTGACCGGGAAAACAATTACCCTCGAGACTGAATCTTCTGATACTATCCACAACGTCAAAGCCAAGATTTGGGATAAGGAAAGGTGCGTTCCGGGTGATTCATGATTCTATGGTATTAATGTGCTTCGCTTCATAATATTGCAGCATCTTGCTGGATCAACAGCGTCTGCCCACCCACATTTCTTTATTGCCTTGTTCCGCTGATCCAGCATGATAGGTCTCATATTCCGTGGGAAGGAATTGGAAGACGCACGTATTCTCTCGGAATACAACATCCAGAAGGAGTCCACACTTCATTTGGGTATGCTATTGACAATGCCCTGCCCTGCCCCTAATTTGTCAATTAATACTGATACTTTGTCTAGTCCTCCGTCTTCGTGGTGGCAGCTATTCAGAGGCTTCAGAGCACATTTTAAACTTTGCCTCAGATTTGAGCGATGACGAGACCCTTTGATCGTTGTTTTACCCCCTCTATACCATGATATTGGTCAATTGGTTCCCTCTATCCGAAGGCTATTGTATCTGTCCCTATTGGACCATTCCAGGCACCAAGAAGACGATCACTTTTGTTATCGAGCACCGTCAGCACCCATTGTTACTCATTGAGGTCAAGCCTCCATCGGATTTCATATTGGATTCGGGGCGGGATGCTGCCATCGTCCAACTCATTCAATGTCTTGACACAATTGGGCCAACTAACCAGCATACAGATCGATTGTATGCTATTTCTGCAATTGGGAAAAGGTGGAGGGCTTGTTACGCCTTGAAGGGCAAAGGGAGTGAGCATGGTCAGGCTGTAGATGGGGTTGCTGAAGTGACATCTTTGAAATCTACTGACCCAGCTTGCTGGAGCCCAGATATTACATCAGATGCTTCTTGGGCAGCACTCAACAACATTGTTGAGACAATTAAAGGCTATGTTTCTCAGTAATGTATGTATTCCTTTTACCTTCTGTATTTTTCAAGAGGCAAACCTTTTGACTATAGGTACAATTCGAGACTTTGCAGATTTGTAAATACACAAAGGCGTATACTGATTACGATGCTTCTCATATTGCGGTAGTGAGGATAATGGATGACGCTTTGCATGCATCATTATGCAACACGTACATCCTCAAGACGTCACAGGTGGTACCCAGTAGAAGGTTGGGTGGACACTGCCACACTGGTAGTCGTCGTACTACTCGAGGATCTAAGGCGCCGAACCGAGCCACCGAACGGAGTGCCGAGCCATCACGCGTAGTACCCTCGTTGAAACCCTTTCTTCTGCCCCCCCCCCCTCTCCTTATCTCCAATCTCTCTCCTCCCAGACTCACTCGGCGCGTCCCCCTGCGCTACAGTATGTAATGATTGATAACCCCTTTTTATAAATGTCCCTGGTCAGGGCGGTTGGAGAGCTCATCGCCTTTTGGTAGATCTACTCCGAGTCCCTTAGTACGCGGGTGGCAGCCCTCGCGACTGTAATCGTAAACCTCACTCTTCTTAATGTCACGACCCCAGTCGACTGTCAGGTGTGTGACATGGCCCGGGTCCGCTTCCTGAACCTTGTGCTCTGACTGTCACAATCTGATGGTCTCCGTCATTCTCGAGATGGTTAGCCTTCTAGCAAACTCCAAGGAGATGACTCTTAGCACGTTCCTATCCTTGTAGGTCCCCGGTTACCTGGCCCTCGCCGCTGCTTCTCTCTTGCTTGTGCTCTGCATGTACGTCTTCTACTCGTTATCGATACGATTGTCTCCCCGAGGTTACGAGGTAGGCGTTCATGATGACCGCCAGCGCCATTTGGGAAAAAAATGCGGTTGCGGTGGAGATCGCAAGCGGCGTATGGGGGATCAACAGTGCGTTCCTCATCCAAGGTAAGTTCCTCTCCTCCCCATCTCCAGACAACTTGGTAATCTGATTGCGTATCAGGTATCTCCCGAGTAAGCAAGCAATTTCAGACATATTTACTTTCCGTACTTATTCTCCCCACAGCTCTGCTATGCAAGGGAAGTTCCCACCGGTCCCTGCGTGGCGCTCAACATCCAGGCCACGAAACCGACAATAATTGTCGCATTTATTGCGGACATGATGGCGGGACATCCTCTTGCTTATCATGATGCTCGTTGGCTTGTTCCTCCTGGGTTATCATCGACGCGGTGCGCTAGATACGGGACGATTCTTGTGGAACCAGGTGGGATAGACGTGACCCTAACTTCCGTAGTGCTCTTAATTGAATCCGATGCTCTTGTTCGTAAGGCGTCATTTGGCTCTTCCTTGCCACTATCTCTGGAATTCTACTAACGGTGAGTCTAGCTAGTTCTCCTCTTATTCGCCCCTCATATTTGAAGTGTAGGTTTTTGTTTGTCTCAACTTGAACGGTATTTTTCTTTTTTGTCTAGAAACCAGGATGTTGATTGAGCTCGATTCTGCTCCAAACATCTGCAAGAGTGGAAGAAGGTTATTGGTTTCTTATGTCTTACCGCGACACAGATATTCCAAATTCCCTGGTTAATCACAATGTTGATTGTGGCCACGCAAATGTACCGTGCTCTGGATGACTTTTTTTCCTCTGACGTGTATGATTTTTATCTTTTAATCGCTTCTCGTCGTTCACTATGTATCACAGAATTTATAGCCCACACGTACCCACCATTAACAGTGGTCACATTATCGGGGCATATGGTACCCCACCCGTGCCAATTCACCTCAACGAGATAGAGGTGCAGGTGCAGACAGCCCAAGACCAGCCTCCGACGTCACAGAGAGCCAACATAGCTTGGGCAGAAATATGGATAGACAGCTGCACGGCAAACCTCATGGACTGGTGTAAGGTCAGCATCAACACTTCCCCAGAGAGAGAGTCATGCCTACCGCCAAGTTCATCCATTGACATCCAATACCACTTCGCTGAGTCGGTGGCGCTCCTCCCGAGTCCCGGCCTTGTGCCTACCCTCATGCGATACAATCCACTGCTCGTCTCTCCCCTAATACCACCTTTCGATATCATGTGTTGTCCCGCTAGATATGTGTATGCGTTAATCCTTCTGTGACCTCCAACGTGGGCGCTGTTTCTTTTCACTTCGTTCCGGCTGCCCCGGTCCTGATTCTCGGATCACTACTGAAAATATACCACCTATCGTTCGTTCTTCTGCCTTTCGAAGTAGTCGCTCGTAGCTCCTGTATTGACTCCGACTATTGAGGCTCCTCGATCATATCAATATGATCAGCATCATGGATTTGCCCTCGGATTCGTGAATCCTCTCCCCAACTTACCCGTTTCTTTCCCTACCCACTTGTACCTCGCCGCCGCTTCGCCCCTGATGCACTTCGGGGTCTGCCTAAAAGTGGCGTTGTGGCGCCCACCAGCCAGAGTACCGCCGTTGAACCAAAAAATAAGCTTGCTGGTGCGATCGCAAAGACCGTATGGTTACCAACATGTTCTTCCCTCTCTCCTGCCCAGGTCACGTTGACTCACGTGCTGGCTGAAACGTTTCTGAACTGAAAGAAGCTTTCCCACGTGCCAACAATTGCTCATGTGAGTTGCGCCTCCCGACGTAATCGGCGAAATGGGTTCCTACTCGTCATCACACTCGTATATCAAGCTCGTTCCTGCGATTATTGTCTTTTGGGCACAAGCTTTAGGGTTTTGACATCTCGACGGAGCGCTCATAGTGTGTAATACAAATCCCTATGACTTTCGATCGGCTGATTATTCTCTACTTATAGCTGAAAGCCCAGCGCCAACCATGTCTCCACAATTCCTGGACCTCTCCACTGAACTAGTTATCCAGATTCTCGCTTACGGATCTTTGAGTGATATTGGCGCTTGCGCACAAACCTCTCGGAGGCTCTACAGCATTATCTCCGGCTCACTTTATCTTCGATACCTAATACAAACGAAGATAGCGGGTGTCCGCGACCCTTTTCTACCCGGCCTCTCGATACACGAACGACTCTCCGTCTTGAAAAGTTGGGAACGCGCTTGGCACTGCCTTGATCTCCGCGAGCCCACTTTGCAGTGCATGGTTCCTACGGACATCTCGGCTGGTGTCTTACGTTACGAGATACACGGCGGGTATTTGATTGGAACTCGGCGATTTCCAGTGGACGATCGCCCTCTGGGATACCACTACGTTGACCTGCATGACGTTGTTAAGCGTGGCCAAGCCTCTTGGAATAATGTCGATCTCCATCAATCGTTGTCTATGTTCTCTTATTGCTTCAACATTGAAGATCATAACTTGGCGGTTATGCTCGTGTAGTGCGGGGTCCGTTCTTGATACCACGTAACCGTCCAGCTGACCATCGGGAACAGCAATCTGGAAGAACGCCCCGAACCACGTGCATCGCTTCGACTGATGGATTTCGGTAAAGGCTCTGACCATCCTCTCGCCACGACTCCAAACATACAACTACAGTTCGGAGGAAAGCCGATCAATATTTATGATGCATACGACGCACACATGGAAGTTGCTGGCGATAACATCATTGTGATGATTACTCAGGCTAGGGCTCTTCCCGACCATATGTTTTTGGTTGGTTGGAAGTCGGGAACAGTTTCTCTCGTAGGTTCCTCTTCCTCTGCGGTATCAATGATCTAACGTGGGACCTGAGATTCTGACTGCACCAGATCTTACATATGCAGCCTCATTTGCCCTCATTAACACGGAATTACTTGCGCTCGTCAATCTGCGGACGAATACTCTGGATGTCCACCGCATCCCAGAAGGCGGTAGTTGTGTTCTGCAAAGGGTTGGACAGCTATCCTTACCCTTTTCACAAACCGGCATCCCATCCCTATCCGCGTCCTTCCAGCCAGTGCACCCCTACCCGCCATTGTACTCCTCACGTCGATGCCTCCCATTTCACCCTTCCCCCGACGCCTGTCTAGTCGGACTGACCGCGATCGCGGCAGCCCAAGACGGCACAATGACGTTTTACTGGCTTGCAATTCGACCTGATTACCTCTGTTCCATTGCGGATGCGAAACAAGATTCTGATTCAGATCGCCCAACGTCCTGGGAAACGTGGAGCCTCCGCACGGCATGTTGCTTCGAGATCGAACATCTCTTGGCGGCTCCTATTCCTGCGGGGGCACGGTGGCTAGTGGATTCACAGTCTTTGGTTGTCCGCGAGTTTGGTCTGTCGCGGTCGAGAAAAATTCAAGCAGACCAGAGGACACATTACGGCGGTATCGTTGACAACAATGTGCCCCGTGAGGAGCATCAAGATGTTTTTGCTTCGCAACTGCCATATTGCGATGTTGAAGTACGCATGGGAGAGAAGAAATATCAATCAGTAATAGCTGATTATGAGTGGGTTGTTGGGATGAACGATGAGGTGCGCTCTGCGCCTCTGTACAATTCATCAATGACGTCTCACTCATACAACGCAGGGTGGTGGTTTTTCCGGAACGATACATTATATCGATATCCATCATGTCGTATAGATTCATATTGACCTCTTTGAAATTGTTCTCTGTTATGGGGAATTCATTTCGGGGGTTGAGTCATTTCTATCGGCGTTAACCCTGACAACCTCCGTCAAGCCTAACACCCGCGGATCGACCCTGATTCCCTACTCGATACAGTAACGAGGCAGCGTCTTAACCTTGCCTCATATCAGGAGGCGAAGTTTGGTCACCAACAAGCGACCTGCAGAATAGCCCTTCAAAATGCATACGATATATTCGCAATAATTGGTGGTATACAGTACGCCCCCCCACCGCGAGAAATGACTGTCCAAACAGCTTACAAATGAACCTTTTATTCTCAAAGAGGCTCAAGTCGATACCAAGATTGCGTGGTGTCGCACGGTGAGAAATAACCACCTTCCGGCTAGCGGTGAGCGCCTAATATTGATTAGTGTTATACCACGTTTTCATCGAGCCAACTTCAAGTTGAAGTCCACAGGTAAAGCTCGGCCGATCACGCATCGCATGGACGTAGCTGGGACGCGAGCAAGCAATATAGAGAAGAGTCGAGAAGCGCCGGACATGGGCCTCTGCTCCCTACATTTTAGCGATGTTAGCTAATTCTATGACGAAGTCGACCGGAACGTAGGGGCGCCGATATTGAATACAGTTCGCGTCTATCGGTCCAGTCCGTTGCGAGGGGCTCGGGCGCCGCGCGGGGTCGCGGAACGACGCCACTCGGAGTTGGGCCCGTCTCAGCAAGCTAGCCATCCGAGTTTTACAGTACCCGTGAGGCCAGACGCCGGCAAACGATCGGTTCACGTCACCTTTTGGCACTTCGAGGGTGGTGACATGCATTGCCAACGGACGCCGACTCTCAAGAACGTGGCCATGTTATCGGATTTTGGTGTCTTGATTCCAAGCGCCGTGATTCAGCGCGAAATATTCGACACTCCGACTGGTGTCGGATTCAAATTTCACTTTTATCGTCGTGATACATGCGGGTTCCCGGTTAGTGGTCATTGTCATGTGTAGGTACGCGCAAGAAAAAACCAGTGGATTGGAGATGGGTACTACTTGTTCTGAAACTAGCTAGATGATACATTGCACGATGGATTAGTAGTCTTATCTCACAATAGACTATGCCATTCACGAGTCGTCCGGTGAAGATACAATTATTGTGCAAGCGTGCCAAATGCGACGTATACCGTAATTGGTACTACGCGATAAGATGGACACGTCGCGTAATGGGTACTGCCATTAGGATGTATCCCATCCACTCCCCTTCACCTACGATTGCGACTTTGCCCGGCGGCTCCTACTTGGCCCACCGCAGACGCGCGTTTCATCTCCTCTTCATCCAATCCAGCTTCCGCCAGGATGCTCTCGACCTCTTCCAAGATAGGCTTATACGTGCCATAGTGCTCTTCCGCGAGAGAAAAGCCATCGCGCCGCAGAAGTTTCCCTCGGTTGTCACTGCTCTCACGCGCCTTCTGAGCCCAATATTCACCTGTAACGCGCAAAACAAATTATTCGTTATCGTTATTGAGAAACGTTCTCGTCAACCGTGGCTTCTAATCGCCCGTCGCCAAAAAGGAAAAGACTTACGAGAACGTGCGTAGAAAACAGCAAGCGTCTCGCCCGGAAGGGGGGTGCTGATTATATCCTCCTCAGAACGTTTGGTATCTTTGGAGACCCCAAGGAAGGCCGTTGCTTGATCACGGAGGGAAACCTTCAAGTTGGTTTTCGAAGCCATTAGAGTGCACGGAATATGAAGCGTGGCACCTACCGGCTCTGTCACTGCTTCCTCCTCTGCCTCTTTTAGTTCCGGAGCTTCCTCCTCGCCTGACAACAGTCCACCATCATCTTCCTCGTCTTCATCGCTGTCATCTCCGTCGTCGTCGTCTTCTTCTTCGCTACTGCTGCTCACGTCGTCACCATCTAGGGATACTATCACGTCACTCTTCTTCAGGCAGACATAGCGGTCCATCTTGTCGAGAGCAAGGGAATAGAAATCATCGAGCGTGAACTCGCGGGAACCTCGTTCGAAGATGCCTCCATAACTGCTCATATAGTTAGTTCTAGACTTATGGGAATAAAGATTCGTCAAGACATGCATGTAAAGCGTGTTGCGCAACACAGCAAGCATCGCATTGTACCGTGGCATAGGCGTGGAAAGCAGGGGATCGTCTGGATCTAGTTCCGTTTCCGGCTCAGCTGCTGCCCTTTTCTGGGCGTCTTCGTCGTCATCTTCGCAGGTGCGATCCTTCTTTCTCTTTCCACCTTTCTTCTTTGGCGTTTTAAGCATCATCGACACCCATCTCCCGTTCCCAACTACTTGATACCCATTCCTACAAACGCGCAAGGGTAGCTTCGTGTTGGGGTGTTGATGAAGATGGGCTTACAGATCATTCCAAAAGACACTCTTCAGAGTCTCTTCGTCCGAGTCTTCGTCTGTTACACCTCCGAATAGCACCCCCATCCCTTTTGTAGCCCAGAGAGACATGGTTGCCCCCGACCTGAGAGCAGGAGCATATGCAGTTGAAGGGCGCTTGCGTCGCTCCCACTTTACAATCAATGGCTCAAATTTCGTTTTGCCGGACGTGGAAATCTCGGGCGCTGTTGCGAGGGAGAGGCTGCCCGTAACAAAGACTATTAATTGGAAGCAAGAGCCTTGAGATCAAATAAAGAACTCACCGAAGGAGCCAGGTATCATCGAGCATGACACCTACCGGACGTTTTCCTTTCGCGTATTCCTTGCAGTACCCCCCTACACAATGATAAGTGGGGTGTCGCAGAGAAAAATATCTGTATACCATGAAGGATAATCCCATCGGCTGTGGAAAGAAATGAGAAGCCGCTTCTCGGACTGTCAAGATCCGGGTAAATGGCAACAACGCCTGTGTCAAGATGAACGCTTACGATGGGCGGCGTTCATTAGGGTCTTTGTATTCTATCTGCTGCCATTTGTACTCCTGCATGTCGAATACCCAGAGATCGTTCATATATCGTGCTAGGCAATGTACATTTCAGAGCCGTGCGCGGGCTCGGAGACACTTACTAGTGATGCCCGGATCGTAAAATCCACCGAAGAGGACGATGTAGTGCTTCCACAGCGCCATTCTAGTTATGGCTCGTTCAAGAAATGGGGATGAGAAAACGAAGGCAAGGGAGATCAAACCGGTGTCCTGAGCGCGCCGACGGGCGAACTTTGGTCTCAATCCGATCCCATGAGTGTGTTGCGATATCAAAACACCAGAAGTCACGGTAATGGTGAAACGTGTTCTGATACAAGGACGAGAATTCGCCCCCTAGAATTTAATGAGGTCGGACGTAGTCAATGAGTGAGTGAATGGCAGCATACCAAAGAGAAAGAGCTTCCCACCCCCCGAAGGAACAGCGACGACGGCGTGGGCAGATCTTGGCCCCGGACAAGTCTGGGACACAAACTTACGCCACTCATCCTGCAGTCATTCGCATTCAGTTTACTCTCTAGATCGACAGTAAATACGCACCTTCTCTGGAGAGTATCGGAATACATCGTTGTAGAAGTACTGGGTAGCGTCATCAAGGCCGTTGCTTGGATCCATGTAGTAAAGAGGGCCTACGGCTTTCCCATCTTCGCTGAAAAACTCTCCCCCGATGCACCACAGGTAGTCTCCGCTCGGACATGCCGTTAGTGTCGCGTTGGCTCTTCGACTTGGTGGCCCCTCGACCAGCTCCTCCGTAACGGCGTGCGCCGCCTCCCATTCGCGGCGGATCTACTAGCATATTCTTTGTTAGCTAAACGAGGTGATGTAGAAGCGGTGAATGCTCTGATACATTCTCAAGGATCGCCTCAAGGTCCTGATCGTCGTCGAACTCGTCCTTTCCCTTTCCTAATTTCCTCTTCTCTCTGCGCTCCGTTTTTTGTGCAGCTTTAGCCTTCTTCGCGGCCTTCGCGGCGGCCTTCGACGTCTGTGCATTCGAAGACGCTTTTTTCTTTCCCATAGTGACGGCGTTGCCGCCAACTGGACACCAACAAAACTATGGCTGAGAAGGAATTCGCCAGCAACGAATGGGCCTGGAAGCGGGCCGGAATCGACACTCATATCAGAAGCCTCATGGCCTCATGGCTCAGTGAGTTTTTTGCGCTCTCATTACTGGCTCAAGCATACCTCAGCAGGCTTTCAAACCCGACTTGAACAACCTGATGATTCAAGAGATGTGAGATGCATGTGAATTCATGCTACGTAAGTTCACGGGGCCACTGAACAATCACAATTCACAACACCAGTGCAGTTTCAGGGGGTATGAATCTCCGGTACTGTACCGCCCTCAAGACTATTTCCTTCCTCTCGATTACTGATTTTTGGTGTCGTCCCATGTGACGTGAGCTCCGGATACGATCTGATGAAGAGGGAAGGTTCCTGAACTCATGGCCGTCGTGGGTAAACAGAGAGCCCTTACCGTAACAAAATGACGCAGACGCTACTTATCGCCGGTGTCCGGACGGTTCAAGAACTCCACTGCAGCTCCCCTGCTTGGCAGGGGAGGGGAATCTTCTAACCAAGACTTAGCAAAATATCTCTGGCGCTCTGTTTGCGTTCTGTGACACAACCCCCCCTGGCTTGGCGTGGTTCAGGAGACTAGGGAGGGGAAGGGGGTGCGAGCATGAAAATCCCCCAATGTGCGCACACGGTAAGTCCGCTCAAAGTCTGTGCTGCGGAGATGTGATGTATCTGTGCTCCCCACATGTAGGCCTCAGCACAGTCAGCGTGCGCTGGTGAAGGATCGAATGAAGACCGATGTGTCTAGATAAAGTCAATCCTTGGTCTATACATGGTCTCTTCTCGTTCTACTTCCCTTGTGCCCCCCTCCCTTCGTTTGCCTTTCGGGAGCTCTTCCCCCTAAGAGTTGCCCCTTTGCGTTGCTCCCTGTTCGAAAGCGAAGCACCGCTTACTGCATGCAGTAGGAGTAGCTAGCAATGGTGGCGTGTTAATGTCAAATGAAGTAGATGATGCATACTTCTGCCATCACTGCTCCGAGTTCGGCTCTCTCCGATAACTGATCTCGCTGTGGCCGCACTAGTGCCGCCGTATCAGCTAGATTGTGATCATGCGACCCAGATATTTGTCAACTTACTGGGTCCGCAGACTCCCTAGACTGCACAGGGCCATCTATCGTGCCTGTTTGTTGTTCCTACCGTGTCCTAATTGACTATTCTTTCCCCAAATAGAGGGTTGTACGCCGAAAGGTCTTAGCGAGGCAACACGTTCTCTCCCGCTAATTTCTTTTCCCGACATTCCGGTGTATCAGAGCCACCATCTCATCATGCAGTACAGTATCCCAAGGGACTGGGCGCCCGTATGGCAATGGCTTCGCGATTCGCACAAACTCTAGCGGAATGTTTAAACTAGTGAGGTAATTGCGTAAGGCGTTGCAGGTCAAGAAGCGCTATTCAGTTCGGTGCATCCACTGCTCATATCATTTCTCAGAACATCACTTGAGTATATCTAGTAAACGCACGTCCGTATCATATCAGTGCTTGATAGATGAGCGCGGTTCGTTGGTTGATACGAACGCGGTGGCGTCGGCCGCAATCAAGATCCGCACTTCTCGCGCGATATACCGCTTCACTGACATAGGGTCCCGACCAAGAAGCCAGCGCAGGGTATTTGGACTGCCAGTCAGACCACTGGAATATATTTTTTATGTGAGTGTGGGCGCGGTTCAGAAAGAGAAACGAATTCCGACGTACTGCTCTTCATAGTACGAGATCATGCGTGCCAAAGCATCACACCCATATGTGTCTCTCAGACGTTTCAAATCCACTTGACTTTGAATAGCAGTACGATGTTCGACACGATCAATTTTGATCGGCATGTGTGCACTTTCCGATAGCCACTGGGCAACGTCTCTGTATGATGCTAGGTCGCCAACCAATTCATATCGCGTTCGAGCATGCGCGGACGGGCGAGCACGCAGTATTGCAGCAGCAGCAGCCGCGAAGTCCGTAAGATCAAGAAATCCGTGTGTGACGAGTGGAGAGAACGGGACTGGAAGGTTGCCATGATCCATAGCGGGCTTAACAGCAATATTCTGCATGAGGTGTGAGGGCTGATGACATCCATTCGTTAGCACGCTCCATAATGCATCACCATGCAAGTACTACTCGCTTGAAGTATAGTGTAATTCAGGCCAGATTCAAAGATGTATTCCTCTACCCTGAGCCGAGCAGCGTCAGTCAACAAAACGAATCGACCTTGGTCAGAGATACGTACTCGAGCTTGGAACGGTGGTGAGGAAGCCGAGAAATATATGGGTGGAGTACGCTGCAATAAACCAACTTTTCTATGTCCATTGCACATGCCGCATCGACGACGTTTCTGCCCATCTGGGACTCGTGCTCGACGACAGGCCCATTGTATAATACTATACGGGCTCCGTTGAAGGCATTGCGAAGAGACAACGGATCAAGGAGGTCGGCGAGTACGGTGGACACGTTAGGGCTGTTCTTGTGTTTTTCCTGGAGGTGCATCCTAGCTTCGGTCGTATGCGCTACCAGGCGGATGGATGGTGGCCTCGGAAACGAAAGCAAGGTACAAGTGACGAAGTTGTTGGTACGGGAGGTGGCCGGGATAATTACAGTGGTCATGGATTGCTACGGAGGATGCCAGAAGTGCTGACCGGCACCACTTTATAGAGCGGTGGCCAGGTACGCGAGGGTCTTGTAAAGGACTCGGGTTGTGACAATGAAAATGACATCGACCGACTCCATTGGTCTATGAAAGCCTTCCCGGGTTCCGCAAACCTTGACAAACCGGAAGTAGTCCCATGCCTATCACGCTGATATGAATGACTTGCAGGAGTTAGCAGAATTGCCAGCAATGGAAAGAAGTGCGGCGCTAAGGACCTGGCCTCCCGACCAGCCAGCCGCACGCATGGTCTTCTGAGTGGTCCTCGCCCAAAGGGAAAGACCAGAGATATTAATGTGCCGGAAAACGATGTCGTGGGTGACTACTAGTCTATTGTAGAGCCCTTCAAAATAGCTCTCCTAGGCGTCTGCTCCAGCGCCGGTCTCACCTGTTGCCGTATGAGATCCCAGAAAGGGCGTCAGACTGTAAAGGCCTTAAGCTGGTCCTGAAATGGGAGAACACGTTCTTCTGCAGAGCAGCGTATTAGTCACAAGGTATGGTTACAAACTAGCCCACCTGTTCCATCTCGCAAGGTCGCAAACCATAAGGGGGTTTCCGCGGTAATAAGTCGCGCATTTTGGCCATCCGTTTTCTCACAAAGATCAGTCACTCGACCAAGCGCGCGTCTGGGAAGAACCCAAAGGAGTAATGCAGCAGATACTATGGGATATCAAGGCTTAAATCCTCCTAAGCCTCACGTCTTCCCGTCACGGAAGACATCATATCAGATCAGCAGCAGAAGGTTTGGTCAACCGGTATCTGGCCTGGACGGTTTCGTGCTAATATATGTCTTATTCCAGCAGGCCAGGTGTTCCCTATTCTTAGGAAACATGAGGACGAAAAATGCTTGTGCTCGAATTAGGGAGGAAGAACGGACAGACTCGGCCTTCTCGACAAACCCTCCCCGCACCACAGATTAGTGTGCCTTCCATCGGAGGGACAGCACATCTTTCATCCGGATGGCTGCGTCATACCTGATTATCATTTTATGGGCGCTGAGAGACAACAGAAGGTCCGCACATCGTCAACACAGAAACCCGAAGCGGCGTGAACGGAAGCTGCCGAGAGCAACCGCACGGAGACGACAACGTTATAACCATTTATAGCCTACCTATCGCTCGTGCAGGGAATGAACAGGCCCTTCACAAGACAATATGTTATTCCTTATGGCCTTCATGGACTGAATTGCCTAGAGTCGGGTGGCATCTTTTGAATTAAATAACCATGGTACTTCATTTGCTGCTTGAGGACGGTATATCTAGACTGGATAGTACCAAAAGTGTCAGCGTGCAGCGGGTACGACGTGTCAGATATCAGTGGCATGGGGGGCACTGGCCTTCCCTTGGCCCGGCCCCCTCACGCCTTCGAGGTTCTACCGCATTCTCAAATTTACCCCCACGACAGGTGCAAGAATTCTTTCAGAACTGGCGGTTCCAACAGAGAAGGCTGGGTTCGTTTGAGCCGTCTCGATCACATTCCTGAAGCATCCAAATTAGAAAATAGGATATGCGGGGAGAGTGAAGCCATTTGTAAATTAACCCGAACGCCGATAATGTACTCCCCATCCGCCGTGATCCTGTAATGAGGCTTCCCCACTCGATGCTCGGGTGTGATCAAGGAGAAGGGTGGGTTACGTAATCAAGTGCTTAACTCAAGGTCGAGGCGATAATGCCATGGATGCCCTGGACGAGTGGCTATGAACAACAGCTTGAAAGTGCGATCGGCCCGAACCCGCTTTTCACTATGTTCGGGGGTGAATGTGTTCAGGTGCTCCCGAATGAGTGTCCTCACCTTCATGTTCATCCGATAGCTGCAAGTAATGCATCTTCGTGTGATGACAGTAGTACGAGAGGATACCAATAAACTGTGGGGACGCTGCGCAGGTTTGTCTGTGACGGATTAAGCCACTAGCAGATCTGAACACAGATTAGAACACAAATCACCAAGTTAGGAACAGTCGACGAGTCACCAAATCCTTTTTTCCTCAGTCTCATACAGCTTGCCACTTGTCGTCCACGAGCCATGACTAGGTGTTCTCACCTGATATTTTCAATCCTGCGGTCACCTTACTGGTGAGGTTCGGCTTGATGAGGTGGGGATAAGTGGGCCACAGTGTGCGACCCACTATGTGACCTTTAGGGACACCGGCAACAACGGAATAGTTCGTCATAAGGTGTGGTCCCAGCAGGCACAGGACATTTTGAAGTCCGCGGAGTGTACCTTTGAACAAACTCCCAGGCAAACATCTTTACGAGGCATTCAGTCACAGTAGCGGAGGAGATGGATAAGGTTTGATAGACGCCATAGCGTCCTGAGGCGATCGCGGAGACGTCGATAATAAGTAGGCGTACCTCATTCCGGTGCACTACAATTAGCGTAGGCAGAAACGTGACGATCATGGCACCAGAAAAGGCTGACTAAGACTATGCTAATTGAGTATCGTCTGAACGTTGCAGAAGAGACATCCCTAATCTGCGTCACCAATCTCGATAGATCAACAGCAAAGGCAAGACCTTAGGATCGTCGATTAGTCAGAGGGTGGCGATTGACATTATATGAATCACCTAAGCGATGGCTAATATAAGCCCCAGACATTGAGAACACATGGCAAGGATACCATTCTGAGCCTGTGGGGAGCAGGGGGGTTACGAATTGATGTAGACAATGACGCATGTCACAGTATCCCCGAGGGCGTCGTACCGATCCATTCGATATTTCTATTTCCGTATCGCTAACAGTCACCTAAGAAATTGATGTCCGTGGTAAAAGCGTCGCGCTGAAGTGTCAATGACCTCATCAAAACTTCGATAGCAACTGAACAGACAAGAATATACATTACGCTGTAGCGGATACCGATAACACCTTCTTCGTCCACCAAAACGTTATCATAGCGTTCGCCAGGCTTGTTCAAGGGAAGCGCATGACAAAATGAGGACGGTGATGGGACATCCGTCTAGAAATTATACAAAGGTAAAATGTTCGTGAACTCGACTAAGGGATTTGGTGGCCCTAGTCCAACGTTGAGCGCACCTGTGCGCTTCCGAGATAGAGCTCTCTCGACACGTGTCCAATTGAAATATAAAATTTCCTGGTTTCTCTTGACACTACGTGTCCCAGTAGTTGAATACTTGGTCTCGGTGCGAGGAGCGACGTCGGTCAAGCGGAAGGAAGATATTGTCCAAGCAATTTGAAGTAGCTTCGCACGTGGGATAAATGTCCTGATGGAGCGAAGGTTGAGGCCGTTGAGGTTTCATCCCAGAAAGTAGTGAGTCTACTGTGGCCCGGTGGTGTATGTAAGTGTGAGAGTAGCCACGTGGACTCGACGTCGGGTCTGAAATGGCAGATCAGACACCGAGCGGTTCCATTTATCATCCGGCAACACCTCAAGTAGGAAGCTCAAAAAGGAAAGGCGAATGTCCTTCAGAGATCTGGTCATCCATCCCGACGAGGAAGCGTAGATGTGAGAAGGACTACTGTACTCGGGACCTATATAAATGGATGTCATTACCATACCGTGCCCCCTTGATAGTACTCACATTATGTTCTTCCGTAGACTTGCAGTTGAAAAGAGCGAACAAGTCTTCATGATTTCCATTTGACAATGACACCAATAAGTTCTTCCGCGATCTTCAAGCCAACCTGACTCCGCAGAAATTGTCCATCCGCAACTGGGGTCACATCATACCCAAGTTCAGAAATGCCACTGTCAAGATCATGTCGAAGGCCAAGAGTGCCAAGACAAGTACATTCTTTAGACATGGTCCAGGAAAAACCTGTGAGCAGGGTCACTGGGTAAAATAACATATAAGCAGTATTGCAACTGGATTTTGCTCAACCGAGAAGTCAATTGTAACTTTGAAAGTACCCTTCGAAAGACCTGTCACCTCTGTAGATCTCCAACCCTCGGCTGAGGAACGGAGATTGACAGCAAAGTAGCCCGAGATACTGTAATTTCCAGAATGTATTTTTAATAACAGAGACGAGTAGGAAGCCATCGTGCAGCATGGTCGCATGTTTACAATCCAGTTGATCTAGCTCGGCTGAAGCGTTTAGTTTGTGCCGTGCAGCAAGAAACGTTCCGGAATTGTGAATTTGTGAGGTCAAGAGTGAATCTATCCTAAATGCCGGCCGGATGCGCGTGAGAGACATACTGAAGCAGTAGTGTATTGAGACTATAATCGAGTACCAGAGTCGGCAAGAGACCAAGCAAGAGACGAAGTTCCTAATGAGAGGTTTTCGCAGAGGGTCTCTGTAGAGAAGATAACTAGATTGAATAAGGGGTCATAGAGGTCTCATGGTTCATGAACTTGAAGTAGTATGCAAGGGAATGTGATGAATGGGGGCAGTTATGAACACGAAGGCCTTGACGAAGGACAGACATCAACGTATCGCACCGGGCTCGCCGCACCCCTTATGTAAGCACAGACTTAGACTTCTCTCTCTTGTCGGGTTTGAAGATCAACTGATAAAATGCAAAAATGCCCATTTCATGACTATACGAGGTTTACATTTCGAACACCAACATAAAGACTTGATTTATTGCATCTCGACCCCGCTTCCAAGTTGATCTTTCGATATCAATCTCACGTGGGCTCAGATCTCCTCCACCTGATCAAGATCAGAGCCGACCACAGATTTGCTCACCTTGTATCGAACACAGATGACGATGATCTCGTCATCCGTCACTGTCGTTGGGCAGATTTCTAGGAGACGTTCGCCAATACCGGAGCGAGGCCGGGTTCGCCAACGGGTCAAAGGAGTGCCACCCCTACATTGGGGAATTTTGATCGTGTCAGCCCTCCCTGGCCTTGCGTCGTTGGGCTGTCACCTTGCGATCACGGGCTTTGTTAAAATCTAAGTTTTCCGATCCAACGCGAACCGGAGATTGCACAGTTCGGCAGTGGCACTTGATAGATGGGGACAGTATAGAAGGAAGGCGCTGACCAAACGGGGTGAGGGTCGAGTAGCTCAGCTCGCAGGACGATCATTCTAACGAATAGTTAATTGCCTGGGGCCGCGGAAGAACCGGCGGTCTCGTACCAAAGCGTGAGAGTGACGATGGTGATTCGAGCCTGCTCCGGAGGGGAAGAACTGTGTCAGGTGTAGAAAGGTCCACTCTGCGTCAGTAAGTAGCTGATCATGATCCAAAGGCCTCAAATGAGACAAATCCAAAGTACGGCAGAGATCTCCCCATCTCTCGAGAAAAAGCTCTCGCGAGTTTCGATGGTGCTTCTGGTCAGATTGACGAGGCCAATCGTTGCATGATCGAGGAAACAAAAGAGCCGGCGTATTTCCCGACAGGGCTGCTCAGGACCTGTGGGAATGACTGTTATGACCAAAGCGTGACAGGTCTGTGTCATCAACAATCTGCTCACACGACATGACGCCAACAAAGTTGCCAGCTATCTTGAGTCGACGTCGTCAAGTTTGTCGCGAACATCCCTAACATGCTTTCAGAGAGTCCGTAAACGGTCGCTAAGAAAGATGGCATACGTATGAAGCGTTGCAACAAGGTTTTGCCCGATCAAGTAATTGAATGCAATCATATCATGAGAAAACTGTCTGCCTCCCCAGTCTGCGGAAGGAGAGTAGAGGTCGAGCGCGGAGTAGCCTGCTATCCCTGCGTCTTTGCACGGCTTTTGAAATGAGAAACGACGAGAAAACCGCCGCGAAGCATGCTCTGCGTGTCCATGTTTGCGTTATCCTTCAGGTTTGTGCTCCCGCCGGAAGGTCCATCAAAGCTCCCTCGCACCTCTTCCTATCGTTGCAAACGGTTAAGCGATAGCGAAGAATGAGATCATCAATCCAAGCAGGGTGCTTTTTAGTGATGTATTATAGACTTAGCGTGATTTCCACCATGGTCTACAACAAACGACAAACTCTTAATCGGAAGGTGGAGTCCTTGAATCACTGTAGGTTAGAAGTAGTCATGGCTTGGAGTACTATGTCATTAGCATGGGACGTGTGCTGATACGGGCCGCACAGCCTGGAGAGAACGATGTTTTAAATCACTACGTCATTCGATCCCAATTGCGCGGGGTCGCAAAATCTCTTATTCGCGGTGAGGTCGTCACCATTGTCCTAGAGGTCAAACACCCTATCAGAACTTCCACGATTAGATAGCCAAACCTGAACACTTCACCCTATCGGTCACAAACAATGCGTTCATCGTCCACAAAACCGTCGGCATAGAGGTTAATTTTCAGTCTTTATGGGGAATGTACGGAAAAATGGGATGGAAGAACTTCCGAAGAAGGGGGCATCCCAGGGCAAACTGGCGCTTGAGCCGCTCTGGACCAGAACCCGCGTCTAGAACCCGCTGGACGCGTGCCTTGTTGATGACCAAAAACAATCGGAAGGTCGATATATTGACATTGATTAAGATTAAGCAGCGTCAACCCTGAGATCTGAGATATCAATATCGATGTAGGAAAGAGCGAGATAGACGATGAATGACTCGCTTTTGCCAGCGACAACAATCACGTGGGGCCTGGAATGCCTAACTGTATCGTGATCGCCAAAACAAAGAGGGTACTAGGGTTGGTAAGGGATCTGATATCACTGATGTAGACGTACTGTATTTTACCCTAGCTTCTCAACCCCACTCACGTCATATGCACGCTCGAGCCTTCCAATTAATAAGCATAGACATGTCTTGCTCATTCAACTGCTGTGATCACATCACTACTCCACACAACATCGCTGCATGAACAGGTACTTACCTCTGGCTGTCGTTGAATGGGCCAGAGGGACAGATAAAGACCTTCATCTCTGTTGTGGTCTTCCCGGACATCGGACAAGTTTCAGGGGAAACCGTGCGACCAAGACGCTACGCAAGATGGCAAATGTGTGGACCGTTGCAACCGGTGTTGAGATGTTAATAAGTCCAATGACGCCTGGACAGTTCCCCGGCTGTGGCTGGTAAATCAAAGTCGATCATGGAGTGATGTGCGTTCTGTTAGATGATGTCGAGCCCGCTCGGCACGACGGACACACTTGCATGGTAGATCTTCCATACTGTACCACGCAAATGTCGCCCTAAACCTTTAATAGACCGGTTTCTTCTTGCTCCCATCATTCATCTCGTGTGAATTTAACTTATTCTCACATCCGCGAGGGCATCTAAGCATGTTTGTCGTTCTTCTGTAAGACAGAATCGTCAACTCGACCTTTCCGCCTTGGTGGATCCAAACCACCTAAACTGTTCCTTCCTGCTTCGTATCGTTATCATAACGTGAAGCGACCCAGAGTAGTGCAGTGAGGCTAGGAGGGAGCTTATCTTATTTTCGACGCATGTAGTCATGTATCGCCGCATGGCGTGTTGAGCAAAAGCAAGCTGCAAATTTTCCAGTCAGCGTGCCTAGCTCGGTCACACAACGTCACAGTGAGTAACATGGTGTCACGAGAGATATGTCACGCCTCCCGTTCAGTTCTATTGTTTGAACTCTCACCGAAGTGGTGCCAGTGGGAAACAATACAGCCCTCCAATACTCCTTGTTGCCATCCCGACGCGAGGGTTATAATGAGCCGCCACAACCTGTTCCTGTCTTCCCGTTTTGACATCCCGTGTGCCAAAGCCCTGGCTGACGTCGTACAACACTTATTATTTTCCTTAGAAACAACGATGCAGGTGTCAATTAAAATTTTACAAACGCGGAGCCGCCAACAAGCAAGCGGATATGATGCGATGTGGCACTCTTCGAGCCACCCATGGCATACTGTAGTGCATACATCTTGGCATACATGTCCAAGTCTGAAAATGATGAGCCGAGGAACGCCACACTGGCACCTGACCGCCACCGAAGCACTTAGTGTCGGGGCGGCGGCGTGATGGGCTTGCTAAGCCGCATGCACAGCAACAACGTATACAGGAGAATCTGGCAATATGATGACATTCCTGATGCGCCAGCGCCAGTGGCGCATAGCAACACCTACATCACAATAACTGTGGCACCGCCAGTGTGACTGTGCCAGTGGAAACGAACAACAGGGGCGCGCCCCGCCCCTCCAGCGCCCCGACTCGGAAAAACGCCAGAAGAAGTAATGTCTAAGTCGGACAATGGCATCAGCGCGGAACCCTGACTTCACCGACCTGAAAACACCGAAGCACCACCGCCACTACATGATTGTTGTAGCCACCACTGATGAGGGCTGCGTGCGCCGCGACATCCATCATGCTCCGAGGGTTCTACTGTTTCAGGGTGAACTCATTAAGGTTCTGAGCCTTCCATCGGCCTACAGTCCGAGATGTGGTTCGATGGGGTACAGTACGTCGTCGAGGTCATGGTTCCTTCGTCAGCCTAGCCTAGCCTTGCACTGCGTCAGCGCCGAAGAAACTCCCTGTCCCCCCCCTCGCGCGCGCAACCCCCGGATAGAGTATGAACGCCTGGGGGGGGTATCAATAGGCAAATACCTTATCATTGAATACGGTCATCTCGTTCAGTTCAGCCCTCTATCTTTCCGAAACTGGTCGGCGAGTCTGGCCCCCATCACAAATTGATCAGTTGCAACTTTCTTGCACGATTCTTGCATGATGTGGCGCACTGCCTCCTAAGCTTCTGCTCCATCATGGAGGATGCTCGAGACATAATGCATAACGCCCCATCGGCCGGTGGTCCAATTTGGGAACAGATATCGAGAAAACGTGTTGTAGGGCGCCCATTTGCGAAACCCTGCAACTGGCCGCAAACGAAGACGGCAATGAATGATTATGAGGTGATCCGAAGCCATCTGACTTACGATAAACACGTTTTAGAAAAGCGCATGGGGCATACAGCCGCTGGATAATCAACGATGTCGTGTGAAGATGAGTGCTGTATTCTGGCATTTTGACGAAGTGGAGCTCGCAATTGAGGCTTAGAGCCAGGGGCGAGCGCTTATCGATCGTCACCCTCGGAATGTCCCGGGTAACCAAAGGGAGAGCTCTAATTTGCCAGTAGCATCAGGACATTACAGGGAACTCAATGTATCCTAGGAAATAATTATGCGTCTTTACCGAATTATGCCAATCCGTCAAGCGCAACTTCCAAATCTTCTCTAGTACTCTGGTATAGTGAAGACGTAACACGTCATGGGAAATTTTAGAAATATCATCGGGTGGGGTGGGGAGCGAATGGCTCAATGAAGGACGATCTACGTATGTGTGCATGGAGAGAATAACAAGGTACGTATGGAGAGGAAATGAGATAATAGGAGGGTGGTCCGAAGTAAAATCTGACCAAGTGAGCATGTGGAATCGGTGGCGCACAGGCGCGAGACGTAATAAAACGGGGAACTCAGAAACTGCTCCTCCTCCGGTGCCTCCTTGGTGGTGGGTGCTTGGACTTTGGCGAGGAGCCAGAAGAGGAAAACCCCCAAGGTCCGAAGTTCGTAAACAGGCGCTTGAGTAGCGGCTGGGACCGTTTCGTCGGCGTAACCTACCCCAAAACAAAACACAACAAGAATATGTCGTCAGCACCACGCCATTCGGACGAGGAAAAAAGGAATGAGGGATACGCACTGCATTCTGCATCCGTAACTGTGGGGGGACACCTCCCACGACGGGTGGTCCGATGACGTATGTGGACCCCCCACGCGGTATACCGTCGTATGTATGATACACAATATGATGGGGCTGGATGGGAAGCGTTCGTGAACGACGCGGTCCTGGATGCAGGTGGGGAACTGGTTGTGGCACCGGGATAGGGACAGGCGGCGGGGGTTGGTGCATAGCGTAGGAGTAAGTGCGGGAGTGGATGGGCTGCGCGATGGTATAGGACCTTGTCGGCTGGGGCCGCCCATTGGAGTGTGAGTGGGAACGCGGCCTATAATAATCTCGATGGTATTGAGGTCGCTCTCGCGAATGGGAGCGGGAGTTCGAGTTCGACCGTGAGTGTGTCTGGGAGTAGGTGTGTTGGTGGGAGTAGGTCGGGCGGGAACGTGGTTGTTGGTGGTCAGAGGAATATTGGGGTGATGGGCTGGGCATCTGCATGCTTTGAGAGACATTGTCGACCCAGTTGGATATGCGGGTCTGAGTCGCCATGTACCGGTCATAGGCCTCGGGAGAGAAGTCGTACTCAGTCATGTTTAGTGGTTAGAGCGGGAGGAGGATTGATCTTGGGGAAGTCGATGAGTAACCAGTGTATATATATATTTATACACCGTGGGAGGGGGCACAGCCTACTATGAATTGGGGGTCGGCGAGTGAGTGGCGGATGAGAAAGGGAGGGAGAGGAGGGTCGGGATGGAACTTACCGCTGGCAGGACAGGCAGGATGGGATGATGGGGAGGAATCAAAGTTGGTCGGATGCAGATCGCCTGTTTTCAGTATTTTCAATGCCCCCGAAAATAAAATAAAATATTCTTCCAAGGGTCCACGTGAACCAAAATGGGCAATCTTTAGCAAAACGCCAATTACGTGTGTGTGCCTCAGGCTTCGGCTTCCGGTTTTCCCTCTCGGGCACAGCCATCGTGCCCCCATGGCCCTGGTCACGGTAATAGCTCGTGGGTGGCCCACGTACAGCCAACTCTCCGTATACAACAAAAATCCACAGTACACTCGACATACAGTCCTACACTCCTCATGATGGCGCACTTGCTCCCTCACCAGGCACAGTCTGAGTGCCTCCCTGCCGTCTGGCTGCCTTAAGCACTCAAAGGTCATTTCCGAGCTCATCTCCCAGGATGAATAACCCACTTCAACCAGCCCGCTTCACAGAGGAACCCCCCCCTCCCCTTGGAGGACAAGCCAGCTATAGAAATGGCCCAGAGAGGCGTGAGTGGCTGTCGCCACCGACTTGGTCGAGGCGTCTGATTCACCCCGATCTGGCACTGTCTAGACTACAGTACCCCTGGCATCAATCCCTCACCTCTAAGCTCTTGTCTAAGCTCCAACCCCACTAAATTTAAGCTCCCTCTAATCCCCCGGATCAATGGTGGCACCGGGAGAACAATAGTGGATGGACTTCCAGAATACTCGCCCAAATGGTGAAGGTCTAACGCGGTGAAGACAGGTGTGCTTATGCGGCGATATGGCGGGAGACCTTCCATAGTAAGCGTTGACTACGGGAAGGATCGGACAATCATACACGTACCTATTGTACATGTGTTTGCAGGCGTACTGGGCGCCTGTTGCGGCGCAAAGAAGGTCCGCCCGTGCGTGAGGAGAAAGTGTTCCTAGGGGAGCATGGAAAAAGCAGCGTACAGTATTGCTGTCGTCCACAGAGCATATCATAAGGAACTTAGCGGTTCAGGGAGTGTCGAGGCCTACAGGCACGGCCTTTGGAGCTTCTGTGCTTCCATGAGAGCAGGTGGTGATGGTCCATTGGCAATGCGGCTCAGGGTTACCGTTTTAGGAACAGAAAAGTGGCGGCGTGAGTAAGACAGCACCCCATAAGAGCCATCCAGATCAGCGATTTTGTTAGCATGTCCCCGAAAGCGATCAGGTTAACTCCGCATGCAATGAGGTGCGCCCTGCAAGCCGTAGGTGCGTGTTCTTGAACAAGCCACATACCCCGAGGCGGTACAACACCGACAACTGCGAGCTGAACGGGGCAAAACCTCCGAGGGAACACAGGCTAGCGAGCGGGGAACCTCGCACCGCCATAACAGCACTGGCAAGGACCGACACTTCACCGCATTTATGCGTCCGCCTGCTGAGGTCGTCCCAATCATGGGCCGCGCCAGGGACTGATAACGCCCGCCAGAGACGCGACGTATATGGTTCAATCGGAAGGGCTGAGCGCATTTCTGACTCTGGGTGAAAAGGAGAGCTTTTACACAACAGCAAAGTTGCAAAAGCCCTTCACCGGTATTTCGGCCGCAGTGCCCGAGGCCCGTTTCTCACGGTCTCTCCATCAAAATGCTGTGTGACCGTGTCACTCAGGCTTGTACCAGCCCCTTTGGTACGGTCAACAAATTAACGCTGCTACGAATAGTCCTCTGTCCTGCATGGTATTGTTACCCCCGAAATGGTCCCATGATCGTCACTCACCGCAGGCAAAACGCAAGTTACGCAACGGACTCAAGGGTGATGCTCATGACCCGACCCGACACCACAAGGGGGCGATGCGCTATCATCGCCGCCTCTGCCACCATGATGAAAAATGGCTCCGACCCGGACATACATCGTGAAGTAAATGTCGACCGGATCGATCGACTTGCTTGGGCGGGCAGGCGGTGCCCTCGGCTACAGCCGAGTAGGCCTGTCAGGCGCGGGACATAGCGTAACAGTCCGTGCCACGAGTCGGCCCACGACTCGTTATCTTGCCAGATCCAATGTTACAATAACTCTGCTTCTTCATATACCCGACCTCCTCTGGCACAAAGGTAAACCCCGAATAAAAAGTGTTTCCGGGCGGGGTGCCGCAATCCGCGCCACAACACCAAAATTGGACTGTCGGAGACCATGTGGCCAACGGTCTTCTTGGTAACGCTCTTGGGCTGGACGACGGGCAGGGAGATTGATTCTTGAAGCTTCCGTGTCTCGATAACGAATCCGGGTGATGTCCAGTAAAGGGAACTTGAAGAAACCCTTTAAAACTCGTGGATGACAGTGTCCAAGGAGGGCGACTGTCGAAACAGGTCCGTGCGTATCACACGTGGCTGCGGTGCATATAGAAGGAAGGGAGAATGCGTCGTCGATAATGCGGGGCTCTGTTCCATCAGCCGAAGTCGCGGTAATGTCACAAGGTGAGGATGTCTTGTTTCTCGATAGTCAGTGGAAACCGACGGTAAAGCCCGGAACCGTATGATCGGCGTCCAACAGGTGGATCTATCAAAAAACATCCGGTTCAGTCAAGAACGGAAGCAGCTACTGTATTGTTCGCTTTGCTCATACCCACGCGACATGCTCTTCAATATCTTCAATTTTAGAAAGAGCACTCTTGACAGAACATTCTTCTTGTTCATCTGTGCGAGAACCATATATCAGAAGCGCTTGCAGCCGAGTAATTGGGGATATGCCCGACGTGATCGCGGTTTTTCCAGCTAGCCTCTATACTTTGCCCATAAATATGTCCAAAGAGCCCCGCAGATGAAGGACGCGATCTCCCAAAGCAGCTAGCTTACAGTAACATCAGAAGTCCATTCAACTACAGGAGCAGACGGCCGTAGAAGCTTATTCAGAGTGTGCTTCATCGACGACCGTTAATGGTCGGTCATGCAACTGAGAGCAGACCCTGTTCCTATAGTCGCCCCCCTGATAGCTCCAAGAAGGGGATGGAGCGTGGACGCGGATACGACGATGGTCGTGGCTGGAGTGCGTCATTTGTTGATGCTATTGACGAAGATAATTGATCACATACCGAACGGGGCTTTCCTCCTCAGCGCCATAGCATGTCATTCACGACGAGAGTACGCACGCTCAGGACCCATCCATGGCGCTCGCGCCTGTTAGGATATCATTTTGTCTATGACTAGACACCCTCGGGTTGGCTTGAAAGCCCCTTTACCAGTTGTTTGCACGCGCGCATGTTGTATAGAGGCACCAGGAGAATGGTTTAGGGGAACTGAGAACAGAGCCTCTGCAGAAGTGATAGTATAGGTGTTGTCAGTCGAGGGGAGGGATAGTTATCACAGGTCAAAATAAAATAAGACTTTTATAGATTTGCACAGCGCGGAAGGGGAGAAAAACACGGAGCATATACTTCCACTTCAGTACGTACAGTGGAAGACCGCGCGGCGAGCTGTACACAAGGCATCAGAAAATGCGACTACTGTATGATCGAGGCGTTGGGTTCTTACCATGAGTACTTACACGTGTCCTGAGGGAGGCTGTTTTGTATTCAACCACACAGCGCGTAGGGTAGACTGCTGTGCTAGGATGGCTACCTCCGAATGCCAGTGGGAGAGGGCCCGAAATGTGAAAGAGTCTAACCGCTGACCATACAAGCAGCCTGGAGCCCTGAAAACAGTACGGAATGCGATATTAAGACCCTGGCAGGCAGGGTTGGGTGGATCAAGAAGCGCACGAGGCAAGACGTATGTAAGCGCCGTCAATATGAACCATGAGGACCAACTTACCTGTATGCCTTGCTCCGCGACGGCGTTAGAGAGCCATTCACTGTCTGTTTTAAGCCTCCCATGAGAATTCGACGGGACTTACTAGAACTCTTTTGGTGATCCCTATCCGACCCAGGGGACTGGAATACAGTACCGTAATACAATTTGCTTTCGAAATCAGCGTCCAGTGAATCGGTTACCCCGACTCGGGTGGAACATGCTGCGCAGGGGCGGACTTTTTTTTCCATGAATCCAGCAATGGGTACAGAGATGAAACTGGAACCATGGCTTTGGTTAAGTTCAAGTTGCCATGAATGAACGTGGAGAAATTTTGAGATGCCGCGCAATTCACAAACTAAAGCGGAGTGGGAATGAGAGTGTTTCAAGACTGGCGCAGCTCAGCGCCCAGACCTACGTATAGATCCCTAGAAATCTCCCAGGTACCGTTCTTAAACCGTTTTCTGACAGGTTTGCACCCGGCAGTTCGACTTCCATGCTTGATGCACTGGGAATTGAACCTGTAGCGGAATCAAATGAGACGACACCAGGACGATTCGGGTGGTATTGTTCCAAGTGGGATCTGCCCTGGTCCCTGCGCCAGAAATCAGGGAGGTCGAGAGATGGCGGCGACAGTTGGAGTATGATCACGTGGTTCATATTCACGAATTGTACACGTACACGTCATATTACAAGTAATATTCGATCGACCACAGCATTGGCACTGGGCTCAAGCATCCTCACTCACGTTAACTCACTACAGCATTCGCTATGCTTCATGTGGACAGGTCAGTGCCCATAGTGTAACATTCCTGCACCGGCTTATCAATGGAAGTTTCCCGGACGTCTCTCTGGCCCGTGTTCCATATATGGGATCATGCTCGGAATGAGATCCCTAGTTATTCCAAATACACCGCTTATTGGACAGTAGGTTCCAAAAACTTAAGCTAGCCAGGGCATCAATATACAAATGCGAATGCCGGCGACGTGCCAGCTGGAGTAGTGCCCGTGCCACCCTAGGACCGGAAGTAGTTGTCAGCGGAAAATACACCATTGGTGGCCGCCATAACTGGCGTTAGGCGCTGGGTAAGACGGACAATTTTATGTGGGTTAGGGAGGCGTTTGTTTCCCATATCAGCTTTATACTACAGCCCCTTTTTTGGCTATGACAGATGGGCAGAAGGTTTGTGCAACAATATGATCCGATTGACTAATTCCCAGATGATTCCCGCATGGACATCCCTCTTTTGTTATTGGTTCTATGCTCTAACCCTTCATGGCGCTCCTTCAAAAGTGGTGAGATTGCTTGGTCAAGATATTGATGGTACTCGACCCGTACTTGCCGTAGACTGTCTCCATCCTTGGTATGGCGCGTTTCGGATATTACGACGCACGAGGAACCGCTTCCAAGCCTCGTATTCCGAGTCCCTGGGATTTATAAACCCCATACATCGCCTCTAACCCTCAGAACATCCCTCCCATGTCCCCTTCAGCGAATAACACACCCTCCGGGCTACCATCGCTTCCCATGATAAGCTCTGAGCTGATTCAGGAGCAAATTTTCACACACCGGAGCCTCTTCAGGCGTCCAAAGCGTGCCTTCGAGGACTCACCTAGTAATGCAAACCTCGATAACGAGCTGTGAGATACCTGCTCTCCCAACCGAGGGAATCGACTGAAGCGTTTGGAAGATTGATCAATATAGGAGACCAAGTATTTAGTCTCGTGGTAACCGACCTTATTCAAGACTCATTTCCAAACCTATGCGTTGGTCCCTCCTCTGTCCGTCCGATCGGTACTTCTTCTGTTCAGGTCTAAACTTTTGATTGCGATCCCACAGAAAGTGAGAGACCGCCTCAAATTTCACGGTAAACTTGCCAAAACGTATTACGCTTGTTGGGCTGAGCTGTACTCTGTTTACTGATCCTCACCTCCAGCGCCGTCCAGTATGGGTTACATGAGCGTCTCCGTGTCCAAGCGGCTCAAGCCGACGAGGTCAAGAGGTCAGTACATGCACAAGGTTTGTACCATCACGTAACTGCTGCCGTATACCAGTTACTGACGGATTGTTCTGTCCAAAGCTGAGGTCTTTAAGGTATCGTTAATCCCCAACCCAAGACAAGGGTGGGGGAATCTCTTCTGAAATCCTTTTCACAGGCCTACGTAGGCGGGCTTTACAGAGAACAAGGTTTGGATGTCGTCAGGAATTGGCTTTGCACGCTTTTCCAGTGGGACATCAGAGAAGCCTATGAGATCGTACGGAGGGAGCATCTCTTGTAACCGCCGCCCCCGCCCCCACTCCGTAAATGCGCCCAAGTTCAGTGGTATTTGAGATAGTCAGTTCCGTGAATCCGGCTCCGCTATGTGCCCTCGTACCTACATCCCTCTTTTTTCTTGCTTCCAACGTTCGGCTTACAAGCTTGGACCCTTGTACCTGGGAGAAAAGCCGGACTGGAAACCCCTGCGATCGCTTGTATAATATCTGGAAATGTCTGGTATAGTCCATGTTATTTGTAAAATTGAACGCCAAACACAATAAGCCCGGTTTTGAGCAAGTTTCGAGATCGAGCTACAAGAACCGCAGCCCGATGAAACCTGCTCGATTAAAGACAAATGCGAGTGGATATACAACAAGCCAGTGCACGAAGGTTCCTGACGGCACCAACAATCCACGGCGAGTTGGTCACAGCGGCACGCTAGCTGTATGGAACTGGCGAGGAACCTGCCCATATGATCCTGGATCGCCAGCCGCCGCCGAGTTTTCATGGTCCCTGTGGGCTATGCATGTAGCCCTTGGACTCGCCTTACAGCTGTAGCATGCCTGTAAGCCACGATGCAAGGCGACGATCGAGATCGAGATTCTGATTATTTTCTATTCTTAAGGTTAGCGTGAGTTTTGGGACCCAGAGGGGATACTGTAGCGCCAGTCCCAGAGCACGACAAACAAACCCTGGGAGTGGGTCGTCGCCACCCCCTCCTCATGTGCGCGAAAGATGGCAAAATCGCAAAGGACCAGGAACTTTTTGATTGCCACTTCGTAAAGCGCCCTTCATAAGCGCCGGCATGGTCCACCCACCCACGTTAAGATACATGCACTGGCCTTGCGCCACTGAGAATGCCAAAGAGACATACATCCGACCTAGGGGATCGTTCTATCCTAAACGGTAGTCTTCAGCTTAGGGTGTTCGGACAAAATCGTGACCAGGGAGTCGGGTTGACTCGGTTCATATGAATGTTGCTACCGTCCAACCTACGGTCCTTGAGGCCTTCGACAAGGAAGGCAGCGCGCATCCGCAACGAGGTCAGAACCGAGTGAGGTGATTACAGCGGATTGGAATGCCCCAGTCACATCGCGCTCAGACGGATAGTCAGAGGGGAATCCTGAATAGGCAGTTTCAGGAGACTGGCGATAAGGCAAAATTCCCGCTGCTATCGGCGAAGTGGAAATAACCAGCAACTTGAAGTGACAGGCTGCATGGTTTTCCGTAACGAATGCACGCAACGGCCTTTGGCAACTCTCGGCCTTCTCGGCATCGAGGACAGGACTGGTAGAGGGGGTCCGAGGACTCCGAGGTTATGCCGAAGGATGGGCGGGGACCGATCAACTGTGCAATCAACGCGGCCGCCGGTTGTGGCAGCGGTTACGTTCAGGTCATTTGTACAGCACTCCTCAAGAGCAGTCGCTGAATAGAAAGTGACATGGGTGCCGGAAGCTGTTAGCCATGGGAGGGAGGGGGGTTCTGTCCATTTACGTTGGACGTGTTGACATGACTGACAGTTCGGTTCGAACGTCGACGGATGATCGGGGCGTTAACGGGCGCCTGGACCGGGTCTGTCTTCGTGTGGCTTATTCGGTTCGAGAATATATTCAATATGCTCATCTAGGGCTATCCCGCAGCACAAGGCGTCCACACACGCACATAGGACCCTATCGTATATTCAGAGTCGGGTGGCAGCTCGATCTGATGCTAGGGTAATGAATAACGAGATCTAGACTCGTGCCTTCTCGTTCCGTAACACGAATTGACTTAAGCCTAGATTTGATGCTATTCCATGTGGGGATGTACTAACCTGGTTATAGGATACAAGGCCACTCTGTACGGGCCAATTACAAGAAACAAAACGGCGCTTTTTTTTGGTTGCATCGGAAGTCCGGGCCGGCCACTATTTCAACAGTAACTCGAACCCCCTTGGTACCCGTTGGAACTACGCAGTGGATTTTATGACTGGGACGCACTCTTGTCAGTGTGATGGGATTATCTTGACCAGGTGCATCCTCCAGAGCAACGTGATACTGAATCTTTTTGTAAAACAATTCCCGCGGCTGCACCCAGGTCCGATTAACTCTAATGGAAAGCGAGCATGGAACTGTCAAAGGTACGCACGGGTCTACCATATCTCTACTGTATGTATTGATGCAAAAGAGACCCCCTGTGGTGTCGCGATCAAATTTTAGCATAATGGGTTTGACTTCTAGACCCAGACGGACGCGAAGGGCTGCCCGCTGGATGGTCTGTCCTAGCTCGTTTCGGAATCTCTGTCAATTAGGGACTCTCTATCCTGGACGAGGTGTATGATTGGGTTGGTACGACACCGTTACATGAAAGGCGCGTCAGTTAATAATATGGTGATCATCACCCGAGAGAGCGGCAGGGGTAATATGTGCAGAAAAGGTCGTGGTCGTGAACCCGTGACCGCACCCACGAACCAGGTCGTCAAAGGGTCCAGAAGTGGCGGAGAGAACACGACTTGTGGGACCAATGATCACCGCCCCCCAATCCGGACCGTTTCCCCATAGGTTCAATCACGTCGAGGTTCTGGCTCGGCAAGACCGACAGTGATTGGACGTGGAGCTGATCGTTGGCGCTTGCATAATGGACCATAAACCGCTTTTTGGTATACTCGATTGGTTGTGTTCCACGCTGTCACAGATCTAGGGGACGGGTATGCGGTGATAGAGATCATGCATCCTTCACGTTGACTGTGTCGGATGACCTGTTGTAATTCATAAGATGGCTTATGGATATTCCAGAACGTTGAAACGCATGGGGTGGCCGCGCGGCGCGGCGCTTTCTCTCAAGCCTTATTATCCTGCTGCCCTGCCGGAATCCTCTCCCGCCACCCCCACCTTGCTATGTCTTCAGTAAGGCACACTCCTCCTCTTTCTTCTCCCACTTCCCCTAGCAATGCAGTTGACGGACTGCCACCACTCCCGGAAATACGATCAGAGCAAATCCGAAAGCGTATTTTCACCCACAGCAGCAGCCTGGCCAAGGGTCAGAAACATGCCTTTCAGGCGCCTGAGGATGATCTTCCAGTCGACAATGAAGAGTGAGCCAGTCGCCATTCTGCTCGGATTACTGGCTGATGTTTCTTTATAAGATTTGGGCACATTGGAGATCAAGTTTTTGCATTAGCGGTTACTGATCTCATTCAACAACTTTATCCGCATTTGCGAGTTGGTCCTGCGTCGGTTCGTCGATGCGCTATTTTTCCCCTCAATTTAGGTCTAGTCTCTCATGGTAACTATACAGAAAGTGAGGGATCACATTAAATGCAAAGATATGCTGGCAAAGATGTGAAGTTTCCCTTCTTGTCGTATGAGCGTACCTGATGATATCCTTTAAGTTCCCTGCCGTATGGGCTGCACACGAAGCTCAATCTCCCGGAACGTCAAGGTAGCGATCACAGGGCTTCGCAGAGCGTGCAAGGTAAGGCCATCATTTTTGGAATTGTGGTCATAGTTTTAACTACTGGTGCGACCCGAAGTTGATGTCTTCAAGGTGCCAGTATTTGTTTATTACGAAGGAGACCGTCCTCTAAAAACGTGTGCAGGCCTACGTGGGCGGCGTATACAGGGATCAGGGTGTCGAAGTCGTCTCCGAGTGGCTAATCTCGCTCCTCCAACCCCATGTAGAAGATGCGTACCGGAAGGTGAGGGAGGATCATCTCCTGCCTCCTGAGAGCGATCCCTCGCTTTCTTCATCCACATCGTCGGAAGGCCCGGGCGCCGCTCTACCAAGTTATCTTGCAGGGGGCCCCAGTGACCTGCGCCGACTCACAGCACTGCAGGCCAATGTACCCCAGCGGGGTTCGGCGCAGGCGGGTGATAGCGTTGGTACTCGTCGCGCGGTGCACCGTGGCAGGCGCCGACGACGGCGTTCCAGCACGAGTGACGGCGGAAGCGGGTATGCAGGTAAGCAAGGTTCGTTTTCCCTGAGGGGATTATTAAAATGATAATTCTGAACAAACGTGTCGCACCCGGTTTTGCGATGCACAGATGCTACATCGTCTCAACGTCATTCGTCGACAGGTCTAGGTTCGGCCGACAGCGCAAGGAAGCGACTGAGAGCAGAAGGTGCGAACGATGGATGAAAGCATTCGACGTCATTGCCCTGTCTGCGCCTTCCGTCTGGGCTTCTACGCTGTTAGGCGCGGGAAGCATAGAGGGAGAACTCAGCGAGGAGACGCGCGACGAGGAAAGCTCAACAAGATGAGAGGTATTGTATTGTATATGATCCGATTCGGTTGACTATATATGCAAATTAAATGCAATCTTTACTTGGCGCCGGAATGTTTCCTGACAGCGCTAGTGTCTATGACAAGAACACCTAGAGGGAATAAATCCCCGAGCCATGTACGAGAGCACTACGACACCTTGACAGTGATGGGCTGCGGAGTGTAGAATGAGAAATGATCGATCCCCTGAGATAGGCACTGGCACTGTGCATTTGCTACTGCTGTAGCATGCAGGCGCCTTCCACATTCTTTTTTTCATTTCTGGTTAGCTTCCTGTACGCGTATATGTAGGCCTACACTCTGAGCGCCTCGCTGCTCAGCTCAGTTCATTTGGAGGTCTTATTATTTCTCACCGGGTGAAGAAAGGGGTGGAGTACCGGCGAACCTAGAAGTGCCACCGCCGGATTCTATCAGTCACGTCCTCTGGCCGTTGATGGTTACAACAACGACGTGATAAACCATCAAATAACTAGCCTAAGCATGAAAGGCCTACACGATGCTGGGCGCAGTTTCAGATACAGCGAGATTCATAATAGATGGCCCCTGAAAAAAATAGATGACACATCGGCTGAGATTAAATGAGGTTCGGCTGCTCACGCCGATCCTTTTTCTCACACTAAAAGTATTGTCGTAATTAAACATGTAGGGAGGGGTTAGTTAATAACCCCAAATTTGTCAGGTAACTAATATTTTTGAAATTTCTATGTCTACTTAACTATGACTCAGTTTGAAAGTCCGTCTAGTGCAGGTCGGATGGCAGGGGCCATCTATTATGAATCTCGCTGTAATGGGCACCTGTCTCCATTTACATAATCACCGAGTCGGAGCACAGTTGGTTCTCCGGGGCACGCACGTTCACACCCTCCTCTCGCATCTTGAACCGGAATTTTTTTCGAGACACCAGCGTGGCCTGATTGACCCGTCACCGCATCATTCTCAACAGCACTCTCTAGGATTGTGATATGGCTCAAATGGTGTCATGAAGCATCACTAGCATCACTCCTCATATGACAATCCAATAACTTTTCTGGCGGCGATGCGATTCAGGTTGTGGCGCACTATACCCTCACCACACATGCGCTTCGGACATCGCATTGGGTACAACTCAATTGATTGGCTAGAAGATGGTCGCGCAATGAGATCGCAAGTTGACGAGGCCCAAATTAGTATATCGACTGCCCTCGGAGACGCTTTTTATTGGTCTCGCGCAGCCCCCGCTTTTTGACCTTCTCCTTCCTCTATTCTCCCATCAACTCCTCTGTTGGGATGTTCTCCTTCCTTCGTTCCCCCGAGGTTGGTCTTTCGAACGATCCACAAGGCGTTGTGCACCGTAAAAACGAGAAGGAGGAAAGTGTCGTGGCCGGGCTAGATTCAGACCCGACCTCGAACGTCAACCCTGGCGAGCTCACATTCGAGGAGGGTACGTCAAGTTGGATCGTATTCTCGATGAGTCAACGTTTTGCTGATAAAAATGTTGATACCAGACACGGCTGGTGGGATTGGGCGCCATCTGGGCGTATTTAGTTGCACAATGCTCATGTATCCATCCCTTCCAGCTTTTCTTTTCACCCTTTTTCCTTATCGAATTTGCATCCAGCATCGGTCGTATTATTGGTACAGGTATATTCTCCACCCCATCGACCATCCTTGGATCTGTCGGATCTGTCGGTGCATCACTGTTGCTATGGGTGGCGGGTTTTTTGCTCTCATTCTGTGGGCTTTTTATCTGGCTCGAATTTGGTACCATGTTTCCGCGCTCCGGAGGCGAAAAGGTGTACCTCGAAGCTGTATATCGCCGTCCAAAATATCTTGCAACCGTTATCTTCGCTGCAAGCGCCATCATCCTTGGTTTTTCGGCGAGCAACTGTATTGTGAGCCTTTTTCCTCGCGCATATATGCCAAATTTCATCTGGCTTGCTGTAGGTCTTCGCTCGGAAGTATGAATAAGGTTCTCCAGAAGTGAAAAAAGTCTGACAAACCCATTAAGCATACTTGTTTCCGCCGGACATTCTGCTGATCGCTGGGTGGTACGCGGTATAGCCATTGGAGGTATACAACTTCCTTTCTTCCCGAATTCCAGCTCATATACGTCAGTAATCGTCTTTACCACCATTCTGCATGGATTTGCCCCAAGACTGGGCGTGTATCTTATGAATGTAGGGGTCTCCCCTCATGTCCTAACAGATGCTCACAAATATACCTAGATATTGACGCTCTTCAAAACAATCATCCTCATATTTGTCGTGGTCACTGGTAAGGCATCGTCTTTTGGTGACAACGGACATTTGAAGGATGACGTACGATCTAGGCTGGGTGGTTCTCTCTGGCAAGACCCGTGTCAAAGATCCACACTTGAACTTCCGCGATGCATTCGTAGGCAGTTCAAACAGCAGCAATGACGTTTGTACCTCCCGTTCTTCAGTTTGTATGACCCATTGACATTCACCCAGTATGCAACCGCGATGTTTAAGGTCCTCTTCGCCTATGATGGATGGCAAAACGTGAATTATGTGCTCAATGACGTCAAGAATCCAGTGCGAACGCTTAAGATCGCCGGACCGCTCGGACTTGGAATCACGTCCGCGTTGTACATCTTGGCTAACATCTCGTACTTTGCGTACGTGGACCTTACCCGTTAGCCAGTGACTGTTCCCTAACCGCACCCAATTACAGGGCATCTTCAAAGGATGACATTCTTAAATCTGGCACAACTGTCGCTTCGTTATTCTTCAAGAACGTTTTTGGAAATCACGCACAGAGAGCGCTGACGGCTTTTGTGGCACTAAGGTACGTTTTCTGCGTACTTCTCTGTGCGAATCTGAGGCAAAGGGCGTAACAGTGCGTTAGGGTGAGCGATTCCGTCCTTATTAAAACTTTATAATAACTACCCCCTCGCTTGCTAACGTTTGCAGGGTGAGTACGCGGTTTCGAATACTCAACTTAAAAGAGTCCCCTAACGAAGCCTGCAGAATGTCCTCACCGTAGTACGCTTCATACAACCTACTCCATTTCAATTGGGTGACATACCTACCGGAATAGACTTACGCTGCCGCACGCGTGAACCAAGAACTAGCGAAGGAAGGTGTACCGCTACCTTTCAAGAATCGTTTCTGGGCATCAAATTGGCCAACACGTAATGCGCCATTGCCGGGATTGATCGTACACCTCATACCTTCCGTGAGTCGTCTTGTCTCCTGAAGACACCCCAACTCATCCTGTGAAGGTTATTGTCATTATCGCACCCCCACCACAGGTCGCATATCCTTTCATCTTGGACATCTCAGGTTACCCATCGCAGATCATCAACCTGTTCATCATTCTGGTACGTGGACCTCTACCAGATCCTATGTCCTTGTCTCATTCATTCTATATAGGGTTTGTTTTACCTTCGGTGGAGCAAACCCCACTTACCCCGGCCGTTCAAAGGCACCCCTTTCTAACTGGATCTTGAATTTACCATATAGCTGATTCAAACTGCAGTCTGGCTCCCCCTGGCATTTTTCTTCCTAGTGGCCAACGTTTTCCGTCCGTCGTTCTGTGCACTTCGTCTCGCTTATCCAAAATTGACATCGTACTTTCAATGACTGTACTATAGTACTCGTTGCGCCGTTCATACGCCCGGCCAACAAGGTTGGTGATACACCGCCGCTGCCTTACTACCTCTATTGCCTTATCGGAATTGCCGTCATCGTGTTTGGCGTTCTCTATTGGGCCGTCTGGCGGTTGGTGTTGCCATATGTATTCAAGTTCCGCCTCGTTCCGAGAAAGGAGGTCCTCGAGGACGGGACGGTAGTTACTTTGGTGAGTCAGCTGACTGGGTTCTGCACGGAGATGTTCTCGGTCGGATGGCCAGGGCTGACTGAGTTCAGTTTTCCCGGGAAAGGGTGGCAAGGACGATGACAAGGTGATACGAGATGCAGGGGACGGGGAACTCTTCCGTGGACGATAATATTAGGCATAGCCACAGATGCCATTCGATTTTGAATGAAAATGTTTCATACTGGGGATAAATGCTGCCTGATAGCGATTGAAATATGCCCAGACGAACGGCACGTGACGTGACCAATTCGTACGTGTTAGTCTATCTATCATTATATCCGAGTCTATCATTAATCTTACTGTAACATGAAACTCTCCAGAGTGCGCAAGCATATCGTCTCTTCTTAGGCCCTTACCGTTCTCACCTTAGCGGGGATATTCCAGGTTCCCACCGCTATCCTTACAACGATTTTATCTTAGATTTTATTCCTCCACCTTGCCCCTACCTGACTGCAGCTGGCTGTTTCTCCTGAGCCTCTTCTACTATGCGGCATGGGAAGGCGCACTGTTTGGATGCGCTTTCCGTAATACGCGCAAGCCCAAGATAGCGTTGTTGCTCGCGTGGAATGCTGAGCGCTGATTAATCACGGCCTCGAACGAACTAAGTTTCGGCTTAGCAATTATTCGGAAGCATATATAAAGCATCTACGTTTGAGTGACCATATCGAGCTCTCAGCGGCTCCTCCGCGATGGTTCTACTCCCTTGCTCGATTGGAGCAATCTCCTAGGTTGGAAAGATCTTGACTCATTCCCGACCCCCCCCCCCCCCCCCCCCCCATCACCAGCACACTCGGACCAGGTTGATTGACCTCTGGTGGAAGGTAGTAGCAACTGAAGTTCTCTAATCCCGGAACATAATCCTAGAAGCGATGTCGAGCAATGTGCTGGAGTTGCAACCTACATCTTTACGACGCGAGCGCAAGAAGAATGGACTGAGGCGCGCCCATTGGCATACGCGGCAGATCATGGACGTATCTATGTGTACATGCAGGTACGAGGTGGAGTACATCACATGCTTGGGATAAATCCGTATACAGCGTAACCATTCCGCGCACTCTGCCCTCGACCCGATTCTGTCAACCCGGGCATGCGCAATGCCCACAAATGCATGGATGGCGTGTCCGACGTCATTTTTGGCCATCGGCTGGCCCCATGCACCAGAGCGCGCGATTCTATAAGTGAGCGAAATCACCAACAGACTGAGTTTTGCGGAGATAATAACGCATGCTTCTCTTGGCGTGCGGCGGCGGCGGAACGAAGCTCCTATGATTACAGCGGAACGCCGATTTCGACGCCTCAAAGAACCTTCTACGCATGTCAACGGCATTGCTTCAATAAGAACCATCTGTGGAGGCTATAAAGACCCTGTCTTCCCGCCGGCAGTTGACACTGTCCTTTCCCCCATACTCGTTCTTCAGGATGTCCTCCCCATTACACACCTCTGGCCATTCCAACGAGCCAACGGGTGTGGAATATTCTCATGGTGAGAAGGAGGTTGCCTTCGCGGTAGAAATGGTCGACGCTGGGTCGGATTCGGACATAACGTCGGACGTCAACCCTGGCGAACTCACATTCGAGGAGGGTTTGTCGCTATAACCCTGCCTTCAGGATTTTTTGACATGTGTCGCTAGACACTGCCGGTGGGATGGGTCGCCACCTGGGTGTCTTCAGTTGCACAATGCTCAAGTGACCCCCCTCCCCATTTGATTTCTCAAAATTTCTTACGTTGCAACCAGCATTGGCGCTATCATCGGCACTGGTATATTCTCTACTCCATCGTCCATCCTCGGATCTGTCGGGTCTGTCGGCGCATCCCTGATGCTCTGGGTCCTTGGCTTTGCCCTTTCGTTTTGCGGGCTCTTTGTCTGGCTCGAGTTTGGCACTATGTTTCCACGGTCTGGTGGAGAGAAGGTGTACCTTGAAGCCGCATACCGCCGACCGAAACACCTCGTGACTGTTGTCTTTGCCGTAAATGCAGTCATCCTCAACTTCTCGTCGGGAAGCTGCATTGTGAGTGTTTTATGTAGCGTTTCGTCGACCTATCACGCATTTTTGCTATAGGTTTTCGCTGAGAAGTACGTCTTTGATGCTCATCTTTACCTATTGCTTGTGATAATTCCAATAAGCATCCTCATATCCGCAGGACACTCTGCTGATCTCTGGGTAGTACGTGGTATAGCAATTGGAGGTGTGTGGCCATTCCTCCCCCCCCAGAATTTTAATTCAGATGATGTACCAGCCATTTGCTTCGTAATCTTACTTCATGGATTTACCCCGCGGTTGGGTGTGTATGTCATAAATGTTAGTAGAACTTTTATTTCCTATTCGAAGAAATGTTTATACTTGTGCCAGGTGTTGACACTATTCAAAACAGTTGTCCTACTACTTATTGTCGTAACTGGTAGGGCACCACGTCTCTCAGGGATATACGATTGATATTACCTACGGCTTAGGTTGGATTGTTCTCTCCGGTAAAACACAGGTTAAAGACCCACACGTGAATTTCCGCCATGCGTTCGCAGGCAGCTCGCATAGTGGCCATGATGTCTGTACCCCCAATCGTTCTTCGATGCGTTCCGCCTTTAATATTCTCGTAGTACGCAACCGCGATGTTCGAAGTCCTTTACGCTTATTCCGGATGGCAAAATGCGAACTACGTCCTCAATGAGGTCAGGGATCCAGTACGTACTCTCAAGATTGCCGGACCGCTTGGACTTGGAATCACGACTACATTGTATATATCCGCCAATATTGCATACTTTGCGTATGTTCCTAGTACACCTCCGAGAAAGACGGCCCCAGAATGAGGATATTATACACGCAGCACGTCTTCGAAGACAGCCATTTTGGAGTCTGGTACAACGGTTGCCTCGCTGTTCTTTGAGAACGTGTTTGGTGTGCAGGCGCAGAGAGCACTGACGGTATTCGTGGCCTTAAGGTGCGTTTTTTGCGCCCTCCTAAGAGGGTCCCAGTCTTGATTTTGAGGTGCATAACAGCGCATTGGGGTGAGTGACTCTGAGTTTCACACTTCACTATACCCATTTTACTGTCACATTCTTACCAATGTTGACAGGGTGAGTATATAGCTTTGAATATCCAGGAGCCCGCTGACAGCAATTGCAGAGCATCTTCAACGTGGTGAGCCTCGTGTGTTTGGCATCATGCGAAAGCATTGATGTGTCAGTCCAGGCATACAGCGCCTCACGGGTGAATCAAGAACTCGCAAAGGAGGGTATACCGCTGCCATTCGGCAATCGTCTCTGGGCTACAAACTGGCCCACCCAGAGGGCCCCGTTCCCGGGACTTGTTGTCCACCTCATTGCTACTGTGAGTGAGCCCGTACTTGTTTCTCAACTTTATCTCATTCTTCGTTGAGGTTATTGTCATAGTCGCACCCCCACTGTCAATCGCATATCCTTTCATCTTGGATGTCGCAGGCTATCCAGTCCAGATCATCAATTTTTTTGTCATTCTCGTGCGTGTCCTGCCCCCGCTTAGTTCTACCCCTCGGTCTCTTATCGCTTTTGAACAGGGTCTATTCTATCTCCGTTGGAAGAAGCCTCGTCTGCCCAGACCATTCAGAGGCACTTCTGTTCGACTGTGCCCTGATCTTGCTTCGTTACTGATCAAATAATGTAGTGTGGCTTCCTCTAGCATTCTTCTTTTTATTGGTCGAGGCCTTTTGTGGGTCATTGCACGCTTTATTCGAACATCTCCAAAGTTAACATGCTTCCCAAGTGCTCATCTTTCCGTTTCTGCGCCCAGCCAACGGGGTCGGCGACACGCCCCCACTGCCCTACTACTTATTCTGTCTTGTCGGAATTGCTGTCATGATGTTCGGAGTACTTTATTGGGCCATCTGGAAACTGATGTTGCCATACGTGTTCAAATTCCGCTTGGTACCTAGAAAGGAGGTGCTCGAAGACGGGACTGTGGTTACACTGGTGAGTCCCAGCCCCGTTGTAGTAGTTCGAAGGATCGGGGCTGACTGAGATTAAAGTTCTCTCGTGAGAAGGTGGAATGACGAGAATGACTGTGGGTGACGCTATAAGAGTTGTAGAAAGATTGTTTTGCGAGCTCCAACTCATCGTTTGGCGCAGCGACATGCCAGATAATAAATCGATCCAGATGGCGAGTCGAAGGGGTGACTCGAACGTTCAGAGTCCTTCCTGTGGAGTATGCGACAGGGCTATCTCAGTTGGTATGTCTAGCTCAGTTCATCGTTTTGAAATACTCTCTTCCAGCAAGTGCAAGAAAATCCACCGAAACCCGCCATGATCCAATCCGAACTCAAATGGACCCCATAGCCACCCCGCCTTTCTCGCAGCCAAGGGACAATAAGTAGTCCTTACCGTGATTCCTCGTTCTCCTAGTGACAAGTAAACCATCCTCGAAGAATCCCGTTTGGCAATCTACAGCAATTCCCAAACGGTAGCCTATTTCGTTACGTTCCTGGCGTGAATGCCATGCGCATCGATGGCTCTTTCTAGAAGGTGTGCGCGAGACAAGAGACAAAAGCCTTTATCCAGAGTGCTAATACTACGAGTACGAGAAGGAGTTTCGGCTTTTTCTTTAGTGCGCGGTAAATATTGCGAACAGAAGCTCAAAGCGGTCAAAGCGCGTATTGGTACAGATGAACCATTTATGAAGTACACACAATCTCAGATGCTCTGTGAGACATTTATAACACAATACTGAGTCAAGCACAAGCACGAGCTCGTAAAGGAAAGCTGAAGGCAAGTGAAACATGTGGGGATTGGCCACGGGACGTATGAGACCGCATCTCACTTTCAGCTTGCTTTACTGTTATCATATCATAAGGCTTAGCATCGAGAAGTTGTGCACCTATTCAAATTCGGGCACAGACCAGGAATGATCAAAGACGTATCTATATACGCTTCACAAGATCGTGAAAGCGCAAAACATAAACCAGGGACCAGAACTGGCAACATACAAGAGAACGAAGAACAAGGCCGAGACCTAAGTTGCTTCGCGGTGCACGCATCCTCTACGCACTGCCAGTGCGCCCTCCGTACGGACCGAAATCCCTCCTCCACCTTCACGGATCATCCACCCCCTGCAAATGCCTCGTTCAGCCGCCCTTTCCCGCAAGCGTTTTCCGAAGCAAAGCAACAACCAATGAGCCAACACCGCTGGTTGGCTGGCTAGCCGTGTGAGGCTGGGTGGAAGATTTTCTCTACCCCGATGGTATCACTGTCATGGTGCTTATTTAGAGTGGAACCCGCGGAGCACAATATGATGAGTAGGAGTGAGGGACGACAGCGACGACGACGACGACGACGCGGGGTAGGGACCTCGGCCCGGGACAACCCGCGACCACGCGGTCCGAGGTCCGAGGTTCGAGCTGCGGTTCGGAATTAGGACGAACCGCATGCGTGCCGCTATCGCCCTCGCTAAACTGTACTTCTAAAGGTCGGCACAAGGCCTTCTTCCTTCCCCTCGATCACTTTCTTGTCCGAGAGGGGGAGGGGGGGGGGGCTCTGTACAAGGCTCTGTAGTACAGTCCTGTACATCGATTTTTTTCAGCACAATCGGGCACGGCCGCCGCTGCTAGCAGTCAAGCTCCAGCTACCAGTTCATATCATGCTTTAACTCGTAACCGAGCTTTCAATCGCTTGCCCATGACGACCCTTTGCCCTGGCTTTTATTAATTGACAGGGGCACCGCCATAATCGTAACCATCTCTGTCCCCTGTAGCCCTGAGCAAGGCCCTAAGGGGCACGCACGTACATTAGGTGGCGCACAACGGCAAGGCTAGAGCCAGCACAAAGCGCACCGACCGCTGCTTGCGTGCATGCATGCGATCAGTCAGGGGGTCCCACGCGGTAACTCGTGGCTCTCAAAACTTTGACTATACACTGTAAGTGCACAGCCTTCCAACCCCAACCCCCTCACCCACGGGGACACGACGAGGAGAGGAGGGACTATTGCCTTATCCGCACGTAGTAGTAATGCGGCTTTTACCAAAGTTGTTCCATCTACCAATGTCAAACAACAATTGGGGAGAGGAACCCCAGCGCGGTGGTGTCATACGACCCCGACGTTAGGTGGTATGTAACGAGGGAGCAGACAAAAGGTCAAAAACATCACATTCGCAAACAAAAAGAGAAGAGACGACGCGATGACGTGGGATCTGAAATGACACCGGATGGTAAACGGTCAACCAAAAACGATACACATTGATGTGTTTACAGAAGACAGGGACAGGACGGAAAGGTATGGATGTAGGTATGCCTTTTGCTTTTGCTTTTTTTTCTCGAGATGAGTCAGAATAAAGAAAGGTGGTGGTAGTTGTGGTCATAAGAAGGGATAAGAGCACATGGTAGACAGAGAGAGCAGAGCTGGGAAAAGAAGATAGATACAGGGTAGCAGAGACGGGGATTACACATATCTAGGAAGGGGAAAGCATAGGCCAAGAACGAGAGTTCAGCACAACAGCGACGGAGAGAGAAAACGGGGGAATTGGTTACAACGGCCACTCAAAGAGGTGTCCATATCGTATTGTGTAGCCGAATGAGCAGGGTAAGAGGGTGCGGTTTGACAAACCCTCCTCCACTCCTCCACTCCTACACACACACCATATAAAAGAAAATACTTGTGACATGACACAAGGCGCGACGAATGGAGGACAGCGCATATGCACAGGGGCGCTTTTCTCCTCCACCGCGTGGACGACCACGATGATCATGCATACGGAGCGGCCATAGGCGCAACGACCCTGACACCGCCAGACCATAAAGCATCTTCGAGCCCATCATGCATAGGACGCGCGACGAGATCCTGAACACTATTCCACGGATCCATCACAGCACCAGAACCACTGGGCAAGAACGAAAACGGGTGATCGGTTTCGCTCTCGTTTTCGCCGAAACACCCGTACGGCGGCAGCGAGAGAGGCGGCAGGACAACCTTGGCGTTGTTGTTTGCGTGGTGGTAGTGGGGGTGGGTATGATGATTATGGTGCGTGCTGTCCATGATTGCAGGACCAGCGCCACCGGCCCAATCACAGAGGGACGAATAACTCGAGTAATCCGAGAAGAAGAAACCCTGCAGAGAGGACGCCGACTCGGGTCCCTGCCCCTGTCCTGGTCCTTGCCCTTGTCCAGGCCCCAGTCCGATACCCATATCGAGGCAGTGGGTGTTCGCATTGGCGTTGGGGTTTACGGAGCCGAGCGCGCCAATATCGTTGTTGTCCATATTGGAGCTGCAGGGACTTCCCGGTGGCGAGAAAGGCACAAAATCGAACATAGGAGGGACCTGAACGGAAACAAAAACAAAAGGAAAGGGAAAAAAGGGAACGTGAGAAAGAAGTGACGTCAAGCGAAGAGGAAGGGAGACTTACAACACTCATACTGTCGCTGTCAGGAAATGACACTTCGCTGCCATACGACACGGAAGACGCGGGCGAAAGAGGGGGTGGGTACAAATCGGGCACGGGACTGACACTCGTGGTCATCGTCGCAGCACCGTGCGCAACCGCACCATTGTCCGGTACGAGCGGGGCGGAAGATGCGCGACGGAGCATGGGTGTAAACGGGGCATTGAAGCGGGGCTGTTGCGCCGTAGACGCGGAGCGTGTCTTGGTCAACTTGATCGTCTCCCTCTTCATTTCTACCTCTGCGGAATCCTTCGCACCACGCATCTCCTTGCGACCCCTACCCAGGCTCGCGATGTCCGCGTCCGCGCCTAGATCTTGCATGCCCTGCTCCGAGACGAACACGCCATCGGTCGCAGTACTGATGCCGCTCTCCTTGTCCCAAGCTTGAACTGCGCTCGAAAGTGCAACGCCTTTGACGCCGCGTGCGACGAGTTCGGCAATCTGTGCACAACGACGTTCTTGTATGATTCCACGCGATTTACCTTTACACCGCCCGCCGCCAGCTCTTCCAACGCCTCCACCACCACCCCAATTACCATCGCCTTCTTTACCACCACCACTGGTGGGGGCAGCGGAGGCAATATTGACAAGAGTCTTATCGCGAGTATTGGGATTACGTCTGCGTCGTGGGGGTGGCCGATCTTTATTCTTGTCTTTGGTCTTTCGCTTCGCTATGGCATCAACATTAGTCCCAGGCCTGAAACGCCAATCGGGATATCGCGCGCGATGTTCCGCCTGTGCCTGCACGGCACGTTTCTCCCACAACTGGCGCTCGGCGGGTGGGAGCGTCTTCCAGACGATTCCTATGTGGGGGGTTAGACGATAATGATATGATGAGACTCGCGAGAGAACCGCACCGATGATTTTGGAGAGGGTGCTGTGGTTGCCCTCGATGTTTCCAGGTACGCTCTCAGATTTTATGAATGAGGAGCGGAAGAGGATGAACGCGTTGGGCGGACGCGGGATATGGCCCGCATCGCGTTTCTTTGCGTGGGAGGGTTTGGCAGCAGCGGCCGCCGTGACGCCGTCGGTGGCGGTGGCGGAAATGCGCGGCGCATCCTCCTCGGATATGAGTTCGAAGCGCGGGGTCGGCTCGGTAACCATGTCGGCGGGACACATGGACGAGTCCGGGCTGTACGGGATGGTGGTGAAATCTGTGTCGAATGAATACGGTGAGACTATCATCGGCATCGTCATCATCAGAGGCGGCTGGGGACGATCGACAAGGGGCGGCATGTCGTCTGTAAAAGCCAGCCAGGCGAGAAAAGGCGTGGGGAAGGAATTGGGAGGTTTGGTAAGGACACGGAACATGTGAGAAGCAAAAGGCGTTTACCGTCGTCCTGCATGTCGAGGAAAGGGTCGAGCACGAACTGAGACATGATATAAAATTTTTTGGGCAAGAGAGAGTCGAAGGGAGGGAGAAAGAAGGAGGAGAGAAGAGGGGAAAAGGCGATAAAAAGGGGGAGGTTAGGCGGAGGAGCGCACGAGGGAGAGGCGTTCTCTGCTCTTATGCTCTAAATGGCAGGTCCGAGTTGTCACCACGACGTTCAGTTCGACCGGTCCGGCGAGGATCAGGCCCCAGGCGATCCCGGCCTCTCTCTCGCCGCTCTCCGCACGGAATCGATTCAATCTTTCCTTTTTCTCTCACTGATTCCGATAACGACACGTGACTTTCATCCCCGACCGTGTTCTCGTAACTTGTTGCCGTCATCCCTCTGCGAAATCTCACACCTCTACCAGCCCGTGATGAACGGGACTAAATTCAAAGAGGATCTTATCCGATTTCGATTTAGGTGTGTCTGGAGGCAGTCCTGTGCAGTATGATCGCTGCATCAACATCACGTTTTCTCCTTGTTTCGGGTCATGTATACCACCGGTTTTAATCTCGCGTAGGTAACCGACAGGGCGTGGGGCAGAGTCGTGAGGGGGGGATTTGGCACACACGATATGTGATCCCATGATTCCCCTGCTACGTCCTGTACTCGTACGCCTTGTTCACATGTTCCATCACGAGCTCCGCCGCCACTGAGACAACAAGACGTGACGTCGTGTGATATTCCAAACGTGTTTGTTCGGCTTCGGAACACCCGTGCGGGCTTACAGACCCCGCACTCCGCACTTTGCACAATCCGCGGCTACTTACGCTACGATTATCCGGATCTCGTGCAAGGCAACGCATTGACAACTGAACAAAGCCTTGACATCATTCATTCGTGCCTTTTCCAACTAATTTCACGACGTCATACTGTACATACCCGACCTGAAATTCAATCCGGATCTTGCACAACTTGCGCTTACTGTAATGTATCGCAACCGTATGATACATAATCGCAACGATCACAAACCTCGGAAACAATGCATCAAACGCCCGAAATTACCGAATAAATTTCAGAAGGTAGACTAGAGCCGGAGAGTGTGGGGTACTACAGTGCCTGCAGGCCAGGACCGGGACCTGCATTACTACTGCAACATCCCATCCACATCCCACATCCACCCAAAAGAGAGACCCTCAGGCTCCGCGGGGCAATAACCCCATTTTCATCCCATTTTTGCGCTCACCTTCCCTCTCCTCTCCTCGCCATCTTCCATTTCATTTTTGCGCCCATTCCCCTGAGAGTTGTCCATATCCATTCTCAAGAACCCGAGTTTTCTTACCCCGTAAAGCAGCGTAAAGCGTAGCCTTGAACCTTCCGAGCTAACCCTGAACGACTTGACCCACCCCTAGAAAGAACAGTCTGCCTGGAAGCCCAGGCTCCGCGCCACAATCTTCAGCATGACCCGAACTAAAAATTTGCCCCCGCTTCGCTGACTTAAAAAAAAAAAGGACACGACCTTTTGTTTCCGTCGTCCTCCTTGGCCGAAAATGGCTCTAAACTACTGAATCCGTGCACTGTACTACAACCTCTCGTGCCACCTTTAACCATGTGATTCGCTCCTTTCGCTCCCTTGCGTCCGTTTAGCTCGTCCTCGTGCCCGTACATGGTGCGCCCGTCCCAACAACGCGGCGGCGTGAAAAGATGCAAACTGAAACAGTGACGAAGATGAGAAGAAGAACCACCCCGAGTCATCATCCCCGCCAAAGAAAATTATGCCCGGCGGTACGTTCTCCCTCCCCCGCCCCGATGGGGGTGGGGCTCCGAAGCGGCAATCTTATCCCGCAGTCTTTGCCCCGCAAGCATGCTCCGTTGTGAAGATTGGACTTGAAGGGGTTTGCTGCTACTCCGCCAGAGACGTACCGTCAATATAGTAAGTTACTCACGTGGACGCGCAGCACGGACTGTAAGGTACAGCACAAACTCACACTCACACGCATATACAATACAATACAGGACAGACATACGACCTGGACATCCAAACCAAAAAAATTGCAATTGCCACCGAAACAGGTACTGTCCTGTACAGTATGAATGGAATGGTGTGGGGAAAGTACTAGGCTCGGACTGGCTTATGGATAAGTTATCCGGGGCACTCCTCTCCCGGCGGGGCCATCAATTGCATCATCACATGCGCAATCAAACGCCGCATTGGCCACGGGGACAAAATAATAGACAAGTGGGCGGTACTATATTGCAGCTCAATGCGGTAAGTAACCCCACAAGTGCTTATTAGCGCTTATGTTGGCTCTTTTCCAACTGTAGCACCGCTATTGTGTTGTACTTGTACCTGTGGTACAGTACATTTGCGAACGTCCCTGAGGCCCCCTGCCCTCGATAATTGTGGCGTCGTGGCGACACAGGGGCCTCGATGGTGAGCCGGCGTACGTTCAAAATGACGGTTCAAGCACCTACGTAGCTTCTAGCTCCAAGGGGCCGCACCACATGCTCGGGAGGTGCAGAAAGATCCGTGTGGGAGTTGGTATTGCGTTGACGAGTTTTTGGTTTGCCGGTTTGCCCCACCAAGGTCAATGTCATGAGGAATTCACTGACATGTTTCCCACACCCGCACCTAAGTTGCAACGATCTGTCAGACACGGATCACTGATCGCACATGCTACACAGCCATATGTTTACGCGGTCGGGTACTCATATTGTACCGTAACACTCATGCCGCTACAGTTCAGTAACGCAAACGGCAATTCGAATGGGTGCGCCCATTCGAGTTCCGGCCTTCCTATCTTTTCGCTTTCATCTCAGAAGCAGATGGGGATGGGAGGAACTTGACTTTCCTAGAACGATATACCAGAAAAAAATGAATCTCGGTACGGTAGCATGTTATAAGAACGCTCTTTATATGTGTAATCCAAACCCAGAAACTATAACATACATACATAGATTTATGGTATATTGTGGATGGTGAACAGTGACCTTGATGTCGGATGTCGGAATCGTCAGCCCGTGGTGGAGTCAGATGATCGTAGATAAGAGGAAAGATTAGAGAGACGAACGATGATGATGTATCGTAAGCACAACAGGAACAGAGCGAGCACGGAGGATAAAAACAAGAGCAATGATGTGAGAGAAGAAAAGAGACGAATGCTGTACAGAATGCGAATGATAAAACAAGACGAATGGAAGAGAAAAGAGCAATGCAGAAATACGAACGCCAAACCAGTAGTGTGAAAGAGTCGTCAAGAAATCAATGTAGAATGTAAGGGAGACAACACACAATGTCAGGATGATGATAGAAAAATGTGCACCAAAAAGCCCAAAGAGGAGAGAGAGAAGGAGAAAAGAAACTCACAGTGTACCCCTAGTAAAATAACAACTGAAAGAAAAAAAAACGAAGAAAAAAAAAAAAAGAAAAAGATTTTTGGGCCAAGCCACGTGCAGTTTATGGCACGCCAACATACATGGTCCACTCGCCCGGACTAGGCCCGGGTACGAGCCCATAAAACTGCGTATGACCCAACAAACAATCCACGCGACGAATCCCATCACTCATCGCAGCGGAAGCGGCAGCGGCGGTACCGGTTGATGGGGGCAACCTCGCCCTGATACGCGTCTCATAAGCAGCAGAGGCGAGGGAAACTTGATCCGGAGGCATCTCCGCCAATTCCTCCGGCGTCACAAACTGAAGCAAGTTCGCGACGAGCGCCCTAAACACATCGCCACATCGTACCCCAGCGGGGTTCCTCGCTTCCACGGGCCAGCGCCAAACAGACGCTCGTCCGCCTATCGCTCCGATCCGAAACGCGCCGCAGGGCGGCCACGTTGCCGGTTGCGCGTAGTCCGACGGAGCCATTGCCACCGTGGACGGGAGGGCACCGTCCGGGCCAGGACCGGAGCTTAAGGTCGGGAAGAAGATCGAGCGGGCGGAGGTGGAGAGGTCCCAGGAGAGTGGGGGCACGCCCGTGTGACGGTGTACGAGGAAAGGGTTTAGAGCGCTCGTCGATGAGTTCGTGCGCATAAGAGGGGCAGAGGGTGCCGGGAGGTGGGAGAGTCGCGATGGGAGAGGTGGTAGCGAGTGATCATAGTTTGCTTCTAGATCGATGGGCGAGGCCATATCCAGGTGTGAAGCTACGCGCGCGCGGGTGACCGGTTGAGTGAGATCCGAGTCGTACAGAAATGAGTGAATGACCACACACCAAAGCTTTCCCCCCAGGTCTCTGTCGGACGGTAGGCCCAGTGCGCAAGGTCACGCCAGTCGCTTGCGGCGAGTTGTGGCGGGGCATCTGTAGTGAGAGGCGCCGGCCCGGGTAGCCGCCGTCCTGTTAGCCCGTTGTCAGCACACGCCACTCGCTAAAGACCAAGCAATGTACACACCAGATATTCTTCGGAAAACAGAGGGAAAAACCGTCCAACTATGGCTACGAGCACGCCCCACCGATTCTTCTTGTGCCGGCTGCCGCGGGCCGCGGTCGTTCCTGCCTTTGCCCTTGTCGCGCCAACTACGTGCACTCGTCGGTGACGCCGCCGCTACGGTCGTGTCAACAATCGGGTCGGCTGGCACGTAAGCGCCGGGCGGGTGGAATGTAAAGCGGGGTGATCGTGCGAGCTCCGAGTTGGGGGGGACAACGGCCGTTTGAATACTAAGGACGGGTGGCGTGACGCCTTGTCCTTGCAAAAAGAAGGATGCGCCACGAGACCCAGGACGGTTATGGGGGGCGCTTGATGACGGCACAGCTCTGGCCGAAGGCAGGTAATTTTGTGGAGGGAGGCTCTCTGGTGGTGCATAACCGTCGTCTCGATAGACGAGAGGCTGCTGCTGCAGAGGCGAAACATTTGGCAGTGGGGCCTGTCCATGCATCCAGGATGGATGTGGCGAGGGCGGTTCAGGGTTCGGTAGGGTGACGCCGTCCAGATGTTCAGTGCGGGTGGTTGTGTGCATGGGACCTAAGGGTGCCACCGCAGATTCTGGGTTCAAGGCTGTGGCGAGTGGGATGGGAGGGTCGTGTGAGGTTGTAATGCCATCAAGGAGGGACTGTAGTTGGTGTAGGTCGGGCTGCGGGCCTGGATAGTTGTGTAGTTGGCGATGTGACATTGGGGGTGAAAGGAGGGAGGAGTCGCCGATCGAGCTGCTCTCGTCTCGGTCGCCAACATCAAACTGGTCCGGTGGCGAGTCGTGATGGTCGGAAGGCATGTTGGGCAAGTTGCTGCATGAGAAGTAAGAGGCCAAAGGGAGGCCTTTGAGGCCAGATCACGTAATCTAATTATCACGTACTTGTAGTCGGCCGGAGGTTTGCACTGCCCCTCACGGAGGATCGGCTGGACGCGCTCTGGAGAGAGCTTGGCCAGTAGGTGAGACCATTGCATAATGGGTGATAATACGTCGGTAATTAGTTTCGCACAAGATCAGCAAAGAGCGATCAAATATCAGGCCAATCAGAGGCCAAATGAAAAAAAGAAAACGGGGGATAGTCACTCCGGGGGGGCTGGGAGTGCAGGCTGTGAAGGCAGTTTGGGGTGGGACCCCGAACGCGCGTGGACAGCTTTTGGGGGGGAAGGGGACAGGATGGGCACAGCGTGCGCGACGTCGTTCACGAGATGGAAAGAGGAGGAGGATGGAACGGCGACGAGCGGAACTTTAGCGCCGGCTGGATTGGGCGCATGGCAGCCACGCGAGCGGGATAATACCTCCTTCCCTTATGCAAGGCAAAAAGCACACGTGTGAGGACAGGTGAGTGAACAAGTCCACTTCATGTTCAGTGCTGGACACTCAGATAGCTCGAATGATGCATTTGTATGAGCTGGCTAAAAATTGATGGCAAAAATTGCTTTTTGCTAGGCTGTGGGGTTACCAGCCCTGGCCAGTGCATGATATCAAAATGGTGGACGGGACGGAGACGGCAGAGACGCCGAAGGGACAAACGAGTTGAGGAGACGGGATGGAGTGATCGTCTCACGAAAGGAGTGGTGCGCTGGCAAGGGCAGTAACATGAACCTGTCTTAAACCATTTGCGGTCCGGTGCGGACTCTCCCGGGGCAATTCCCTTGCGACTGTCTTCTAGTCTAGCCCTCATCACAACCTCGATACGTCGACTTTCCATCATCGGGATTATTGATAGGGCGAAGGGCGATCCAGGGTGATATAACCGACGTAGCCGGACGACGTTGTTGACTCGTCGTTGACACAGCTCGTCGAAAGACAGCCTCTGATTATGTAAGCCCAATTTTGGAAATCTGCGGAGCCCGCATGGCAGTGTTCAAACGAGAGGGCTCTGCACATCTCTACCATCCAGTCTTTGATGTTTGAGGGTGAATTTTCACGAAATCACAAGCAATGAGTGTTTGCCACGTATGCGCAGCCTCCGTCGCGTATGTACAGCCCACCTGACGTACGACAATTGTGACAACAATGCGGTAGAAGATTGAAGAAGCTCGGCTCGGGAAGGCTTGGCCCCAGGGGGCATGGAGAAGCCGCGAAGGGAAGAGGCTATCATGACATCGAACGGTCGGGGACTAGACGAACAAAAGAAAAGGGGATCAAAAGGGGCCAGGCCAACGATATGGGGTGGTTCTCCGCGATACTGCGTGTCGAAGCGAAGCGCACACACCCGTGCAGCGTTATCTCCAATGATGATCTCGGACGCCCTATCAGTATTGTGTGGTACACCGCGGACGAACGTCATATCTCAAAATGCAAAGCCCCGATGTATAGTGGCCGCACCTACGCCACCCCATCTGGAGAACTCTTGAGAAAGCCCTTTCCTTCATCTTGCTCAAGTCAAGGGAAATCTGGGAAGCACCACAAGAAGCATCAAGTACCCCATCCTGTCCGCCCATTAGCGGATCGCATGCATCATGCCGCATAAAGCGACTTCGGACATCTGGCCGACTCATAACACGGAATGGGCTAACAGTTCCGTACCCATGTAGCACGATATCAGCGGATCACACAGAAATCGTAGGGTCATCGGCGGCGGGGGGATAAAAGTCGGATGGAAGTCCTGTCATTGCAAGTCCAGAGTGATGTAATCAGTATTTTAACGAAATTAATGGAGTTATAATACACATAGAATGTTGACACTTTTTAAGCCCTTCCACAATTATGCTCGCCCATCCGCCCATCCGCCCGTTCAATGAAAAGGGCGAAACCAAAAAAAAAGCTCCGGTATGGTCGGAAGTTGCTTTTGACCGTGTCCGTTGGACGGCGCCTACATTGGGACAGTCACAGGAACCCATTATGTCATCACTCACGTCACGGTGTCACGGTGTGACGATAAACCGTTTCTTTTCCTTTCACCACACAACACACTTTCTGCCAAAAGAAATATAGGAGAAAGATAAGAGTGTGTACTAGAGACTGTGTAGCAATTTTGGTAGCAAATTAGAGAGGGGCGCTGTCTGGAGGAGGGATTCAAGATAGCAGATGAGGTTGCTCACGTCACGTCACTTGCGATTCCTTCCCGACTCGGACAACAAAGCACCTCGGATGCTTTTGCTTTCATTTCCGCTCGACATTGTATGCGCAATGCATAATGTCAAATGCTCCGAAGTGTGGCGTGCGATGACTCCTGGTGATGGTCCCTCAGCAGCAGCGGCGGCGGCGCAGAGTGTTACAACATCCGAGGATTTTGGGTGCGGACGTCGGTGGCCTGGCCTCCCTCTTCCCCCTGCAGGGCCAACCAACGCCAAGATATCACGTGTCGAGAAATCCCAGACGTCATCCAACGCATTTCATATCTCCTCTCATCCCGCCCGCAGCGACGGGGCCCATCTTTCTTAATCTTGCTTTTAGTAAAAGATGATTAGAAAAATAATCAACAATAATAATTGCGACCCCTGATGTTCTGTACCCATTTGGTGATATTGCAGATTACAGCACGCTGAGGCAGAGGGGACCGCAAAGGTGATGGTTAATCATCGTCTAGGAAAGAAGAGCTCTCGCGCTGCCATCTGGCTTTTGAGGGGACACAAAGCCCCAAGGATAATACAACACGGTATAAAAAAGGACATGCGAAAGAGATGGATGCAGAACCAGGCCAGCATCAATGCATCATCGAAGAGAAGAGGCAAGAGAAAGTGAACAAAAAGCTCCCAGAGAATGGCCGACGAGCAAGGAGGCGAAATAAAGGAGCAGGCCCCTGGCTGGGCACCAATGAAAATAATCAATTAATTGGTGAGGAAAGAGTTTAGGCTTCGTCGTGTGTGTAGAGGTGCGAGTCACTGTAACTGTAACTCACGAATACGAGTGGAGCGTGTGTAAACGTAACGTAACGCACCTTACGGACGCTTACGTGCGTATGTACGGCACGTGTCCTGCACGCGCGCGCGGAATGCGAATCCAGGCTTCGTAAAGTTCAAAACGTGGGGGAGGGACTGGCCCGACTGGGGACCGGGGCCGCCCTCGCCCTCGCTTCGCTCTCCCTTCCCCCATCTCGCACTGCAGTGTCCTCTCTCTGTCCCTGTCCCACTTCCCCCCCTTCCCCTTCCCCTGCTCTCTCTCTCCCTCTCCTCGGTGGCGCAAGGATGGGCAGCTTACTCGGATCGCATCCATCAAAAAGAAAAACTCTATGTTTAAAAAACTTTGTTCGCATTGCGGCGGGTGGGCGGCTAAAAGCGCCACATCTTTGTACATTTTCCCACACACCACGACAAACTCGGACGCGAGGGGGTCGTGCCTGCCTGTCACTGTCATACAGAAACTTACTGTAAGTAGCTCTGTACGATTTTGTGCGACATAGAACGTGTCCACAGTGTCGAAGAAAAGGAAAGGGAAGGGGGTGGTGCGACCGTCCTTGGTCCAGGGACCCACCGGGAGGAGCGGGGGTGTTTGCGTATTATTGCGCGATATTTCTTTGAAAATTTTTACTGTATAAGAAGATATGTGTACAGCAGAAGCAAGGAATAGAAAAAGTCTAGAAAACCCGAAAAAAACAACTATGCCACGCACACGCCACGCACCCAAATGAAAAAGGCGCAATGACGCGCCCAAGTCGTCTTCGCGCCTCGTCACTGGCACCCACCTGCCTCCTTTGCTCCACCCTCCGAGCCCGCACGGCGCACGCACACCCTAAGGCACACCCTGTCTGTACAAGTACATATACAGTTAGAGATAAGATACGATACGCGATTTGATAAAAGAAAAAAATCATCCTTCGAGCTTCCTTTCCACCTACGGTCAGTTACCCCTGCCCTGTCAGGAAGAGATGAATGTCCGCCACCTCTCCGCCGCTCGCGCTCACGATAGCTAAGCGCCCAGTTACTAGGGGGTTTACTCCCTGCTTTATGCGGACATTCCTTCCCCGCGGACTGGCGGCGCGGCGGGGCAAGTCCTCGCCGTCGCTCGCTCCCAGCCGAGTCACTCACAACACTGCAATCTCTACGCATAACACTCGCATATCGCCAACCCATTCTTGCAACATTCCTACATCCCACGCTACATACAATGTATCGATTTTCATCTCATTTACTATAATGAAATGAGATGGCCATCGAATTCTTACAATGGCGTGCGTGGGTGCGTGGGTGTGTGAGTCATCATCCAAAATCCACACACACGTGGCGGCGTTCCCAGCCGTGGGATGCGGTGGGTAAACCCGTGATCGCGAAGCGCAAAGGGTTTACGTCCACGGCGCGCTTCGCCCCGTCATGTCCGGGTAGAAGCGAGGGCGTCGAAGAGTCGGGAGGGGTGAGGGTGAGAGAGTTCATTTACCGCATTGTGCAGTACGGTGCCAAGTGCATACAGAACGCGCCCAAAAGCAGCGTCCCAAGTCGCACGCATTTTGTTCCGAAGCTCCGTGAGCGTGGGTGCCGGGCACGAGCGCGACATAAAGGCACCGAAGGGCGCATGGTCTGATGATCGTTAGGTGGTATATGTTAGGCCGCCGATAATTTGTATGTATGATAGCAGTACCGTACTTCCTTTCCCTCCACGCCCCGCATCGCCACAATACACACGCGAGTCGTACGGTATATCTTGACCTACTATTCGCGCACCCGAGCCCGATCCACCCCGCGTATCATCTGTATCTTCCACAACTCTGACTCGCTCGCGTCGTTACCGTTACCGAGTGCCCTCATTGGGGATGCTGCCAAACGTCGCACAGATGGTATTGTTTGCAAGCCAGCTAGCCGGCTCACGGCACACTGAACCCCGGAATCAGTCTACTGTCTGTCCCCATGATAAGATCAGATCTGGAATTTGTCTCAGATGCGGAACCTCCTCGTCACAATGCCCATCCGGGCGTCCAAATCATCACCGTGCCGGAAGGCCTGTACTAATTCGTCAGTGCGCAAAAACTCTACCATTTCCTGTTTCTCGCGGGAAATTAAAAATACTCCTTGGTCCTCATTTCCTTTGCGTCCCAAAATATGGGGGGGCTGGGTCGCGCGCAGCGTGGACAGAGACATAATTTATGGCGGTCTGGAGTGGGCGGAGAACACGTTTGTTTTCGTCATTTTCCAGAACCCCTCGAAAAAAACCCTGATAGTACGCGCCTGATACGCCACTCTGCAGGGGGGAACGTGGGCGATTGGGGATAATCCTCCATGGAGACTGTCTGGAATATGACCGTAATTGTTTTACTAGGCCACTTTCAGGGCGTTCCACGTTTAACAACGACGACAGCTGGGCGGCAGCCCACTATTATTTTTTAATTTTGATTTACTCTATGTGAAGAGTTGGCCGAGAGAACGAAGCCGAAAGCAGCAGAGCCTACAATGCCAATGTGACGAGGGAGAGGGGCGTATAGCTTGGCGGGGGAACCGATTTGGGAGCCAATGCGATTAGGCCCAAGACGTTTAGACGCTAGCGGCGCAACAATCTGGCTATCCCGGGTCTAGGAAGAACAGAAAGAAGCTTAAGACGGGCTTTCCTAGGGAGAGGAGGCCTGTTTCGGGAAGCTGAGTGGAGCCAAAGCTCGATCATGTTGATCGTACAAGGTTTTTTGTTTCCGCGCCTTCCAGGGGCAAAATGTGGGGCGACGTAGTATCCAAGGCGACGAGACGATACACGTTCCGACAGAGCAACCATGGGTCCAAGCATCGATGGATAGATAATAGAGAAGAGATGGTCCAGGCGTTGACAGTGGCTGTGGCTGTGCATACAGCTACCCCTCTCGGTAATACCGACCCAGGGGAAGAGTTTCTTTCGAAAACTAGCACAGAAAGAGAGAAGAGAGGGGCGATGAACCCCGATCGCAGTCACATTGATAATGTCCTGCAGCAAGCAAAGTGTGCGAAGGAGAGACATGACAAGGGCAAAGGGTTCCCCCTTTCGTTCTCCGACCCTCATGGCCTTGTTGGAATAAGCGGTGCAAGCGGTGCGCGCATGCATGCATGGCATGCGTTGCGTGGTCGCCGGGTTGTCAATGATGATGTTGGACGTAGGGGTAGGGGAAGCAAATAAAATGGGTCACGGGGACACAGGCACGGCTCCACACGCTCATGTCACGAGCGCAATAAGACAGCCATATTTGCAAGGATTTCCGAGAATTGCTGACAGCCGTGCGTCAGCAGGGGCCATTCTCGAGCGCGCAAGAGCACGTAAATTGACGTGTGCCGTGGGGAAAAATAAAATAAAATAGGGCTAGCATGATGAGATGAAAGAGCATCTAATCTACAATGCTCCCGCATACACTCGTGATTAGCTTTTGCGAGTCGAGACGATTGGAGGATGAAATGAAATGGGGCAAAGGGAAAAAAGGTAGAGATGGTGTGTCCACGGGAGAGGAATGAGGAGCGGTGGGGTCGGCGCAAGGGACGATGACCGGCAATTCGGAAAGTGAAGTGGCGCATGGGGAACGGGGTGCGCATCCGAGACAGGACAAAATAGGAAGAGTTAGGCGCGTGTAGAAAATGCAATATATGGGATGGACAGATGACGCAGAGCGGAGAGGAGAGGAGGGCAACAGAGATTTGAAGATATTGTGTTGCTATTACCGGATGAGGAGTACGAGTACGGGAGGAGGGAATTGGGATGGGACGAGACAAGGAGGGAGTGACCAAGGAGGTCCGAAATTATGAAATCAGAGAACATTTCCCAGATGGGAAGGCGGATTAGCAAAAAGCCGCGCATTTTTAATTGATGGTAATGTTATGTATTTGCACGAGCGGAAATAAACCACTTCAAATCGTCGTTCGTCGTTCGTCATTCCGAGTCACGAACCCCAGCAACGTATTGACCGAGCGGGAACGGCGGAATCGGAAGCTGGGAGATATGGATATGGCATCATTCGAACGGACGGGTCTGACCTTCCACATTGGGTATGCACAATGGCTCGGGCCGGGAAGCTGGCCCTTGACTCTGTCGGGAATATCGCGCCGGAGCCGTTGAAGGAGAGAGAGGAAGTACGACTCGTGAGGGAAAACCGATAAAAAAAATTGCAAAAAAATGGGGGTTTTGGAAACGTACCTCATGGAAAACGGAGAAATTAGGCGAAGGGACGGAATGGAAGAGTCAAGGAAGGAGATAAGTATGAGGGAATACCCACTTAGCATCGGAAAGACAATAGGACGGCGGCAGTGGCTGACATTATTTGCGTGTATTTGTTATTAGAATGGATGGTCGAAATTTCCGGATATGGTCGCGTCCCTCGACGATCCGGATCGGGGAAAGGGCCAAATGCGCTGTGTTCAGATCTTGCTATTACGGCTGAGCTCCATCTGGGGGAGGATGAAAACCTTGAGGACCAGGACAACTATAAAGTCTGGCCACGCTCCTAATTGTATTCGGTTGCCGCCGCTCATAATTGTCTTTTACGCTCGTCCCGACAAGACAAAAGACCAACGTCCGTATTCCTCACCTGTCTCGAGCAACTACCCACCTCCCTCCTGCATCATCTAACGCGGGAGTATTGGCCTGATTCCTAGCGAGCCTTGCCTCAACTTGCCTTTTTATCTCTCCTCGTCCCTCCGATCCAACAATTATCCTTCTCCCTGCTTCTTACGCGCGTGCAAGAACAAAGAAACAATCAATCATGCCCGCTATCCGCACGCGCGACACCCCCGCACAATGTGAGTACGCCCGACTCCATCCTCCCCCCCTTTCACTTACCTCCGTCCAAGCCCTCCAAGTGGCCGTGGCTGAGCCCGTCACTACCCCCATGCTAAATGTCATTTCTCCGACGCCGCGCGCCTTCACGTTTCCCATGAACATCCAATCTCACACTCCTTCCCCTTCGCCGTCCAACTCACCCTTTGAGCCTGATCTCAGAATGCTGACGTTCTCTACGCCCCCCCCTACTCGCAAGACCCACACCCCGTCCTCCTCCATCTCCTCCATTTCTTCCCTCTCCCTGACCACCAACACGACGAGCAGTCTCTCGGCAGACACCCCTACTACCCCTACGGGCTCTCATCGTCGCAGGCGTTCCACAGTCTCCGATATCAGCGAACGTCGACCAAAGAAGGGTGACGAGGATTACATCAAGCGGCCTGAGAATGCGTTCATCCTATTCCGCCGCAAATGTTGTGAGGATCGTAATCTGGCGCAGGGCGCCGGAGACGCAGGCGAGCGCGATGGGTCCGCTCCGCCAACGAAGAAGCAACGCCAGGCAGATCTGTCTAAGACGATCAGTCAACAGTGGAAGAGTCTCTCTCCTGAGGAACGTCAGTATTGGGAGGACCTCGCAAAGGAAAAGAAGGTGCGCACACTTTTGTGTCCCAGTCCTTTTTTCTTTAGTTTTTCTAATGTGAGCGCAGAAAGAGCATGAAGCACTATACCCTGATTACGTGTACCGTCCTCAGCGAGTCAAGGGAAAGAAGGCTGCCGCCAATGGCAAGGGAAAGGCTCGTGGCGCTGAGGAGCCAGAGACTGATAGCGAGGGCCTCTCGTTTGTTATGCCCGTGCCTGCTGTTCCGCAGCGCATGGGACGTCGGGCCATTTCTGCGCCAACCCCTCCTCCGGCCTACCAGCAGACCATCCATATTCCGATGGTATACATGCCTTCGACGCCCACCACGCCCTCGATGGTGTCTATGACTATTCCACGCACCTGCTCACCCACTCAAATCCCCACTCAGCTCTGCTCCACTGGCTTGGGCTACGAATATGTCCCCCCAAACGCTTCGCTCGTTCAGGCTTACAACCCGCCCCAGGGATGGAATCCTGACAGTGCTGCATGCGGCGATAATTACGTGAATGTGTTTGACCTACAGCAGCTGGACCCGCTCGCGGTCCCGCCATGCGGGCAACCACCGTCTGAGGCTTTGCTGTTCAAGACGACTTCTCCTGGCTCGTACACCAATTCTTCGGGACCGTCCTCACCTCATATGTCCCCGTATACGCCGACGGCACTCGAGACGCTGCATGTCCCCACCGATGCTTGGCAGGCACAGACTTCGCTCTCGATTCTTGATGTGGAGCCTCCAATGCCTGTCTCGCTCGAGTATCAGCCGTACTCCTGGGCCAACGCACCGGACTTGTGGGTTAACGGGAGTGCACCGATGTATAATGAGGACTTTGATATCGCCATGATTCCTCCCATCTCCATCGAGGTGCCCAAGTTTGATGGCCTGACCCAAGGCATTGACCAGTCATGTGCACATGACTTCCTTAGCGCACAAACGGGCGAGCAAGATGGGGATGGGTACGCACCTGTCTTCACATTCAACGACGCGAACGAGATCCAGCTCGTGGACGGCTTCTGAGGCCCGATTCACCCTTGCAAACGAATATTTACTCCCCCCCTGCATACGGCCCCGGCGGTCAATGTATGTAGACGATGCCACCCACGCGACTGAACGACAAAGTCCTCACCTTACTAACGTTTGCACACGGACATACCTCCCTTTGTTGTATTACCACACCTGGAGTCATCCACACGTCTTGTACTTGTTTTCTTCTTTTTGTCGCCCCCTCCCCACTTTTTTTACCGGGTCGCGTCATCTTCAGGACACTTGGTCTTTCTGTTGTATATTGATTGTATTTTTTGTCATGCGCGAGGTTCGATCCTGTTGTATCCACCATTACCCCCGCCCTCGTCGCCGTTTTTCCATGTCCAATGCGCTATACCTTGACGAAATCTGTACTCACCTTACCCCCCAAGGCTACCTTTACCCCTTTACGCGCCATATCTTTGGATACCCTGGAACGACCGATACGTATGACTCTTGCATTCTTTTTTCAACCCCATCCCGTCTCTACCTGTTTTATCATTCACATAACTCCGTCTTGTTACCTCAGTGCTTCATCGGAGGGTTTGCAATGAAAATAAAACCTGATTGAACACCCGGAAATTCGTTGTTTGAGAGAGTTGGGGGTGGTGGTAGCAATGGTGGAGCAGAGGAGACGGTTGCCAGCTGAGCACGCCCTGGAGACACGGACTGCACGTGCCGGGATCCAACCGCAGTGCCCTCCCTACCGCACTCTCTTTCCCCACCATTCAGTTTTCCTCGGGCTCATATAAGCCATATCTCTACTGTCAAGTGTCGCTGGGCCCTGGCACGAACCACGTCGTTGAGCTGCACAGTTTTCTCCATATTCACCCCCTTCACACTGCAAAACCATGATTTCCTTTGACTGGCTCACATCGGATCATTGCGAGACTCACGCCTCTGAGCGTGCAGCCCCGCAACCGCGCTCACTAACTTGGCAGCCCTCCCCGTCGCCCCTGAGGCACGTATCGTCCACCCTGCAGTTCGACCCACACACGACGTCGTCCCCGCCACCCCTCTCTCCAGCCATCTGGTGCAACCTCCCAATCGAACTCGTCACACAGATCCTCCTATACGCAGCCTTTGCGTCTTTCGCGGATGCTCATGCCCTCTGCCTCGTGTCCTCCGCAGTGCGCCGCACGGTCCTCCCGGCGCTATATCACAACGTGCTCCTCCGCTCCGCCAGTCAGGTGCCAGGCTTTGTCTCTCCATTTACCGCCAAGCAAAGGCGACCACCATACTGCCATTACCCTTCTCCCACCTCTCCCCGCGGCCACAACGGCATCAGTAAAAGCGACAATGACCCTAGTAGCAGTAGTTCCGATGCCAATGCCAAGCTACTCGCACACATCCCCATCCACGCCCTTGCCCTTGCGCTACCCACCAAACGGCCCTCACTCGAAGTAGCTTTGGCACGCACGGCCCCTGCCCTCACCTCGCTGGAACACCTGGCACTGACAGCCCCGCTCCTAGGCGCACACGCGCACTGGCTCCGCGCCGCACCACACGTGCGACCGCGTACGCTAATGCTCTACCACCTCGGACGACCCGCACCAATGCACTTCGGCGAACCCTTCCTCCACAACGTGACGCACCTATACACATCCACGCTCTGCGGTTTCCGTGGCACATCACCTGCGTCCCTCCCTTCTCTGACTCATATCGCCCTCACCACCCGCGCAACACAACCCCCCTCCATCATCGACGAAGTTCTCGCTGCCGCAAGGCGCGTGCTCAGCACCTGTCCGCACCTCGTTATGCTCGTCCTCTCCCTGGACGCCACAGGTAGCACACCTGCACCCACTGCCATTACTTCTGCTGCGGCCGCAGCAGCCGCAGCAGCCAATGCTCACGGAGGTAGCGGAGCTGCTACACCCTCCATCATCACACTTCCTGTACCATGGCGTGCAGCCCTTGCCCGCCAGCGTGACCCACGCCTGTACGTCCTGCCATTTGCGCTTCATGCGCGTATCATGTGGCGAGACATCGTCGCTGGCACGGAGGGCGGCGGGGGCAGCGGGGCGCAGGACGTGTTTGCATGCGCACAGGCGTGGCGCGAGGCCGAGGCGCGCGGGGCTACCTCCGTGATGCTGCTGCTTGCGGCGGAGGCTGCCCTGCGCAACGCTGCTCTTGATTCATGGAAGGAAGACGAGTGGGATTTGGATTTGATGACTGCACCCGGATACATCCACGGTCGGTCTGCTGACGAGGGTGAAACGGATACCCGTGAGTATTGTTTCCTCTCTGTTCGACTTGCACTGTTCGTCTGATTTGTTTATCCCCCCTCCTTCCCCCCTTTCCCCCGATACAGCTGCGATACAATGGTGATTTTATGATCACACCGATTTGTGAAACCTTTACTGTTGGCTCGCTTTGGAACTCGTCGTAAGATTTGTCGTGTTTACGTGCTTTGACCATCGTCTGATGCGCAGTCCGAAGATCGGAACGGACACGATGCCTACGACGAGGGTCGTGACGTGCTGTATTCCTGCCTGAGTGATACCATCCAGTGATACCATCTATTGTCCACAGAAGCCTCGGTGACCCGACTTTCCCATCATCACTCCATTGTTCCGTTGACTTTTGCTTCTGGCACTCACTGTAGACGCCGCTATCATGTTCTCGTATGTCCATCAAACGAACTGTTTCCATTCGTCGTCGTACATTCTTTTTTTCTCATTCTGTCTCACACAATAGGCCTTCTCTGCCTCTTAATCTGTACTACCGATCGTTTCTCGCTGCATCGCAGCAAAGTTATCGCCCCCCTCCCCACCCCCCCTTCTATCATTGTCCATATCCGACCCGCCCCCCCATCAATCCATACTTGCTGTACAGTAGTTACACGAATGACGATGATGGCGATGAAACTCTGCACGGTTCTCTTTTGTCTGCCCGTTTACGGTACGGCAAGAAGCCCCCCCCCATCCGTTACTGAGAGAGGCACAATACGACCATTTTGTGCGTGAGAAGCGTGTCAGTCCTCCTTACTACATCTGGCTGTCACGGTCGCTCGTCCGTCGTCGTTTATGGGGCCCCGGCGATCCCATCCACACTTCGCTATATGGCAAGCATTTTCCAGAACCTCCTTCCCAACACGGAATCTTCGGCACTCTTGTCAATCTAGATCCTCCCTACAGTCCCCCCAAAGAGCTAAAGTATATTTATACATATTTTTCGACTTTTTTTTTTCATTACCCCCTCTTGAGCGCCGTCCGTGACCAGAGTTGGGCAGATGGTACATACAGTATGGCCTGGCTTAGGGCGCCAGTCCGCTGCTGTCCACTTGGCATTGCTGCGGCCATCACAGAAAAGTCACAAAATGGTTTGGCCTCCTTCCACCTGCCACTCCTCTCCGCCCATTGCCGGATAGGAAACCGACTCGGAGCGCGCAGCGTGCAACTGCAGCAGGGACACACTCTCACTCGGACTCGGACCTGAGTGGGTGAGGTGGGGGGAGAGAAGGGGTATGACTGGCATGTATACAGCCTCCGAGGGTGGGTGGCGTGTTTTCGTGTTTTTGGGGCTTTGAGGCTATCAATCCATCATTACGGACCTTATGGCATGACCGCCGCAGCCGCCCATCTATCCAATGCAGTATGTGCACTTGCACCAGATGGTCGACTTTGGATGGCTTACATTACAGTACTACCGAGTACACTGCCCCACACCACATGATCACTCGGGCGCCGGCCAACTTTGTCAAATCGAGAAATTGCTACCCACACACTCAGCGCCCAATACATTTACTTACTGTACGCGTTGGCAACACTAGTTGAAAGTGGAGGAATGGAGAGCGAGGGGATTGTGCCAGTGATTGTGCCAGTGACCTTGTTGACCCGTCATTTTATTTGGGATTAGCTGCAACTATCCAAGGCCGGAAGCACGGACATAAATTACTCGCGCGCTGCCCCTCGCACCCTGTCACTTCGTTCACATTCACACAAATTAGCAATATCAAGGTCATGCGCACCCCCGGGCGTCTATTACTGTACAACATGAACCAAAAAATTGCCGCTGGGCATCTCGGGGACAGAATGTCGGGTCGGGCTAGGTCGGAGGCGATAGGAAGGTATGGAAGGACCGTTGGGCACGCCAAACGTCGTAGTTCGCACCCATAGTTACGTGAGAGAATTGTGCCGACGGTACAATACTGTACCCGTAATCCAATCCAATCGAATCATCCGTCATATGCGATGGAACCTATATTGCGCGCGATGTTGGCTCGGGCGCGCAAGATGTCAAAGTTACCTGGCAGCACTAAGATCGTAGTATAGACAGTGCGCGTGGTAATATCACCTTGTTCTTCGATCTTACCGCACGCGAGTCAAGATATGAAGCTTGAAGTCCAAGGCTTGACTCGCGTGTGCTCGCTTCCTTATTGCACTGTCCGTTGATCGTAGTCCAGCGGGTCCACGGTAACTAGATTTTGGGCAGCATCGTGCTACGCCCAACACGATGTTGCCGGTTGGGACAAAGCTTTGACCTGGCCCAGTCATCATCCCTAGTTGGGGTGTCAGCCGATGGCAGTTCCTTTTGAACCGGAGACAGACAGGAGCACCGATGAAGGGTCAAACGAGAGGTGCTTGACTTGACTTGGTCGGATGGGGAATCGCCCGCTGTGGTGATCGCCGAGTTTGCAAGAGCCGTGTGGAGCAATATCAGGATGATACCTCTCATTCACGACGAGATCCAGGGCTGATTCCTATCACGATGTATATGAATCATTCGCTATGGGGTGACAAGCACGGGCCCGCGTGGGTAGTTCTTTTGAGCATTAGCGACGGAAATCCACAACGCTTGTGAGCATTTTCATTACCCAGGCTACACCCTACAAAACTGAATTGGCAACCCAAGACGGTTATTTCTGTACAAAACCCAGCAAGCAAAGCAAATATGAGAGTATCAACGAACCTGACTCGTAGATACGCCCACGCTCGGGAAAGATAGATCACTAAGGTATATCCTTCCGATAGGGTATCAGGCGTAGCCGCTGCGCATGTAAACAGACGTCACTCACAAGAAACTCCAAAACAGGCAGCTACAAAGGTCTCGCAAGGCAGCATGAACAAAACAACCATTGCACCGAGTGAGCAACTCACGAGGGTCTGTTTCACCTTCATCCGAGCACCCTTTCATGGACGATTCCCCAAGCGATTATCAAGGCCCTCCTTCCACCAGCCAAGCGCGGCACTATGGTAGGACAACCCCACCGCAAGGCCCAGATAGCCCATCCGCACTCAAACACATCCTGCTATCACCGCCTCCCGCACTAGCGATGTACCCTTCTCACGATAATATCCGGGGATGTATCCCAAAGGGCATGCATCCATAGTAAAATAGATGCGTTCAGAGAACTCTTGAGAGGATTAATAAGGGGTGGAGGCAACACGAGGGGACCCAGAAGTAGACAGTGCGAGGCCAGCAACTAGAAACGACGAAATCTAAAAGAGAAGAGAAACGGCAGGAACGATGACCAGGAGGGCTAAAGGAATGATGGTCCGGATTAACGGCTGCCAAGGGCATGACTCTTCTTCGAACCCAGTACTATACTAATTAGTATTCTAGTCTATTAATTATCAGCGAAAAACAGGAAATTATATTGGGAAGATACCTTACTCTCAGAGAAATGCATCAATTCCTCCAATATACGCGAGCGGTGTATTTGAGTCGAGAGATAATGACCATAGAGAGCCTAAACAAGGAAGGAAAGACAAAGTTATGAGATACAAGGAACAACCCGAGTCCCATGCAGCAATAAACAAGACGTTGCAGGTGAAATTTTTTTTGGAGATTCTAAAGATTAAAGATCCGTTGGTCATGTGGGTACATGACGGGATGGCTGTAAGAAGACAAGCTGAATGAAGAGAAAAACTGCGCAAGTCGACTCTGACAAGATATATGTGATCACGTGCACTTAGGCTGTGACACTAACATACCAGCCATGGTAAGACACTCTACTTAACGACCTTGCCGTCGCTGTGACACGTCCCTGCGGACATACCGCCCTGTTCTCTCGACTCCTATGTACTGAATGATCAGGTCACATCGACCGTGCAGCGAAATTCCTGCTTTGTGCAGTAAGAGCGCCGCGGTGGCGCACACCGACGACCTCGTTAAGCATAGCATGGGGTAATATACTAATATGCGAGGCGTAAGACGCGCATGACAGCATCGCATGCTTTAAAACGAGAGGACGTACACAACGCCTTCTGTTCTCTGCCAACACGATTGTCTGTCTGGTCGTAGCTCCCTGTTGTGTCCGACCGCTGATAGGCTCGAAGTAAAGGTGATTCGGTCGCCAGATTATGCCGATTATACTGTACCGATTCCTCTCACATGCAATAAGGCGTCAAGTGAGTCGCTACAGTACTTGCTGCACGCGATATTGGGCTCCAAGGTTTGACTCGCGTGCGTTCGCTCGGTGCATTATCGTTGAAGCGAGTCCAGTGAGTCAAGGATAGCAGCTTATTTGGCAGTATCCTGCTACAACCTGCCAGTTAACGTCCTTTTTGTCTGTATTTCGCAGATATAAATTAGGGGTCGGGACAGAACGTTACGAGTCATCATCCTCATTGGGGTTTCGGATACGGGGCTACGGAGCACTGGTGAGGGACCAAATGAGGGAAGTTGACTAGACTTGACCGGCGGTGGGAATAAGCTCATTGTAGCAATTGCCAAGTTTGCAAGGGCTGTGTGGAGCAATATCAAGAGGACCCGTCACCTTCATAATGAGAAAACATGGCTGATTCCTGTTACAATCATTCCGGCAACTTATGGGGCGACAAGCACGAGCCGGCGTGGGCGATTCTTTTTTGAGCATTATCGACAAAAGACCTGAGTATGTGAAATGTAAAACGTGCCGAAGGTCATGGACACCATAAGCATTCTTCGTTCCCAGGATTAACATGCCATACAAACATGTATTAGCAGCACACAACTGCCTCTGTACAAACCCCGCAAGAAAGCACATATAAATGTATCAACGAACCTGAACCTGAACCGTGAGTAGGCCACCGCTCACGACGCGACGATCCTCGCGCTTAGCCAGCACTCCATCCCTTCGGCTACAAAAGAAAAGAAAAGAAGTTTAGGCCCCGTATGCATGTAGTAGCAGGCCGGCCAAAATAGAAAACCCACCTTGACCTCCTCTCCCAGTTCACGGACGAAGAGCGAGGGCCGCTCAGCCGTACGCGCTCCCTCCTCGCCCGCGTCCCACGTATAGCTCGCGCCGATCGCCAGGCGGGCGCCGTCTGCCGAAAACGCCAGCGCAGCGACGGGAGCGTTATAGCGCGTGTATTGACGAAGACGCTTTTTGACCTTGTGGTCCCAGATTGAGACTGTGGTGTCCGAGCCGCCTGACGCGAACGTGTTGTAGGTAGGGTGGAAAGCGAGCGCGTTGACCGGCCAGACGTGGTCGACATCATCGATCGTTTGGCGATGGCACTTGAACGCATACTTTTTCTCTTGGATGGCTGGCGAAGGGTCGAAGTACTCTACAGCAATGCGACCTTCAACGGAGGCAGTCGCGTAACCTAGCAAAGGGGAATGAGTTGCAGCCCGAAAGGGCCCTATCGACGGGCAGAGAGAGGGGACGTTACCTTGGCCGTCAGACATGCAGGCGAGGGCACGGGTGAGGAATTTGAGCGAGCTCTCGCGTGTTTGTTCCGGAGTGTCCATCTTTCGAACGTCGAAAATGTGGAAGAGGCGGCTAGCGAGGGCGATGACGAGGCGGTGGCCGACGGTGTCCATGAAGTAAACGCGCTCGGGTAGTTGGTGAGAGGATTGCTGCGCGGTGGCTGCACGGGGGTCCCAGAAACGGACTGTGCGATCCCAGGATCCAGTGACGATGGCATCTGAGAGGCGAACGGGGGTGCGTCAGGAGTAATGGAGGGAGAAAGAAATCGAAGAGCTGGACGGACTGGCTTCGCTCGAATAGCGGACGCTTGATATTGCATCGTCGTGTTGGCCAAGCGCGTGAATCTTCTCCGACTCGAGTTCTAGTCTATTAACGGTCAGCGAAAGACACGTAGATTATAATGCAGGAACACATTACTCTCTTAGCGACGCGTCCAGTCCTCCACTATATGCATGCGACGCGTCTGAGAAAGTAGTCGAGAGGACGGCCGCCCGATGATCGAACTTTGTCTTTTCCTCGTTGGCGGCGATGTCATATAGTCTTACCGTCTGAATAACGATTGTAGAGAGGCTTAGAGAAGACTGAACAACGGGGGGGAAAGAGATAAGAAAGGGAACACACCGAGTCCCATGCGGAAACTAACAAAAGGTTGGAGCTTGCTGGGGAGAATTGGAGGCTGGAAATGCTGTCAAATGGGGGTGCTTTTATTTCCTGTTGAGGCTCTAGGTATAGATACGCTGAGTCCTTTCATCGTTAGGAGGGCAGAGCAGCGACACCCACCCGTCATGTTCTCGTTGATGTGGTGCAGTGCAGGGCGGGCCACGATTCCGCAGGGCCACCTCTATCGGTCATGACGGACGAAGTCGTGTGAGGATCCAACACTCTTTCTTACCTCAGGCGACGTTCACTCTCTAGATGACTGAGGTTTTGTCATGTTCAGCATATACGGAGCACAAGGAGTCTTTGGGATGCCCTCCTGTCTGGGATAATGCCAAGCTCAAGCCCAAGCTCGCCGACATTTGACACTTGCTCCCCTCGAGACGACGATCTGACGTGAGCTTCTTCTGGTGTGCAGTTACTACAACTGGCAGGAAATCTGGTGAGATCCAAAGCTCTTCTATCATCCCTTGAAACCCTTTGACCACACTGGCGAACAGCGAGGCTGGGAATAAGTTCGATACTTGAGCCCGGCTTCCGCACACGAACCACCGAGCTGTTCAGTGACAGTGTTCATCTATCGCCCAGACTCTTTCCAACTCCCTTGTATCTCTACCGGCTTTCTTCCCCACCGCAGCCAGGACCCTCTCGTTGAGGGTCTCACGCGACGCCGAACATCTCTCGACTCCCATGGATATATATATCAATCTCATGTGATCATGTCCTTATACCCCTCTCCCTTGTTCACCACCTTGGTTTCTCGGGTCATTATACCGTACGATGACTATGTGACATACGCGTCAGTATTCGGTCTTTCTCTGAAGCACGATAACATTCTCATCTTCGGTGTGTAAGCGTACAATTCTATCAGGCACAGTGTCATCTCAAAGGACAACGTAGACAAGAAGTGAAAGTGTGCGAGGAACGGAACGCTCTTTCGGAACACTTTCGGGAATACGGGGTATTCAGAACTGTGAGGAGTCGTTGAAGAGGCTTTCGAATGATCACAATATGTCGCCTTAACGAGAGAGAATACAGGGATCGATAAGGATATTAGGTGTCTTATATTCATGAAGGGAACAAAGTAGTAATCATTAGGCTAGACAGTGCTTTAGAGCTCTTACGAGTTGGAAATCTTGGGGATCCAAGTAGTTGTAGCGAGGCAATGCTAGGAAACGTGTCGCTGCGGCAGCTCCAGAGTGACTCTGTTCAGAGTCGAGCCGAGGGATGGTGGTGATGGCCAGGTCGAAAGGTGCATGGATGTCGCGTGTAGGGCGGACGTGTCCCTTATGCCAGCCCAAAGGTCAGTTTTTAACGTCCTCGATCAAACATTACAAAATTGTTCTCCTTCTACACCATCTCCAGCGTCTTCATCAGCTCCTTCTCGTTCCTCCTCCGGGTGCATCTTGAGAAGGGCATCGGACCCTCGGGGTCGAAATGTGGTAATGGCACCAAGCGGAAGGTAGCAGAAGGTAGCTAGGAAACCGTGCCGTCGGCCTTGAGTACTGTACCACGGTGACGAAGCCATCGCTTAAAATCGAAGTTCCGACCCTCGCTCAACTGCCACGTGGACTCGATCCGGCTACAAGGACATTTTCGCGCGTCGCAAACGAGTTCGGGGTAGACGCGAATGGAGGGGCATGCTCAGCTGTGGACTTTGCAGGCTGACGCCGGGCGCTGTTGGGAACGGAACAAGTTGATGTCATTCCTGTGTTGCCATCGACAGAGTTGTCAGTTGACTACGAAGAATGCAAACACCTAACAAGGATTTGTTCATGCTCAGCCGGGATGAGGCTGTTTATGCTGCCGGTTCTTCTAAGGGGAGTCCATGGGTCCGCTCAAGTTCAGTATCGCGTGGCAGTGCTGACGCCTGCGGAGGTGTGATGTTTTGCCAGACTATGGGATGTTTTGACTTGGTCACTGAGGCAGAGCGCACTTCCCCTGCCAGAACTCGAAAACTTGTGTGGTAGGGGTCGATCTTCTAGATCTCTGTCGTCGTCTTCTCCTGGGAAGGGGCTCACTTTTAAGGGCCAGCGTGGCCACAAATCCCGCTTCCGCGCGGCGTGCTTAGGCCGGGTAAAAGAAGGCGTGGGATATGTCGGAGGGACCACGGGTGGACCGGTCGACGCTGCCCTCGAGGGCGGGCCGTCCACACATGGGGCCGTTCTCGGCGCACCTCAGAGTCTGGCTCGTGTTGCCGTTCGCTCCGTGAGCCTTCTCGCGTTGGTGAGTGCGCCTACTTCGCGGGCCAGGTCCGCTTGGATAGGGACGACTTGGAAATCTTGATCGGGGACGCTTGCATCGGTGGCTTTATCGTTGGCGCGAATGTCGATTTCGGAGGCTGGAAGGGAAAACTCGGCCGTGCGCATGGCGTACGGAAAGGGTAGCTCGGGGAGAGCGCGGTTGGATCCCTTGAACGTTCAGGCCGTTCAGGCCTCGACGCGTCATGTGTGTAGTCTCTCGACAAGGCCCTGCGAATGGGGAAGGGTCAGCACGGTTCGGTCTAGGGATGACTAAGTTACTACCGTGGCTTCTCAACCGTCGTTTAATCAACAGAGCACCAAGCAATGTCCCAGACGGGGAGAGCTGAAGACGAAACAGAATCGGATCAGCTGTAAAGTGACACAGGTGACGCGATTGCCACACGACATACGACAAAATCATAAGTCGAAAGCTTGGTGGTGCCTGCACCCTGCGGTGGATATCAATTTACCTGTGCAAGCATGCAAGTACAGGTTATGTGAGGAAAACCAGCGCAGTGAGGATATTGCAGGAGATCGAAGAAATGAGCAGATGTTGGTGGTGCCGGCTCCATCCGGCTGTGGCGTCGTGCGATGCAAGACCCACCAGGCAATGGCGCACAACTCGAAAGACAGACGTCGGGGGCAATCCCGGTTGTTCTTCCCCCATTTTACCGACCACCTATACAGTAGTCAAAGGAAGATTGACTTCTGTCACGAATGGGTGTTCTTCTCAGTTCCCTTGGCACTCGCTGTCTCAATCTTTGGTTCCGATTGTCCAAATGGTTACCGTTCCGGCCCTGGTGGACTGGTGGACCTTATCAGAATCCTCCCCGCGATGTCGAAAAAGGGGAAGGAAAAGCTTATGGCCCAACACCAAAGCGGAGAGCCCTTCTCGTCGGTATCGAATACCACGGCAGCACATCTCCAATATGGACGCCGTTGGAGGGCCCCCATGTTGATGTTGATCACTTCCGAAACCTCCTCATTTGTGTGTACTTCATACATCGGAATGTCATTTCCCCCGGCCACTAATTCCTATCCCAGGTACCTACGGATACTCACCAGAAGATATTGTCGTTCTTAAGGACGATCTCAGCTTCTCCAATCGCTTGCAACCAACCCGTGCCAGCATGGTTGAGTCACACTCTTTATATTCCGTCGCGTGATTCAGTCAGAGCTGACCCATGCTGTATGGCAGATTCGTGAACTCAAGCGGCTCGTTTCTGGTGCCGCACCAGGAGACAGGTTCACGTTTCTTTGTGTGTTCCTCCCCCCTCTGCCTTCCAAATCAACCATTGACATACAATGCAGACTCGGGTCACTCTGATTTGCAACCTTCGCGAAGGTTTTACGATTTTGAGGACGAGGAAGATGGCCAGGATGAAGGTATGCCCTCTTTGGTACCCCATCAGGACTTCCTCCGACGTATGTTCCACAGTGATCATCACATGCGACTTGCGGCGCATCATTGACAACGTAAAGACCGTCGCTTTTACCTACCAGAGGCGCCTATTTCCTGACGCCCCTAGTAGGAGCTCAAGTACACTCTCGTCAAGGACCTCCCTGTCGGTTGCTCCCTCTTGGTAAGTAACTCTCCCTTGTTCTGCGGTTATTGTGTATCCATCCGCTGTCTCTCAGAGTATCTTTGAAACACGTCACTCTGGCTCAATGCTCAAGCTTCCCCATTACCATTGCAACAATGTTTATGTACCGTGGATATCGAACAGTGATCGCTGGGCAGAAATCAGGCACAACCAGAATAGTAGGTCTCCACACTTTCCTATTCTGCCATTTCGACTCTGACAACATTTCAAAGTGCGTCGTCATGCGGTTGACCTCGTCGGTCTACCCGGCTCAGAATCTTGGCAATCAACTTTGGTTGCCAGGATAGGCAACCCCTACTGGCTGAGGGACACACATTCAAGCTCGCCGTTACGGATCAACACTGAAGTCGGTGGCAGAGGCGTCCTTTCGACGAATCAGTGCGAAATGTCTGTGAAAGCGGGCCCACGGGGTGGCACGTCAATTCTATCCCCAACGCTATGCGAGTCGCCAACTTCTTATTCGGGAATCAAATGTAATAGGTGGTGTTCTTCAAGAATCAAATGTGATGGTTGGTGTAGGTACGACTTGATTCCGCGCGTAAGCGTGGTGAGTAAGCATTCTGCTGCGTTGTGTAAACAAAGAATAATGACACTACGAGTAGGTGTCCTTGTCCGCGAGGGCCGACCTGCAGCGCGCTTGGGAAGGTCCACGGGGATCACTGACAGCTGTCTTATGCGAGCTCCTTAGTCAGCAGAATTTGTCCTTTTGTTTGTCCTACGGGAGACTGAGGATGATTGATCGCAGAAAAACAGCCTAAGCCATCATATCGTACCCTAATGTCCCATGTCAAGTACGCCACAGCCTGCGTCTTATTCCCGATTGGGCTTATCGGATCGCATTTACACTTTTTTTAGTTTTCAACTCCATGCGAATGCCCGTGCACTTCATGAATATACCCTGGAGGAGAAAGGGAAAGCAGCGCGCGGAGAAGGGCCCGGTTTCGATGGTGAACTCAGCAACTTTCGGCCGCCACAGCTGAGCAGCTTGTCGAAGCTTGTGAGCATTCTTTTGTTTGGTCTACCGCAGTCCTCCTCTGATGGGTGTTGTTATCAGAATATGGATGACGTACTTCTGCTGTGACTCGTCTTCATTTCCGGTCCTTTCCTAACGACGCATCATACTCCACTGTACAGTACACGCTTATGACTACCAAACTCCCTGCATCCCAATATACATAGTTTGCTCATACTGTATACTTTTGTGGACCCGTATGGTTGAAAATCAATGACATTCAGTAAAGCGAAGCGAGGCCCTCGTGCTCAGTAAGCATGCAAGCAACTCCCGCGTTTCCCCAATACAGTGCAACTTGTAATGGAGTCTCCCCATCCTTATTCTGAGCCGTCACATCCGCGCCGTGCTCAATAAGCATATGAGTGACTCCCACTTTTCCCAGAATCGACGCCAGATGCAATGGCGTCTCCCCGTCCTTGTTCTGGGCTGTCACATCCGCACCGTGCTCAATGAGTGTGTGAGCGACATCTACTTGTCCTCCAATCAACGCTTGATGTAATGGAGTCTCTCCGTCCTCGTTCTGGGCTATCACATCTGCACCATGTTCGATAAGCATGCGAGCGACTTCCACTTCTCCCCCTTGCGATGCCAGATGTAATGGAGTGTCCCCGTCCTTGTTCTGGGCTGTCACATCCACGCCGCACTGGATCAGCATGCGAGCGACTTCCACTTCTCCTCGAATCGACGCTTGATGTAATGGAGTCTCCCCGACCTTGTTCAGGGCTGCCACATCTGCGCTGAGCTCGATAAGCATGCGAGCGACTCCCTCTTGCGACGCTAGATGTAATGGAGTCTCCCCAGCCTTGTTCTGGGCTGTCACATCAGCGCCACGCTCAATAAGCATTCGAGCGACGTCCACTTGTCCCCGAATCGATGCTTGGTGTAACGGGGTCTCCCCACCCTTATTCCGGGATATCACATCTGCACTGCGCTCAATAAGCATGTGAGCAACTTGCACTTGTCCCCAAATCGATGCTTGATGTAACGGAGTGTCTCCATCCTTATTCTGGGATGTCACATCCGCGCCATGCTCAATAAGCATGCGAGCGACTTGCGCTTGTCCCCAAATCGACGCCAGGTGTAATGCAGTGTCCCCACCCTTGTTCTGGGATGTCACATCCGCGCCACGCTCAATAAGCATGCGAGCGACTTCCACTTGCAACAAGGTCAGATCACGCCTGGTAGCGGATGAGTACCGCAATGATAGATAAGCCAAATCGAATGCACCTAAGTCCCCAAAACGATGCCAGATGTAATGGAGTGTCCCCACCCTTGTTCTGGGATGTCACATCCGCGCCACGTTCAATGAGCATGCGAACGACTTCCACTTGTCCCCAAAACAACGCCAGATGTAATGGAGTGTCCCCACCCCTGTTCTGGGGTGTCACATCCGCGACTCGCCCAATAAGCATGCGAGCGACTTCTACTTCTCCCCAAAACGACGCCAGGTGTAATGGAGTGTCCCCACCCGTATTCTGGGATGTCACATCCGCGACGCGGTCAATAAGCATGCGAGCGACTTCCACTTGTCTTTGAATCAACGCCAGATGTAATGGAGTGTCACCACCCTTGTTCTGGGATGTCACATCCGCGCCACGCTCAATAAGCATGCGAACGACTTCCACTTGTCCCCAAAACGACGCCAGATGTAATGGAGTGTCCCCACCCTTGTTTCTGGGGTGTCACATCCGCGACGCGCTCAATAGCATGCGAGCGACTTCTACTTCTCCCCAAAACGACGCCAGGTGTAATGGAGTGTCCCCACCCTTGTTCTGGATGTCACATCCGCGCCGCGCTCAACAAGCACGTGAGCGACTTCTGCCTGTCTATAAATCAACGCCACATGTAATGGCGTCTCCCCGCCCTTGTTCTGGGCTGTCACATCCGCGCCGCGCTCAATAAGCATGCGAGCGACTTCCACTAGTCGTTCTCGTGACGCCAGATGCAATGGAGTGTTCCCATCCTTGTTCTGGGCTGTCACATCCGCGCCGCGCTCAATAAGCATGCGAGCGACTTCCACTTGTCGTTCTCGTAACGCCAGATGCAATGAGTGTTCCCATCCTTCTGGCTGTCATCCGCCGCTAGCGACTTCCACTTCGTTCTCGTACGCCAGATGTAATGAGTGTTCCCATCCTTGTTCTGGGCTGTCACATCCGCGCCGCATTCAAGAAGCACGCGAGCGACTTCCACTCGTCCCCAAATCAACGACGCCAGATGTAATGGAGTGTTCCCGTCCTTGCTCCGGGCTGTCACATCCGCGCCGCGCTCAATAAGCGAGCGAGCGACTTCTACATGGTCTTTTCGCGACGCCAGATGTAATGGAGTTTCCCCATCCTTGTTCCGGGCTGCCACGCCCGCGCCACGCTCAATAAGCACGTGGGCGACTTCCACTTGTCCCCGAGTCGATGCCAGGTGTAATGGAGTGTCCCCATCTTTGTTCTGGACTGTCACATCCGTGCTGTGCTCAATGAGCATGCGGGCGATTTCCACTTGTCTTTGAATCAACGCCAGGTGTAATGGAGTATTCCCGCCCTTGTTCTGGGCTGTCACATCCATGCGGCGCTCAATAAGCGAGCAAGCGATTTCCACGTGTCCTCGAATCAACGCCAGATGTAACGGAGTGTCCCCGTCCTTATTCTGGGCTGTCACATCCGCGCTGCGCTCAACAAGCATGCGAGCGACTTCCAATTGTCCTCGAAACAACGCCAGATGTAATGGAGTGTCCCCATCCTTGTTCTGGGCTGTCATATCCACGCAGCGCTCAATAAGTATGCGGGCGACTTCCAATTGTCCTCGAATCAACGCCAGATGTAATGGAATTTCCCCATCCTTGTTCTGGGCTGTCGTATTCGCGCCGCGCTCAATAAGCAAGCAAGCGACTTCCACTTGGTTTTCTCGCGACGCCAGATGTAACGGAGTTTCCCCATCCTTGTTCTGGGCTGCCACATCTACCCCGCGCTCAATAAGCAAGCGAGCGACTTCCACTTGGTCTTCTCGCGATGCCAGATGTAGCGGAGTCTCCCCATCCTTGTTCTGGGCCATTACGTCCGCGCCACGCTCAATAAGCAAGCGAGCGACTTCTACATGGTCTTCTTGCGACGCCAGATGTAATGGAGTTTCCCCATCCTTGTTCTGGGCCGTCACATCTGCGCTGTGCTCGATAAGCATGCGAGCAGCTTTCACGTGTCCACGTTTCGACGCCAGATGCAATGGGGTCGCATTATTGGCGAAACCTCGAGAGTGTACATCCTGTGAGTGCTCCACGACGAGGAACCCTACTATGAAATGTAAGCCCCAAAGAGCAGCATAGTGCAAGGGTGTTCTGAGGAGTGGCAACGGCCCAACGCATCGCTGTCGTTTCCATGGGTCATGTATCCAGATGCAGATCGCAAGATGTAGTTTGCTTGGGTCGAACAGTTGTTTTATTCCACCCTCCACACTTCGCGACACATTCCCGAATCGGGCATGGTCAGCCCAGTGCTCCGCAGCATAACCAGCGAGTGGCCATTTCTCCGGACTGTCGCTGGTGACATCCTTATCAAGGTGGAGCAGAATGCTCAAACAGGCTCGTGTCACGAGGGTATGAGCAGGTGTCATAGGAACATGATAACGGCGGAGAACAATGTCGCTTGCTTCAGAAATGCGGGCGGATGTCAAGAATTCCTTGACGGAAAAATGAGAGAATTGTATGACTTTTCCGAAAGGATATCCACCATCGACAATGGCAAGCAGACTAGAGCATGTAGACAGCACTGCGCCTACTGGATCTTCGAGACGCCAACCCTCATAAAATTTCGGAATTAGTCCGGCCTTGAAATCGAATGCGAGTAACTCGGCGAGTTCCTCGACACGAAGTGGGCGGGAAGCCACTGCGACGAACTGGAACAGGCGATGGGCGAATTCCCAGTCCGCCTTATTGATCTCTCGCAAGGTGCGCTGATATGTCTCGTCCAGCGTGTCTGGCAACTCGGCTAGTGCATGCTGGATACGTGCTGGGATGCAGCCGCAGATGTAAACCACCTGACAATCTACCCATCTGAACCTGCAACACAAAATATAAACGAGAGTCATCAAGAATTCAGTATTGACGCCTTACATCCCGTCCGCTTTTTCTGTGAGAACGTCGATGACCAGTTGCTTGTGCTCCATTTTCCACTGTTTGTTTTTTGGATGCGTGCTAATGACAGACTTGATATAGTCCTCAATGTCTTTCTTTTGTCCTCTCTCGTCATGAAGGGAAACATAGCGGGGAAATAAGGGGTCGAGGATATCCTTGATATCAGTCTCTGGTCGGCTTGTAACACATATGCGCAGATTTGGGAATTGCAACTTGACAAGCGACTTTATGAGGTTTAGGACTTTGGCACGGGGCGATCGGACGGCAGATGTGTTCGGACATTCATCCAATGCATCCACGATGAGGTACACAGGGGCTAGTCCAGGCTTTTTGAGTAGGTCCTTTAAACATCCCTGAAGTGCATCGTCGCTGGGACGACGCAAACCCTTGGCATGTTCCGAGTGAAACCCGAGTAGTATATCACAGTAGGAGTCGGATTGATGACAAAGTTGGACCAAAAGGGAAGAAAGCAGTCCGCGCAGGTCTTTCTTTTGGTCCTCCCTAAAGTCGCAGTAGAAAATTGCTAATGATGCGAGCCCAGCTTTCTGCATGGCATCGATGTCCTCGATGATCGTAGAGCTGACCAATACGATAAGTTTCCGAGACAGGAATATCAAAAGTTTGACCGTACCAAAAAACGCTTTTTCCGGCGCCCGCTACGAAAAGGAAAATTTAAGTCTTGGAAGAAGCATGACAGCTGGGTATGAACGGACGTTTCCCATGAACCCACAGAAGGGAACTCCGGGCATCAGACGCCTTCCATTCTGAGAACGTGTCGCCCTGAATAAACCACGCTGCAGACCCAGAGTGGCTTGATTCACAGGCAGCATGATGATTCTTCCAAGGATCAGGTGATGATAGCCACCTGAAAATATCTTGCTGTAAGCTGTCACCTGCCAAAGAATCTTAGTGATCCCAGTCAGCTGCCGCAACATTAAAAAATGACTGACGTTTCGACTTGTTCAAACCACTCGCGAGTTGCTGCATAGTTTCTTATGCTCGATCAGACACGGGTCATTTGATTGTGATCTGCCAAACATACTGAGGGTATCCCTTATATGGTCAACCGATGCCTTTCCATCTAGAGAGAAGGATCCTTAACACCCAGCAAGGGACAAGCCTAGTGTATTTTCTCACCGTCCATTACCACTCTCATGTTCTGGATAAGACCGTGGACGACCTCAAGGGTCTGCGCTGAGGTTATCAGAGCTTCGTCCTGGGTGAGTCGACCTAGCCTTTGAATTACCGCCTCGACGTCCTTCTCTCCAAAGAGCTTCTTAAAAAGTTTTTCTGTGTCGCATTGGGTCAGGTAAGATAGTGACTAGTACCTCACTGAAGACGGACTCACTTGATTTACCCTGTTTAACCTGTTTGGTCGCCAGCGCAAGGGTGGAGAGTAGCTCTACGAGTATCTTGACAACAATCTCAGTCATAGCGACTGTAGAAGGGATCTTAGTATAGATGTCGAGGCGCTTCAGAAAATGTTCCGTCGACTCGAGCAAATCGACCACGGCATCGTAGCTGTCCATGACGCCCTTGACTGCCTGATAGGCTTGGTTATAACGAGGATGCGCGCTTAGGGACCAAGGAAAGGCACATACAGAGAGTAGGATGCCGAGGCCGGTGTGTATTGCTGTCACAGGCGGGAAATGCTATAGGGTGGGGGTCAGGGACAATGAACACTCTGCCAGTGCCTACGGACGTACCATGCCGATATCCCGACCAAAATTAGGAGCGGCGGAAAGTTTATACAGAACTGATACGGCATTTCTGAGAGGCTTCATGACTTTGTCCTTGTCCCTGAATTCACTGAAGGTTTGTGTTTGTTCACGAAGAACATCGGTAATGGAATCGACGGAATCACAGGTCTGGAGCTGCTCGGCGAGTGGATGCTTAGCCAATGGTATGCCCGTCTGCTTTTCGTAGTCCTCTAAGGCAGCCTCAAAGAGCACCCGTAAATGAGACGATTCTGACTGGTCAGTCATGTCAGGAATGGGAAGGAAATGTAGGATCGGGAAGGGGGAGCCTGTTCGCTGGGAAAATTTTACGGGGTAAGAATGGGATGCGTGGTAGAGGCAAGGGTAGAGGGTTGAAACAATCGATTCGATTACGATATCATGTGGACGCAAGGTAATTGCCTAAAAAGATGGGCGTAAATTGGGGAAGATGGTTGAGCCAAGGGTTGAGCGGTTGGATTACGGATGACATGGCAGCGGGCACGAACGGAAGTGGTGTGGATTAGTACATAGCTATGATGCATTGCGACCCTTTGATGTTTGCTTGTTTATATCTACCATGATCATGCTGCTTTCATGCATCTCTGAGTCTTTGCAGGACAAGCTCTCCTCCTCTCCTCACCTCACCGAACGGGGGTTCTCTCGCTCATGATAACGGCATGGATATAAAATATGGATGTAAAATATGGACCAAGGCGTGTCCACGGATGTGGGAAAACATGATCACGTATCTCCACTTACCATTGGCGATAATCCCTAGTTTCTCCGTTGGGCACCGAGCGCTGCAGGGATGGTGGCCGGAGCCTGCGTTGGGCTTTTCATGTTCGTGATTACTGAGTGGTGGTTGGTCGCGGTGCGGGGTGTCAATTGGGTGTCATGCATATCATGGAGGGATTGGTGCACACGGTTCGTTTTCCCACGTTATAACTTACTCACCGTTTTGTCCGGTTGTTTTGTTCATATACTTGGTTATACAGTGCCTGGATCGCGCACTCTAACAAGCTCAATAGTAGTACTTCCGTCGTGACGACGTCTACGTCTCTCTTAGGGCGCGGAAAACCATCGTCTGGGGATTCTGCCTCAGCTTGTCTGGCTGCAGCACCACTCCTCTTGCTCGTGACATCCTGCGTGGTATTTTGCAACTTGTCATCGCCGGTATCCAATTCTATCTCATGCTCACGGCGGTCATCTGAGTCGTCTCTTCCTGTGTAATTCCTTGTGACGGTCAACTAATCAACAACCGATCCGAGTCCCCTCTTCTTGACTTTGTCAGGATGCCCAAGGGCCAAGTCTGTTTTATTTTGGCGATTGTCGTGGGACTCGGGATTGCAGAGGCCCTCTTAGGAGATATAGTCTGCAAATTGGCCATCTAACATTGGGGACTTTGTGGCTGGCGGCACCAAAGGGTGGCGCGCCATATCATCGTCTGTTGCGCCCATGGCTGAAATCAGGATGTACACGCACATGCACAGTTATCCCTTACATCATTCTGCCGCAGTTGGCCGGGAGTTCCATCTCTAGCGAGACTGTCCATGGCCCAAGACGAGACGCTTGGCCCAGCGCCAAATCGAAAAGCGAAGAGATCAACTACTCACAAACAAACGCTCACGTGACCACCGCTTGACGCACTAACAAAACAGGACATTATCGAAATACGCACCGATCATAGCAAGATTCATCGGACAACGAATCAGAATTAGCCATCGCATTGTGCACGAGATACTACAGTTGTAATTAGAATGCGTCTACACAGTACGCCGCGCGCGCGTCGCGCCAGATGTAACGGACGATTGTCTATAGTAAAGGAGGAAGATGACTAGGGAAGGTATAATATATCAATGGAACAGGTCTCCGGTGTGACACCGCTCGAGGATGAACTGATCGTTCCGGCGCTGTTAGCATGCACGTTCAGTAACAATAGCGCCAGCAAGAGCATGAGGGTAAGACAGACCAAAGGATGCAAACTCCCAAACTTGGATAGACAAAAGTGGCATCAGCAGGCTGGAATCAGTAATAGTCAACCTGGGAGGACAGTACCTGCGCTGTCTGAGACTTGAAGTCGAAGACGCCCTGTGACGCATACTTCTGCTCCAACTTGATTCTCTTCTCGTGCGGCAGCATCGCAGTGTACGTCCTGAACGCGGCCCTCACCTTCCGCACACGCTTGAACGCCAGCTTCGAAAGGCACTTCCTAAAGGACACGTTAACCACATCACCGGATCAAAGATTGCGAGCACCTACTTCAACTGCTCGTCCAGGTCCCCTACTTGGATAGACGGATTCTGTCCTACGTAATGTTAGCAGGCCCCTACAAGAGCTACCAAACAGACACACTTAATATCTTGATCAATTTCTTAAAAACCAAGTGGTAAACATAAATCCATTTACTTAAAGGCAAGCGAAGACACGTACCACGGTCATCCCTTTGCCTTTCCTTTCGCTGTCATCCCAAGTGCTTTCGTTGAAAGAGCAGGCTGATACGGAGATCTGCACCGATAGGACGATCAATCGACGGGAAACTTGGCAACAGTGAAGAAGCTTCGTACCACGAGAGGACTGTTTAGCAGTTCATATATGCAGAAACAACTACCGCAACGGGAACGTGGGGTAGGTGGCCCGTCGACGTCCTGGAGATTCTTCGGTTTGTTCGCCACGAGGAACTTCAGGCGTATGACTACACGTGCGATAGTAGCGGCGCGCTTGAAGGCCGAGCGGAGATGAGCGTCATTACGCATAACCCAGGGCCGCAATGCTGCTTCACTGTGACGGCGCTTCGCCGGCTTATTAGGTGTCAGATGCTTCCTTTTCTCCGAGAAAGCTTGAAAATTAGGAAGATGAGACGGATGCAAGGCGTGATGGGGTGAAAGGCGTACATTGAGAGCGCCTGCGTATAAAGCAGTGGCAGTCATAGTGCTCCAAGTTGAGGAGCATACCCGAATAACAGGCATCTAGGATGGCCTATAGGAGCGATTCTAGCAAGTCTCGACAGCAAGTGGCACGAGAACCTTACAGTCATGCGACAACCCTTGGTGAGTGGGTCAACGAGGTGTTTGCGGATGTCCTGCGAGGATTAATGGTGTCGCTCGGTTGCTGAATGAGTGGCACTCACGTGGTCCAAGATCTTCTGGTCATCGCATGTGAGGATGTCTAATATAGTAGTCAGTCACTTGATCAGAGCACTGGAGAGTGGCTGAAATAGGGATTTACACGCACATGCACCCTTGCCCCCTACGTCATCCCTGCCACCGTGGCCGGCGTCTACGAAGATAAGATCAACGAGCGAAGGAAATGTGGCGCAGAAGCACACAGTAGAAGACGAAGGCATCTCCGGGAGTTGCATCTCTAACGAGATTGTCCATGGCCCGCAACTGTATTTGCCAGTGTAAGTGGATATGCAACCGCGAGCATCCTACGAGAACAAAACTCACGATGTTTTCCTTGGATGGCCAATGTTCGGTGCCCACGTTCTTCTCCTCGTCCGTCATCACAAAGATGTCTTGTTCGCGATAGCGAAAGAGATCTATGGCCGCGATCAACTTAAGAAGTGAGAGCGCGGTCGAGTGGACATTACCCACCAATCAGCATCGTCTTCATCTCCTTCGTGTCATTTAATGGACCCTCAAGTGGGTTTGGACGACTGCCTGACTCAGAATCCTCTGGGGGTAATAAATAGCTTATACCGAGTAGAAGCGCCTTGTGATTGGGAGGGAGGGTATCGGGAGGCACGCGGGAGCGGAGGGAGTGGGGTGCCTCGAGGAGAAATGCCATAGCCTGGATGAGGACAGACAGCTTAAGCTAAAGGTCCTCTTTATTGTGACGAGCGCCACCAATACAGCGCCTCGCGGCAAACCAGAACGCTTGGAAAGCCGGGGGAGTGTCGTGGAGAGGCGATGAGAAACGTGTGCCATTAGTGTACTTGTGTGGAGAGTGGGCCAAGCAAATGTACTGTATTATCGGAACTCGACAAATCGCCATCGGGTCCTGAATCCAGATTTGGATGCATTTTGCCCCATGAGGCCTGAGGACAGGTAGTTGACGGGTACAGGTTCAGGATCCGTGCGGTTGCCACGACGAGGAGAGAGGCAGGTGGACAAATCCGGCCCGCAAACTGATCAGCCCAGTCTGAGCTGCTCTACACGTACTATACAATAGCACTCCGACGCGCATACCCACTGCTCCACCTTATTGCGATACGAAATACGTGGCCGGAACGACCAACTCGAAATGCGCGCGTCCCACGAAGAGATCGACTAGAAAGGCAAACGTTTACGTTGCCTTTTCATTTCACGAACACGCCCCTTCCACCTGTTTACACCGCACGTTTTCCACATCATGATTACAGAAACAAAACCCCGTAGATTATGGCGGAACCGAGCGGAACCGAAGCCTGAAACTGAGGGTACAAGTCGAACTCGGTGTTGTCGGGCGTGCAAGTCAAAGTCGGTGTTGTCGGGCGTGCAAATGTCGTCATCTACCACTGTAATCATACCATCTACAGCATGGCACAGCACAGCGCATGGGGGGATGGGCGGATTGCCCTGGTAGCATGCCAAACTTGAGATTGGCATGTGCTACAATCAAGACAAAAACTTCATTCATTCTCTTCAGCCAAACCCCTCCTAAGCTCTGCCATCTTCGGATTTGCGCCAATACTTCCAAGACAATCCCCCCTTGCCTGGCGTACTGTAAACTGAGCAACAACGCCTGACGATGCATGCATTGCAGCACTTTCGATTCGAGTCAAAGCAAAAGCAACCCCCCATCAAGATAGCTGCGCAATCGAGCGGGTACGGTACTAATTTACTGCTCGGCGTCATCGGGACAGTGCAGGTATGATCCGTTCCCGTTTGATTCGACCGGAAGCAATTCAAGCAAATCTCCCTCAATCTGATGCGACGCCGGCACCGAGCGGTACCGAGAATGAGTCTTGGCGTCGTCCGGGGCAAAACTCAATTTATCTCATGAGAGGCTCCAGCCTCTTGGGAAAGAGCCATTGGCGCTGCGACGTGTCAATCACGTTCACAGTAGAGGCATCGGGGAACGATAGTTTGAGTATGGGGTCCACGCCTAACTGAGCCCTCGTCAGTACGTGCAAACAAGCACTTCCCTCCACCCGAAACAACCGTGACGGATGGACGGCACAGCCCAGCTATGCCACAAAACAGGACATAACGAAATACCATGTAACCGTATTGGTCCATGGCAATATCCGGAATTGGAATAAAACAGGTCATCGCCTTGTACACGAGGTACTACAGTCGTAATTGGAACGTGTCTGCACAGTACATCGCGCGCGCGCGCGGAATGTGATGTCAGTGGAATCGTTGATAACACGTATAGAAAATTTGTCAGAAGTCAAGTCGAGACCCCGTGTGATGGGAAAAAATGAAAAGGACGTGAGAGGAAAGAGGGAGGGCTGTCTTACAGCAGGACAACCACGAGGTCTCGGGAGTATCAAAGACAGATCATCAGAACGAACTCAAAATTTTTACCAGAAGAGCAGTCCACCGATTAAACACGTCATGGACGAAAAATGACTGAAGGTAAGGGGACAAATGCATTGTAAAGGGGGGGGAGAGAAATGTGCACGTTAAGCACGATGTAAAGTCATCAAGACCACGACCAAGTCCTCCAAATCCGGTCTCCGAGCACGGATACAATGCTGTTGAGATAAAAAGCAAATCGTCAGGTCTTTCTTCCGGGATCTCAGGCAACACAGCCCAAGAACAGGATAAAGACATCACATACCATGGGCTTGGGTTCTCGAGGAAAGGATGAATATAGCCCAATCTGGAGAACGACAGAACCCCTAGGATAGATGACGGATGGAAGGTACAGCCCCGGTTTATTCAGCAATCGCCAAGACTTTCCGAGCAAATGGTGTCGGTGGTACAGTATAGAACTAGTCATATTGCGCCTCGTAGAGATTCAAAACCAAGACGTCCAAATCCGATCTAATGGGGGGCGGTGGTCGAACCTCGCGAGAAAGGAACGTCTTCACACTGCAATCTGAATGTGAAATTCGGATTATCGTGGAGGCAGAGGAACGGATTTGTCAATCTGGCTCCGGCTGGTCCTCTGTCCAATCGCGCTCGAAAATGAACCGATCGTTCCGATCCTGTTCAAACAACAAAGTTAGACAAGACAAACACCCCGGAAATGAGAGTCAGATACGCAAAACTCACCAAAGTGCGTAAGCTCCCGAACTATAGTATCAAGCGAGTGGAATCAGTTAAAAGGGCTATACTCGGCAGGCCTGGGCGCAGACAAACCTGTGCAGTCTGTTCCCAAAAGTCAAAGAGACCCAGGAAGTTGAATTTCTGTTCCAACTCCTCCTTTCGCCTCGGTGACACCAGCTCGCCAAGACAGCGGAACGATACCTTGGCTTTCCGCAGACGCTTGAACGAGAGTTTCGATAGGCATCTACTACTCGAACAAGGTAGGGCCGTTGAGCCATATGAATGGATAAAGCTCACAAGCACTTACTTTAGCTGCTGGTTCAGGTCACCTAGTTTGATATGAGGATTTTTCCCTAAGTAGTCCATGTTGTTAGCAAACGTCAATTATCGCAGAAGTTACCGAACATGCGTACTCAAGATCTTAATCAATTTCTAAAGATGCTCTCGGGTTAATCCAGTTGCTCGAAGATACGGAAAAAAGCAGCGTACGACGGTCATGCCCTTGCCCTTCCTCGTACTATCCTCCCACGTCCGTTGGTCTACTGCACACGGTGACAGGGATATCTACACCGGGTGAGATAGGAAACTCGAAACAAAAGGGGGGAGATGAACCCGTACCACGTCAGGGGCATTCGAAAGGTCATGAGTGTGATTACAAATGTTGCAGCGTACTAGCACAACAGTGGGTGTGGGTGGCAGTGATTCTTCTTCTTCTTCTCTCTCTTCGCTCTTCTTGGGTTTGGACCTCTTCGCTAGGCGACCCTTGAGGCGTATGACGGCAAGAGTAGTCGTAACAATGGGGCCTAACCTCCTACGGAAAAATGCAGTAGTGTGCGCGACCCAGAGGTTCCCGACGCCTTCAGTGTGACGACGTGATATTTCTTGTTTCTTCCTCACCGTCACCGAAAGAGCTTGAGGTTGAGAGTAATGTGAGACACAAAGAGGCGCGAGATGGAGGTAACACAGAGCTTACACTGATGACGTTGGCGAAGAAAGCCGTGACACCGGTAGTGGTTGAGGGCTAGGAGTGGGCCCGAATAACACGCGTCCATGATAGCCTACAGGATGTGACCTCAGCAACTCACAATGGCCAATGATACAGGGATCTTACCGTGAGGTGGGAGCCCATGGGAAGTGGCTCGACAAGCCGCTCGCGAAGAGTCTACAAGATATTAATATCAAATAGCCAATCGACGAGATGGATGACACGCACGTTGTCAAGGATGTGTTTCGAATCGCATGCGATGATGTCTGTGGTGGTCGCCTTATTAGCGAACGGGGGGCGAAGAAGGGAGGATGATTCGACACGCACAAGTGTGCTCGACTTCGTTGTCATCGTTGCTGGACATTTGTCGATCACAGTGGCCTGCATCTAGGGAAAACGGTCAAGGAGGAAGAGCAGGGTAGCGTCCGAGTTCTTAGCGTACAATAAAACACGAACGCATCCCCTCGGGACGCGCCATGGACAAGTCTATCGATCGCCTGTAACTGAGAGTTGTCAGTGCGTGGAGAATGCAATCCATATCACCAGTGGAACAAACGTACGATATTAGACGCGGAGGGCCACATCTTCATGCCTTTGTTGCCCTCCTCGTCCGTCATGAGGATAATATCTTGCTCGCGATAGCCGTAGAGATCTACACGAGCCGAAATAGAAAGGAGTAAGAAAGCGGTGACAAGCGGTCGTTTGAGCACCACGCCCTCACCCTCCAAAGCAACCTTAAAGTTCTTTGCGTCATTTACGGGACCCTTGAGTTGGAGTCCAGGGTCCCCTGGCCCAGAGCCGTCAGGGCTCCATTCGTAGTTGATGCCGATGACGAGGGCCATGTACTTGGGTAGTGGAGCGTTGGAGACCTGCGAAAGTGGGGGACGTGGCGGGGCTTAGAAAATACGGAAAGCATGTTGTGCATAGACTATGGGTCGAAGTCTGGGGACACGTGAGGTAGGCATTTATATACTAGAGGAGAAGAATGGAAGCATTGGGGCTGTGCGAGGTAACTTACTACTGTAATGTGGACGGGCGGTGGTTGGAATTTACAGCCCCGGACGAGCGCGCCGTCGGTACTGCAGCTACGGCTAGTATTTGAATGCCCATGTCCGAGTACTGTACAATGTATTAGCCCCAAGCCATGCATATGCAAATGAACAGACACAGACCGTGTTGGTTGTATATGGGTGCGAGTCGTAGTTTTGTTGATGCGCTGCAATCGCGGCACTTCGGACCGTCGGTCGCGACTTGCGAAAGCCTTGGCAAAAGCACTGCTCTTTATTAAAAACACTCCACCAACTAGCAGGGTTGCGAGCACGACCCTTGATGCGGTGCAATGCCTACGATCTAATCTGCCCTAATTGTTAACATACCGGGCGCAGAATCCGAAATATCGGGGGTAGGGGCGTGGCGCACCGCTACTGTATCGTCCTCTCCCTTGCAATGGCTATGGCTAATGGAGGTTCGCGACCCAACCCATGGTGGCCTGCGAGGGCAGGCCGGGACAGCATGAGGGGACACTGCACCCGATATTCCTACTACGTCAAATGTCGCACAGCCAAGATGGGCCTCAGAAAGAAGATTTCCGTTGTCATCCTTGGCATTACACGTATTTCTGCCGTGCACGGCAAAGCCAGAGCAAGAGAGCTGGACGAAACAGGTTTGATTTGATCCCTATACTACTACACTGCACTGGTATAAAAATAAGTGCAGTTGTCTGCACTGCTTTGAAAAAGCAGCTGCAGAAATCCCGAAATTCGTGGCTCTTCCCCGTCACCCCCAGAATTGACAGGGCCAACACCACCTCTATCAAATCCAAACCCAACTTTGTAGCTCGCATTATCACCAACGACTGGAAATACAAATATTTAAGCTATATTTACTGTCTCTATGCCGAAGGCAACATCAACCGAGTGATTTGGGCGTTGGCAAATCTTTATCAACGATTCTCGCAACAGGTACCACACCCACTCTGAAAACCCCTAATAAAACACGTTACACGAACGCATCCCTGCGAGATGCGCCTTGAACAAGTTTGTCGATCGCCTGCAACGATGAATTTAGAGTTGTCAGCGTTTAGAGAATGGAACCTAAAACGTACGAAATTTGACGTGGAGGGCCACATCTCCGCGCGCTCGTTGCCTTCCTCATCCTGTCATGATGATTTCTTGCTCGCGATAGCCATAGACATCTAAACCAGCCAAAATAAAAAGGAGTAAGAAAGCGATAACAAGCTGATCGTTTTAGCCGCACGCCCTCACCCATCAATGTCGTCTTTATCTCGTCAACGGGACCCCTGAGTCTGAGATGGGGTTCCATGATCCATAACCGCCTGGGTACGACGAGTAGTTGGTCCTGATGACGAAGGCCCTGTAATTGGGAAGGTGGCGCGTCGGGGCGCTTGGGAGGTGGATGTGCGCGGATGTTTGTCCCCATCCATTTTCATCTCTGCTCGCTCGCAGTGATTTGCTTGCTATTCCCTGCTTGTAGGCTATATTTGAATTCGTGGGCACAGCTCGATCTTACATATACTATCTATCAAGACGAAAAACAAAACGTCAGTTCTTTCTTCCGGGATCACAGGCAACACAGCCCAAGAACAGGATAAAGACATCACGTACCATGGACTTGGGTCCTCGAGGAAAGAATAAATATAACCCAATCTGGAGAACGACAGAACCCTCTATAAATAGACGGATGGAACTGAGGTACAGCCCCAGTTTATTCAACAATCGCCAAGACTTGCCGTGTGGCATAGCAAATGTCGGTGGTATGGTATAAAACTAGTCATATTGCGACCATTTTCCCTGTAGATTCAAAGCCAAGACATCCAAATCCGATGTAATGGGGGGCGGTGGTTCGAACCTCGCGAAAGAGAAACGGCATCGTCACGTTGCAGTCTGAATGTGAAATTCGGATTATTGTAGAGGCAAAGGAAACGGATTTGTCAATCTGGCAGTAGCTGGTCCTCTGTCCAATCGCGCTCGAAAATGAACCGATCGTCCAGACGCTGTTCAGACAACAAAGTTAGATGAGACAAACACCCCAGAAACGAGAGCCAGATGCGCGAAACTCACCAAATTGCGTTGTATGCTCCCGAACTACAGTATCAAGCAAGTGGGAATCAGTAAGAGGGGTATGCTCAACAGGGCGGGGCGCAGACGCACCTGCACTTTCTGGTCCTTATATTCAAAGAGACCCAGGGAGTTAAACCTCTGCTCGAACTCCTCCTTTTGCCTCGGTGACACCAGCTTGCCAAGACGGCGGAACGCACCCGTGGCCTTCCGCACACGCTTAAACGAGAGTTTCGACAGGCATCTACTACTCGAACAAGGTAGGGCCGTTGAGCCATATGAATGGATGAAGCTCACAAGCACTTACTTTAGCTGCTGGTTGAGGTCACCTAGTTTGATATGTGGATCTTTCCCTAACGTAGTTCTTGTTGTTAGCAACGTCAATTATTGCGAAAGTTACCGAACATGCGTACTCAAGGTCTTGATCAATTTCTAAAGATGCTCCCGGGTTAATCAAAACAATCTAGTAGCTCGAAGATACAGAAAAAGCGACGTACGACGGTCATGCCCTTGCCCTTCCTCTTACTATCCTCCCACGTCCGTTGGTCTGCTGCGCACGATGACAGGGAGATCTACACCGGGTGAGACAGGAAACTCGAAACAATATGGTAAGCAGAAACCGTACCACGTCAGGGCCATTCGAAAGGTCATGAGTGCGATTACAAATGCCGCAGCGTACTGGCACGACAGTGGGAGTGGGTGGCCGTGACTCTTCTTCGTTTTTCTCTTCTTTGCTCTTCTCGGACTTGGACCTCTTCCTCTTCGCCAGGCGGCTCTTGAGGCGTATGATGGCAAGAGTGGTCGTAACAACGGAGGCGAACCTCCTACGGAAAATTGCAGTAGTGTTGGCGACCCAGAGGTTCTGGGCGGCTTCAGTGTAACGACGTGGCATTTTCACTTGTTTTTTCGTCCTCACCGCAACCGAAAGAGCTTGAGATTGAGAGTAATGTGAGACGGAAATAGGCGCAAGATAAAGGTAGCATAGAGCTTACACTGATGACGTTGGCGGAGGAAGCCGTGACACCGGTAGTGGTCGAGGTCTAGGAGTAGGCCCGAATAGCACGCGTCCATGATAGCCTACAGGAGTTGACCTCAGCAACTCATAACGGCCAATGATACAGGGATCTTACCGTGAGGCGGGAGCCCATAGGAAGTGGTTTGACAAGCCGCTCGCGAAGAGTCTACAAGAGTTCAATATCATATAGCCAATTGACGAGATGGATGACACCTACGTTGTCAAAGATGTCATTTGAATCACATGCGATGATGTCTGTGGTATGTGGTAGTCGCCTTGTGAGGGAACAGGGGGAGAAGGGAGGATGATTCGACACGCACAAGTATGCACATTCTCGTTGTCGTCGTTGCTGGACATTTGTCGATTACAGTGGCCTGCATCTACGGAAAACGGTCAAGGAGGGAGAGCAGGGTAGCGTCCGAGTTCTTAGCGTACAATAAAACACGAACGCATCCCCTCGGGACGCGCCATGGACAAGTCTGTCGATCGCCTGCAACTGTAAATTTAGAGTTGTCAGCGCGTGGGGAATGGAGCCCATATCCCGTTGGAACAGAACGTACGATATTTGACGCGGAGGGCCACATCTCCGTGCCTTTGTTGCCTTCTTCATCTGTCATGAGGGTGATATCTTGCTCGCGGTAGCGGTAGAGATCTACACGAGCCGAAATAGAAAGTAGTGAGAAAGCCGTAACAAGCGGTCGTTTGAGCAGCACGTCCTCACCCTTCAAAGCCTCCTTAAAGTCCTTCGCATCGTTAACGGGACCCTTGAGTTGGAGTTCGGGGTCCCCTGGCTCAGAACCGTCAGGGCTCCACGCGTAGTTGATGCCGATGATGAGTGCCTTGTAGTTAGGAAGTGGTGCGTCGGGAGACCTGCGAAAGTGGGGGACGTGACGGGGCTTAGAAAATACAGCAACCATGTTGTGCGTAGACTACGAGACGAAGGCTGAGGACATCCGAGGTAGGCGTATATATATACCATTGAGATTAGGGGGGAGAATAGAAGCATTGGGGCTGTGGGCGCAATGATGGACGGGCGGCTGGAAATTTACAGCCCCGAACGAGAGCGCCGTCGGCACGGCGAGTTTGAATGCCCCATGTCCGAGTACTGTATGGTGTATTATTAGCCCAAGACACAGACCGTGTTGGTTGTACAGATGTGTCATGCATGTCATGGGTCGTCGACACTGGGCATATCACGGCACTTCGGACCGGCCACCACGGCAAAGGCACTTCTATTACAGACATTTACAGTAAAAACTCTGGGCTGTGAGCACGACCTTGATGCGGTGGAATGCCATTCTGCCCTAATTGTAACATAAGGTTCAGTCGACGAGATGCCAGGCGCAGAATCCGAAATATCGGAGGATACTTGCGGGATCATATAGTTAAGTGTGTATTGTGCCGCTATCGCACGACTCCTCACAATGGAGATATTCGCGCGAAAGGCACGAACACTCGACTCATTAACGTGCATTACAACCCACATGGTGGCTCGCGAGAGCAGGTCAACATGAGGCATGAGGCCTGCATGAAGGGCACTGCCAATGGCACTGCCCCGGTATCCCTACATACCACATGCCCTTCCAGCCAGTGTCACAGTTGCACAGCAAGAGTGGGGCTTCGAAAAGAAGATTTCCGTTGTCATCGTCTTTGGCATGACACGCGCATGGCAAAGCTAGAGCAACAGAGGTGGACGAAAGCACGTTTTATTGATCCCTATGCTACTACAGTATAGGTGTAAAAATATGCGCACAACAGCACTGCTTTCAAAGCTGCAAGCAGGTACAGAAACCCCGAAGTTCGCGGGCCCTTCCCTTCGGACCTTGGAGCAACTTTAACACGACGAGTCCAAGTCCGTCCGAATTTCAGCCATAACAAGGTGATATTGCACAAGATATTGCAACCCCGGCAAACCTTCATCGCGTATCACCGTCACCCTGGCATACACGCGCGACTGCAGCCCCTACTTACTGGTCCAAGGTGTCAGGACCCTCCTCCCAAGCAGGGTGGAGGGGTTGCCACAGCATAATCTGTCCTTCCCATTTTAAAACGTGCACGGCAGCCTGCTTTCAAAGCTTGTTTCAAAGTTACACTGGCAAGCAACTACAGAGATCCCGAAATTCGCGGGCCCTTCCCTTTGGACCTTGGAGCAACTTTAACACGAGCCATAACAAAGGGGGGTCACCCACGTGACTGGTGTTCATCCAGCCTTTCCGAGGTCCGTGGCATACACCCGCGCGGCTGCTACCACCAAGGTGTCGGGACCCCCTCGTAGAGGGGGTGCCACAGCACAATCTGTCACTCCCAATTTAAAAAAAAATCGAAGCCACGTATTCTCATTCTACTTTAAGGGTAAATCAACAAGGCACTATCAACGCCTCACGGTCACGGTAAACCGACTGATGGAATCCGCCAATTGTTACGGTATAATGAGAGCCGTAGATCGCACCAGTATCGCCTACGTACTACCTTTCGTTTTGATCATCATATTTTATTTATCAGGGTAGGTGCGGACTCGACGTGTCAGCGTGGAACGTGGAACAGTCATCTACAGTGACGATGTATTGTATTTACAACCCGCAAGTTGGAAACAACGCTCCACGGATCAATTCAGATCGCGCGTCCATCAGTTGGCACACACTAGAAAATAGATTCAATACAACTTGCTCAAGTCCATGCGTGAATAAAGAGAGGAAAAGCAGTGAAGGCGAGTGTAAGGTAAGAGGGGGAAGCAGATTCTACAGTAGAACACATACAGGCACTTTGGCGGAACATTAAGCGACGGATTACAGTAGAGAGGGGAAGACCATCAGCACGGGAGTGCATTACGATCATATACGTAAAAGAAAATGGAAACAAAGCAGGAAACGCCGTCGTGCGTCAAGCACGATCGTCCGAAACTCATCGGAATGACCATCAATCATCCAACACATATATACTGTAGTCAGGCAACACGCCGGAGCGAGACACAGCCGGCTTTGTCTGGTCTAAGACGTGCGGGGCCTTAATGCGGCAGAATGAGCGAAACCGGTTCGAAAGAAGAATATTCCGTGGGTTCTTCTGGTTCTGTCCTTTTCTGATTCAACTTAGACATGAAGGACGTCCTGCATATTCTATTAAGCGAGTAGAACCATCAACCTCCGCCTAAGAAATGGAAGAGGGTGAGACGTACCAGGGGAACGAGACTGCTAAGCTGAAGGAACACATACACGCCGCGGCAGGTCAAGAGAGTAAGATACGTAAAAAGAACGGCGCAGATGGACCGACGCACCAGCGGAGTTTGGAAGTTGTCCATTTCGCCTTCGAATTCGACTGTTTCATTAACCCCAGCCTCCGCGGGTGAGGGTTCTTTCTCACGACAGGAGTCCTGCTCCTGCGCCTCTTTCTTCTTGGACATTTCGACGACCGCTTGCTCCTTCAGTTTCATCTTCTCCTTTCGTGTCCAGTCGTGCAGCTGCAGCGCCGTGGCGTGAAGTTTGAAACTGTAACGGGGAATGGAAGCGTTAGTATTTGAGAAATCAAAATTTGTCTGAGAGGAAAAGGGAAACGCACTTGATATGCATCATGAGATCTTTGTACGATGGGCGTTGGTTCTGCTCTGAACAGAATTGGGACCATTGTTTGAATGCAGGACAAATGAAGAATGGGTGCGCTTACCGAGGAAGTTACACACGACTCTGGTCAACGAGCCATCGTAGGTCTCCCAAGCGCGTTGATTATCCGAGCACGCTGCCAACGAGACCTATATGTGCAAGACAGGACTTTAGTGAGGAGCATAGGGCCTAGAGGAAACACTGACCACGGTTGGGGCGTCCGTGTTGGGATCAGGGATACACCACCCATGGCAGGGTAAGCGCGAGGAGGGAGACGTGCAGAATCGCGGCGAAGACGGCAGGCTATAATCACGCAGATGACGCGCGCCGATTTCCATCGGGGCGGGTGCGACGCGTCTATCAATGCTCAATGGGATGCTGACGAAAATGGGCAACACGGAGGGTTTGCCCTCTGTACGCCTGCTTTGCCCTAGGATGCTGGAGATCACGGGTAGAGGGTGGGGTGCTGGATCCGGGATAGATGATTCCTGGATAACTGGGAGTCGTGTTGTGTCAGCCTACAATTAAACACTCGGGTCCGCGTGACGACTCACACGCAGCATTTCTTCGTACTTGCCAATGTGTCATATGTTTAGCGTTAGACGACAATCATGACGAATGGCGCACACCTGTCACGTTCTGCCACGAGTTTGTACGGCGTTTGCCCTTAGATTGCCAGGGCACGTATACAGAGTTGCAGTAATAATGCGGGAGATCAAGAAGAGTTCCGGAATGGCACGTGTCCAACAGCGCCTGGATAGATGGTCAGGGAATTCAAGACAAATAGTATAACAGACGCACAAAGAGAGAACTGCCCGCAGGTAAAGGTTTGACGAGTATATCGTTCAGTTCCTATACGGGCTACTTAGCGCAGATCTAGACGCATCATGAAGGCGGACTCACGTTGTCGATGATAATTTCATCATCAATCGTGATAAGGTCTGCCGGCGAGTCGGTGAACCCTCCAGTCTCTCAAGGGGACGATAGAAGCAGGATACTTACACTCATCCAGAAAATCTTCTTCGTTAAGGTCATTTGATGGTTGCTGATTGGAATGTCCAGAGTCTGGCGCCAGTGGTATGGGGAGTTAACGGAAGAACATACAAAGATGGAGAGAAGGCGCAAAACTCACAAAGGAAGGTGAAACGGTCCCCGGCAGCCGCATTCGCGACGAGGTTCCCCAATTCGCGCAACTAAAGCCCGGTCAAAGTCCGCGTCAGCCTCATTCAGATCGGGTCCCCGGGGAGATGGGCGCATCCATCAAGGGGAGAAGGGGGGGAAAAGGTACTGACGATGTTCTCGCGTGTGGGCTGGAGGTGATCGGCGAAAGCGGGGTCATCCTTGAGCACGGTGATGTCCTCTGGTCGATATCCGTACGACACTTCAAAGTCCAAAAGAGTATTAGACACTAAGATTTGGGGGTGTCGCTGCGCGGAACGCAATGACAAGTGCAGATGGTGCGTACCGATTAGCACGTCTCGGTACCGGTCAACGTCCTGGTGGGTGTTGAGGAGCTCGCCGTGGTACGAAATGCCAATAAGCAGTGCACGACGTCGCCCAGACGGAGTGGAGATCTGTGCAACCTGTGTTGCTGCCTCAGCAGCGGGGACGACACCACCGTTGTTAGCGGAGGGGAGGCCTTCTTCGATGTCGCTGGGGCGGATACGGCCGCACGTGAGCCGACGCAGCAGATTTCCCAGGCGGCGTGTATGCGAGGCAAGGGAGGAGGTCAAGGAGGATAGCCCGGTACTTGGTGGTGGGGGTAATGAGTTGGGCACATGTGCGTTGGAGTCAGCTTGTCGTCGCGGAAAGAATGTTGAGAGCGGATATGAATGGGGGATGGAGACGAAGAGTCCCATGGGACGAGGTGGGTAACGGAGCTAAGACGGGGGGTGAAAAGAGGAGAGATTGTGGGTTGTGGGGGAGATGCTTTAATGTAGCATGGAGTGCGTATATGTATGTAAGTGAAAGCGAGGGAAATGACCCTTGAGGTGAAGGATGTTGGAGAACATGAGTTGATGTGCCGCCGCAGCACGAGTTTGGGCTGTGTTCCCCCTTCAACGTGGGAACCGAAAATCAGTAATAATTTAATTATATATTATTGGAGGACGCGGTACCCGATACGATAGGGTATTCGGTACCGCTACAGTGTATCCTAGTTCTAACAGTCGCGCAAGTAGGAATAAGTTAGACAGTTTGGTGGTCGTGTGCATGTACAGTGGAGTATGGTGCATAGATAGGAAAGGGAAGCCTGGAAATGAAGTAGAGTCACAGCCGAAGAGTGTCATTCATATTCTGATCACAACATCCATCAGAGGGACTGCGGTAGACATAAAGAACGCTCACAAGTTTCGACAAGCTGCTCAGCTGTGGCGCCTGGAAATTGTTGAGTTCGCCATCGAATCCGGGCCCTTGTCCGCGCGCCGCTTTCTTTTTCTCCACGCGGGTATAGTCATGCAGCGCGCGGCAATTCTCATGAAGTCGAAAACTAAAAAAGGTGTAAATGCGATCCGATAAGCCCAATCGGTAATAAGACGGAGGGCTGTGGCGTACTTGACATGGGACATAAGGGTACGATATGATGGCGATGGCCGCGTCTCTGCGATCAAATCATCTCAGTTGTTGCCCGCAACACAAAAAAGGTCAAATTCTGCTGACCAAGAAGTTCGCATAACACAGCTGTCAGAGACCCCCGGGGACCCTCCCAGGCGCGCTGCAGGTCGGCGCACGCGGACAGCGACACCTATCACCGCGTATTCTCGTTAACGTCATTCACGTATACGACACAGGACACTCACCACGGTTGCGCGCGGAAACAAGTCGTAGCCACACCACCCATTACACGACACTCTCGAAACTGGCGAATCGTATTGCGTTGGGGATAGAACTGATGCGCCACCCTGTGAGCCAGCTTCTACAGACATTTCGCGCTGATTTGCCGAAAGGATGCTGGCCACTTCGGTGTTGATCCACAACAGCGAGCTTGGACGTGAGTCGCCCTGCCAACATTGGCTCATCACGCTGGCGATCGAAGTTGGTTGCCGAGATGCTGAGCCGGGCAGGCTGACGAGGTCAAACGCATGACCACGCACTTGGAAACGTCGTCAGGGTCGAAATGGCAGAATGGGAACGAGGGGACCTACCCATCTTGTTGTGCATGGTTTTTGTACGGCGGTTACCCTTCGATATCCACGGCACATAAACATCGTTGCAGTGGTAGTGGGGAAGATCAAGCATTGTGCCAGAGTGACACGTATCAAAGATGGCCTGAGGGACAACGGATGGATACACAATAACCACTGAACAAGAGGGGGTTACTGACCGTGAGGGAGCAACCGACAGGGAGGTCATCGACGAGAATGTACTTGAGTTCCTACTAATACGTCAGGGAATGGGCGCTTCTCGTAGGTAAAAGCAACAATCTTTACATTGTCGATGATGCGCCCCAAATCGCATGTGATAATCACTGTAAAACCTACGTTGGAGCAAGTCCTAATGGAGTGCAAAAGAGGGCACACCTTCATCCTGACCATCTTCCTCAACCTCGATTTCGTCATCCGATGGTTGCTGATCAGAGTGACCCGAGTCTGCAACGATATTGAGTTGATTTGGTATGCTAGAGGGGGGCGAACACACAAAGAAAGGTGAACCTGTCTCCTGGCGCAGCACCAGAAACAAGCCGCTTGAGTTCACGAATCTGTCATACAGCATGGGTCAGTGCTGACTGAATCACACGCCGGAACATAAAGAGACTCAACCATGTTGGCACGGGTTGGTCGCAAGTGTTTGGGTAAGCTGGGATCGTCCTTAAGAACAACAATGTCTTCTGGTGAGTATCCGTAGGTATCTGGGGTCGGAATTAATGGTCAGGGGAAAGGTGACGCTCAATAAATGAGGTACACACGAATGAGGAGCTTTAGGAAAAGGTCAACATCCCCATGAGGGCCCTCCAACGGCGTCCATATTTTGGACGTGCTGTTATAATACGAGATACCGACGAGAAGGGCCCGCCGCTTTGGTGCTGGGTGATGAGCTTTGCTTTCTCCTTCTTCGGGATCGCGGAGACGTTCGTGATGGGGGTGACTACCAGGCCAATGCGGCAACCATTGAAACCATCGGGACCAGAAAGTGACACAGTGAGAGTAAAGGGAACTGAGAAGTGTACCCATTTATGAGAAGCCAAATGTTCCTTTGAGTAGAAGCTAATAAAACGGGGTGAAGAGCAACCAGGACCGTCCCCGACGTTTGTCTTTATACAGTGCAAACTAGGCGCGTATGTTGCATCGCCGCGTACCTTGTATGGTTCGGCAGAGAGCGCTGGGCAGCGGCATTTGTTTGATTCTTTACGACGACTCCTGATCGACAAATTGACATGATATCGGAATCGAAGCTATCCATATACGGCATCCTGACAGCCATCTGCCAATCGTACACTTGGCAGGGAGGTGGCTGAAATCCCCGGAGGACCTTTGCACGGTGGGAACCTTTGCCAGAGGCAGTGATGACGGGTTGACGAGTGCGTGTTCAGGCGGTGCGATTGACGTGGGAAATGTGGAGCAACGCTACGAGTGGTGTGGATGGAGGAGTCAGGAGGACAATGATAAGCAGAGGCACTTGTGGCTGGCTTGAGGCTATGGGCTTCGGCTGTGAGTGAACGTGGGAACAGCCTAATTCTGACGTCCAAATTTCGGGTGTAGCCCGTGAGAAAGAGTCCGCCCTAAATCATCATATCGGAACTGTAACGGAACCCACTGTCGGTCAAGGTCAAAGGTCATTCATCCCGTGTGCATCACAAGGTGCATCACCGAGGAGGCACCCAGGACATGTTAGGGTCGGAACATTTCGATATTTGACAATGCCAAGATAGCGCCCTGATTAGGAGGAGTGGTGCGCGGTACGGCGCCATGGTGTTTTTGCCCCCATTGGTGATGTGTTCAAACGACCGGAATCAATTTGTGATAACAACAAAGATGTGATGATCAGATCGATAGATGATTGCCCTATAGGCAATTCGGTAAGCCAGAGGGGGACGATCACAAATAACACGCATGCAGAGCGAGGCGGTCCGCGCAGATACAGCCGCTTGCATATACTTTGCCCAGTACTGTACGAATATTGAAACGAACTAATCCAAACAAGAATCCAAAAGTATAACAAGTCTCATGGCAGTGTCATGATGCCGGCGAACTTGCGTATAACAATCATTGCACCAGGCTTTGAGACGTCTTGTGCCACCAACCAACGGAGTGGCTGGCATTGGGGGAAAAACAATACAGTACAGTGTACTCGTACTATCATACATGGACAAAGTTGGGCAAAGTGATGGTTAACCGATAACCGCCCACGCGCTCACGGCCCGATGGTCCGATGGTCCTTGGAAATGAATAACGCATAGGTTTATTCGCGCGGTGTCCATGCCCAGCGGTACAAGATCATTCAATATTCAACAATGAAGTTACGACCCGGAGGGACTTATACGAACCACAACAATGCCACGCAAGACGCCACGTCTCAAAGCTTCAAAGTACATGTCCCTTCTAAATTGTACGAAGCACCTACCGGTTTTCTCTAGTGTCTAACTGTTCTCGACTACCTTCTTCATGCTGGCTCAGAGTATGTCTCGTCGTCCACCTCCGAGATAACATTGACATCATTAAAACACTAAGTTTTAAGATGTTGACGAGTAGTAGACTCGAGGTCTCCCGGATATTGCTCCAACACAAAGCGGACCAGAATGCCCTGAATAGACACGGTCAGACAGCATTACACTTAGCGTCGGAGCGAAGGCACATCAACGTCGTTCGGGTCTTGCTCGAACACCGTGTCAATGTGAATGCCCTGGATAGCGACGGCCAGACTGCATTACACCTAGTATCGGAACAAGGGCACGTCAACGTCGCTCGATTGTTGCTCGAACACGGTGCCGACCTGAATGCCCAAGATAACGACCGCTGCACAGCATTGCATCTGACGTCAGAGGAGAAACAACTCGAGGTTGCATGCCTGCTACTTGAGCATGGCACGGATCCAGACGCGAAGGACGACTTGCATTTCAGGTCGCATCACAGAGAGGATATCATGACATCGCAAAGTTGCTTTCCAAATGAGTAAAAATAGTATCATTGCCGACCACGGGTGCTTACAGTAAGTCGCATAAAGGATTACTGATGACCGTACTCGTACGGTGAGACGTCACCACGCCTGACCATCGAGTGGGTGAATACAGTGTGTATTACAGTAAGATAAAATGATGGGGTATGCATATCCAACAGTATATCGTAGTTATAACAGTCACGCAAGTAGGAATAAGTTAGACAGTTTGGTGGTTGTGAGTATGTACAGTGGAGCTTGATAGGAAAATGAAGACGGAGATGAAGATGAATCACAGCTGAAGGGTGTCGTCCATATTCTGATCACAACGTCCATGAGAGGAGGGACTACAGTAGACCAAACAAAAAGAATGCTCACAAGTTTCGACAAGCTGCTCAACTGTGGCGCCTGGAAATTGTTGAGTTCGCCATCGAATCCGGGCCCTTCACCGCGCGCCGCTCTCTTTTTCTCCTGGAGGGTATATTTATGCAGTGCAAGGGCATTTGTATGAAGTTGAAGACTATAAATGCGATCCGATGAGCCCAATCGGCAATAAGACGGAGGACTGTGGCGTACTTGACATGGGACATTAGGGCACCATATGATGGCAAAGGCTGCATTTCTGCGATGCGATCAATCATATCAGTTTCCAGTATCACGAAAAGGTTCAAATTCTGCTGACTAAGGAATTCGCATAAAACGGCTGTCAGAGACCCCCGTGGACCCTCCCAAGCGCGCTGCAGGTCGGCGCACGCGGACAGCGACACCTGCCAGCGCGTAATCTCATTAACGTTATTTCACCTATATGATGTAGGGTACTCACCACGGTCGCGCGCGGAACCGGGTCGTATTCACAACACCCATTACACATTCCTGAAACTGGCGACTCGGATCGCGGTTGGGATAGAACTGACGTGCCATGTGGTCCCGCTTCTACAGGCATTTCGCGCTGATTCACCGAAAGGACGCCGGTCACTTCGGCGTTGATCCACAGCAGCGAGCCTGAACGTGTGTTGCACCGTTGGCATTGGCTCATCACGCCGGTGATCGAAGTTGGTTGCCGAGATGCTGAGCTTGGCAGACTGACGAAGTCAAGCGCCTGACCACGCACTTAAAAATGCTGTCAGGGTCGAAATGGCATAATAGGAAAGAGGTGACCTACCGATCTTGTTTTGCAAGGTTTTTGTACGGCGGTCTCCCTTCGATATCCACGGCACATAAACATTATTGCAGTAGTAATGGGGAAGATCAAGCATTGTGCCAGAGTGACACGTATCAAAAATTGCCTGAGGGACCGTGGATGGATACACAACAACAGCTGAACAAGAGAGGGCTACTGACCAAGAGGGAGCAACCGACAGGGAGGTCGTCGACGAGAATCTCCTTGAGTTTCTACTAAGAGCGTCAGGGGATGGGTGCATCGTAAAAGCGACAGTCTTTACGTTGTCAATGATGCGCCCCAAGTCGCATGTGACAATCACTGTGAAACCTACGTCGGAGCAAGTCCTAATGGAGTACAAGAGAGAACAGACCTTCATCCTTACCATCTTCCTCATCAATGTCAGACGATGGTTGCTGATCAGAGTGACCGGAGTCTGCGATGTCAAATGATAATGAGTTGATTTGGTATGCTAGGGGGGAGGAACACACAAAGAAACGTGAACTTGTCTCCTGGTGCGGCACCAAAGACAAGTCGTTTGAGTTCACGAATCTGTCATACAGCATGGGTCAGCACTGACTGAATCACACGCCGGAACATAAAGAGACTCAACCATGTTGGCACGGGTTGGTTGCAAGCGTTCGGGGAAGCTGGGATCGTCCTTAAGAACAACAATATCTTCTGGTGAGTATCCGTAGGTATCTGAGATAGGAATTAGTGGCCATGGGAAAAACGACGCTCTGATGGATGAAATACATACGAATGAGGAGATTTCGGAAGTGGTCAACATCGGTATGGGTACCCTCCAACGGCTTCCATTTTTCATCCGTGCTGTCATGGTAAGAGATACCAACGAGAAGGGCTCGCCGCTTCGATGTTGGGTCATGATCTTTGCTTTCTCCTTCTTCGGCATTGTGGAGAGGGTCGTGATGAGGGTGACTACCAGGCCAGTGCGGCAACCAATGGAACCATCGGGACCAGAAAGTGATACAGCGAGAGTAAAGGGTACTGAGAAAAGTACCCATTTATGATGGAAGTTGATTGTTCCTTCGAGCAGAGGTGACTAGTAAAACGGGGGAAGAGCAACTAGGACCGTCCCGTTTGTTTTATACAGCACAAACTAAGCGCGTAGATGCATAGCCGCGTGCCTTGAATGATTCGGCAGTGTCGATGAGCGCTAGGGAGCGGTATTTGATGATTCTTTCCGGTGCCGGGCCTCCTGATTGACATGATATCGAAATCAAACCTATCCATATACGGTATCCTGACAGCCATCTGTCACTAAGACTGCCAGGGAGGTGGCTGAAAACCCCGGAGGACCTTTGCACGATGGGAACGCTTGCCAGAGCCAGTGATGGCGGATTAACGCACTTGAGGTGCATGTGCAGGCGGTGCGATCGCGACGTGGGAACTGTAGAGCAACACTAGTGTGGATAGAGGACAATGATAGCAAGACCTGCACATCGTGGCTTGAGGCTATGGACTCGGCTGTGCTAGTGTGAACAGCCATGTATAGAACGTTCTCGTTTACGGCTGTGTGGCCCGTGGGAGAGATTCCGCACCAAATCATCATTTCGGAACTGTAACGGAACCCTAGATGGTCATTTATCCTGTTTGCGACAATGCCAAGATGGCGCCCTGATCAGATCAGGAGTCGCGGTGCGAGGGGCGGCGCCATGGAGTTTTTGCCTCCATTGGCGAGACAATAAATTAGATGTGTTCAAAACCAACGGAATCGATTTGTGATATCTAACAAGGGTGTGCGCGTGAGCGTTCAAGTTGATCAATGATTGATGGCCTTTTAATAGGCGATTGCCCTATACTGTAGGCAGATCAGTAAGCTAGGCTAGGAGGGGGGACGAAACACAATCACAAATAACACACAAGTATATGGGTCCAGTCACATGCGGGGCGGGGTGGTCCGCGTAGATACTGACCTTGATATTGACTGTACAGTACATGTACAGCAACAGCAAGCTGTACAGCCTTCCAATTGATTACAACTTTTGATTACTCATTGTTTGTACTTGTACTGTACATGAACAAAGTTGGGCAAAGTGACGGCTCAAGCGCTCACACGCTCACGTGCTCACGGCCCGAACTAGCGTTTCGAACACCTACTCAACATGAAGTTACAACCCGGAGGGACTTCATACGAACCACAACCACGCTGGAGAGGACAGAAAACGTAGGCATCTTATGGGAGTGAAGATAGACATCAAATACTAAGGACCGGTTCTGTCGCACGTACGGTACGTCGCGGATACTGTATACCACGACCGTACTACTGTAATGGATCGATCACCCGTAAGTATGGTACAGCGGCCGAATTGGGCATGCATCATCCATCCGGCTCGGATTCGCGTGTGTTTCCAGTCGGACGGCACGCGAGACTTGGAATGGACAATGTTCTGCGTGGGTATTGCGCTGCCAGCCCGAGTGGCGTGCTCTCGGTCTTGTACTCGTCGCCGGTTTTTGAGTTTTTTCCCCCCTTCAGTGGACATCATGAATATGGAATTCAGCTGCGTCGAGTTGTGTTCAATAACACAAATCAAAGCGACTTGCATGCATCAGAGCGTGGGAGGTGCGGATCGGGGTGGAAAGTGAGAGGGAACAGCGGCCAGTGGTATGGATGACCAGGGCCCAAAATGGCCAGTGATGGGAATTGGAGCGGAGGACGGACCTGACAATATTAGGGACAGGTAGCGCCACGGCACTCCAGTAGGCGACGAGCAGCACATGGGGCGGCACAAGCCACGTGAGGCTGTGAGCGCGAGCAAGAAAGCACGCGGTGCGCTGGCATGCACGGGGGATTGTGCCTGGGCATAGTGTCGATTGAGGAAGATAACGGACGAACTGCTGGAGTGTCAGAGAGAGGCCACGCAGAGGAATAAAAGGTGCGCATTGCATCGATATCCGAGCTTTCTAGAGCGCAGCGGGTGTTTTGAGTATAGTGAGTTCGATGTCTGATCGGTCATGTACTGTACCTACGAATGCAAAGGGTGTGCTAGATAAGGTGCGGTTCGCGGTTCCATGAAGGGGAGAGCAGGTGGTGAACGTTGTGAAGTGAAGGGAATAGCCCGCAGCTCGAGTGGAGGCTGCTGACGTCTGCTAAGCGACGTGTCATAGCGTAAGACGTGCTGGGGACAACCGTGGTGTGATCGAGCTTCACGCTCGAGCACGCTCGACTTTGAGCATCGTAAGTACATTATATCTAAAGTGTCAGTGCAAATGAAAGTCAGTCCGAATCAAAAAGGCATAAGGAAAATCGTCCAGTTCCATCCGTATTCTGTATGTACAGCCAAATCTGCGAAATCACACTTTAACTTGCTTGATTCTGTACCGTCAGCTGATATAAACCCTAGGGTTTAGGCTGTAGCCTGAGGTCGGCTGCCTTGTATGGACGACGAAGACCTGCCACTCACGGTCGAAGATGCGGGAATGTGGGGATTGAGGGTCGAGGTGACGACAGCTGAGGTCGGCGGCACAGTGACGTTCGACGGGCCTTGTCGGGCGTCAAAATACATGTCCGCGATGGGCTGGCCAAGATGACTGGTCGATATGTAGTCTGTGAGATGGAAATAAGTTGATGGGCCAGAGTTGGCATTGGTCAGGTTCGCGGGAGGTGAGAACGAGGACGGTTGGGGGGAGCAACAGGACAACATAACGATGCGATCCACTTCCCTCTGGGGGCTGTGGTCCAACGTAGTCTGTGACGACCACCCCGCCAGCAATCGACACATTCATCGAGAGGGAAGAAGGGGAGCAAGAAGAGTCGTTTTGTAGGGTAACATAATTGACGAGCCAGTGAAGAACCTGTCCGGCAGACTCATTCGTGCTGACAACGTGGGCATCGACCAAGACGACGGTAAAGTTCCCTGCGGGCGACACACTGGCGTTCGCGGGGACGATTGTGAGGTTCGGCGCCGCGACCGTCTGTTGCACGGAAAGGCTTTGACCTGGTGAGACGGCTCCAACACCGGGGAAGGCGACATTCATGACAGCAGAGGGATTGAAGGACGACAGGAGAGCGGGGACGAGACCAGCATTGGCGAAATGGGCTTCAATAGCAGCGATGCCCAAGGCAGTGGTATTGTTACTATTGTACTGACCCAGGAAAGAAAGAGCAAGCGTGGTTGCGGGAGGAAACATCATGATGGTACGCTTCAAACGGCTAACTGCGTCGGTGCTGCGTCGCACCCATTCCATAACACACCAACAAATCCACCCCACTTGTCTCTCTTGGCATTAGTATTTTGTACCAAGTTAGGAAAGGCGTGGCTCTTTTCGTGGCGAGATAATCATGGCTAAGGTCCAGGATGCAGGAATCCCGCAATGGTAAGACAGTAGGCAACACATTGGTACCGAGTTGGGGAACTGACTGTGGCTTTCGTTAGATGAATTGCCTTGCGTCGACACGGAGACGGGCGTTTACTGTACAGTAGTGCCTTGTGGGAAAAAGTTTGAAAGACCCGATAGCCGACATCCCGAGAGGCTGACAACATGATTGATATCCTCGACTTCCATCTATTCCATCCTTCCTACACGTCGTCAGAAAGTCATCGCCCCCATCTATGTTTTCTCCTCGAGGCAGCCTCGCAGGACTGACGGAAAATAGCCAGACACAGCATTGTTTGGCAAAACATCCACTGGCTGAGTCACAATTCTGGAGCTGTTCGGTAGGAACAACTCCAGATTTGTGAGTCGGTCTGAATCCGTCGAGTCCGTTGCTACGACCTGTCTTATAAGACATTTTTGAGTGGCTTCTGTACCTTGCACGAAACCGCTCAAAAATGCCTTATCATTTCTGCCGACCTTGGCCAAGCCATCGGTCTGTTAGACTGTTGCGTCCGTAGGCGCATCTTCGTGACATCCAAGTGTATCAGATAGTCAACTTGAAGGGCGTCATTGACAGCTGTGATACACAGGTTGATTTGTTCGAGCCGATTGAACACCATCTGACATCTACGCCAAGATCCCTCCTGCAGTCGCAATGACTTAGATGGTCGCCAAGATACTTGTGTTGGCGATCAAACGGATCAAGCAGGGATGACCAAGTGAGTCCGGCATCTTCGCTGACATGGTACCTGACCCAATGCAATGCAGAGAAGCTTGTCAAAAGCTTGGAGAGAGGGACATCGAGGCCATGCTCCAGAGGTTAGATCGACTGGCCCATGACGGGGCTCTCATAACTGCAGTGCCGACCCTCGAGGTCGGAGGTTGTCTACAGTCTTGTTCAGAATATGAAGGTGGTAATAATTGGTGAGCAAATCCACCAAGCTTGTCGCCCGCTGGGTGTTGACGATCCTTCCCTCTAGGCAGCAAGGCATCAGCGCTTCAGCATCAGTCGACTGTGTCCGGGATGGCCTCAGTATGTTTTACGGGCCACAATCAAGTGACATCATGTCTGACCGTGCCTAAGAAACGCGCAGCTAAGTTGTGAACAGCCCGAACAAGTCGAAGCATCAGTCATTGTTGCGACTGGGGATCACCATGATTGTCTGGCAGGTGACAACTTACAGCAAGATGTTCTCAAATATCACCACCTGATCGGCCTGATCCGTAGAAGAATCACAACATCGCCCAAGACATTGCTGCGTGCATCTCTCTTTTTTTCCCCAGTCTATCTGCACCCGCACTTACGGCGGAGTCAGTACGGGCGTCTAAAGCATGCCAAGTCTGCCAGTACTAGTACTACCGGTACCTTTGAGTTGCTGATAACTCTCACGATCCAGCGCACATCCAAGCCCATATGATTCGACATCACGCAATAATTTGTACCTCCGATTGCAGCCTTTTCGGTTCGGTCGTTCTCGACAGACGGAGGCCGAGCCTTCGCTGTCTGAGTTGGCGTTTGCCGCCTAAACAAGTCAATGATACCGTGAGTGTACATCGACAATTCTTGTGTCACCGATCTGCAGTGGCACATCTTCGTTCTTTATATCATGGGGATCGTTCTCGATATGGAGTTAATCCTGTCGTAGATCTGATGGGGCCGCGTCTGGTTGGATGCTGTCGCTGACGCGGCATATAACTGCATAGGGGGGGACCTGCATGCGACAGGAGCTTGGATCAGCCCCGTGTCCGTACTCTAACTCACCTGACATCATTAGTTCTTTCCGATGCTCATGCTGTCGAGATACTAGCCTCGAAGCGAGACGGGTATCATTTGGAGAACTGGTCATGCTGTCAAGAAATGGTCGAGGATTGATGGTCATCCGACTCATACTGTGCCACTAGGAGGGAAGACGTAGTTCAAACCTTCCCATATGTCGGCTCTGTGTGTAGGGCCCAGGATTCTGTTATCCCGGTCACGGTCACGGTTGCTGTCCGAGAGCTCCGATCCCAAGAGGGCAAGTAGAATGCCCCATTTGCTACTGTAGAACTTCCAGTCGAAGAAGCTCGGCGGATATGGCTGTTGGCGGGACGGCTGTTAAGACTGCCATGGCATCAAAGAATCGAAGGTCGCCACGTTTAGGATTACTCGGGCCGTGTTGAGCTAAAAGCGGGCGCTGGTCAGGCTTCAGATCGATGGGAACCTGCCATGTGGCTGAGGCAAACCTATTTCTAGTCAAAGAAAGCATGGAAGGTGAGGCAATTCTACTCTGATGGCTTGTACCGATCAGTTCATCCATGGCCGCCACGACGTTCATAAGGTCTGCTTACATAATCGTTTATGACGTTTATGACTGACTATTTTTTGAAAGTCTGTATGGTATTGCGATGGCGAGGTATCAGACCTATATCGGCTTGGACATCAAATTGACTCGTTAACCGATTGTAGCACTGGGATACCGCTGTGTCCACGCACACGAGAATGGCTACAGTGAATGGAAGGTGAGCTTCCTGTTTCTTTTTCACATAGTCCTTACGTGCTTGTAGTCTGCACGACAATAGTGTCATTCATGTCATTCTCTAGCTTCCTGATCTCCGACTTGGGCATCTACTTTGTCAGTTCCGAACGCTACGTGGAGCGACCCGCCCCCACCGATCTTTTGGTTCTCTCGTTGCCCCTGGTGGACCCGCCATTTCGCTTATAAAGGGCCCGAAAGACGAGGCGATGTTCAGCAGAGCTCCCAAGGCCTTCATTTGGGGTCTCTATCGAGTTTCTCTACCAGTCCTCACTCGTCGATATGATCCGGCTTTTCTCTCTCGCTGTGATTGTGGCCACCTTGTCAGGAATTGTCTCCGCCGTCATTGGCCCTTTTGCTGTTCTTCCAATTGTTAATGCAATCATAGCCCCCGATGGACATTCTCGCCAGTAGGTTGCTTGTAGTTGGCACCATCTGAAAAGAACGCTAACCTCTACCCTTCACAGTGCCACCCTCGCCGGTGGTACCTTCCCCGGCCCACTCATTACTGGAAATAAGGTAGCGAACCTCTCCAGGCTGTTCCTTCGACCTTTATTTGAAGTCCCATTCTTCAGGGCGACCATTTTAAAATCAAAGTCACGAATGAACTGGTAGATCAGTCCATGGACTTGGTAACCTCTATTGTGAGGGTCTCTTTCTTCAAGTTGCAAATAATAGGACGCTTACTCTCTACAGCATTGGCACGGTCTGTTCCAAAAGGACACCAATTACGCCGATGGTGCTGCCTTCGTCACGCAGTGCCCTATTGTACCTTTCGAAAGCTTCCTATACCAATTCAACACAGAGGAGCAAGCGGTATAGCCCTTCCTGCCCTTTGCGAGTCCTCGACTGCTGATTTTCCGGTTTCATAGGGTACATACTGGTATCACAGCCATTTCCAGGCTCAATATTGTGATGGCTTGCGTGGGCCTTTGGTCATTTATGATCCAAATGACCCCCACCTTGGTTTGTATGACGTCGACGATGGTAGGATAGATTTCAAGTTTTAGATGGGCTCTGCAAACTTACTTCTCGCAGAATCCACCGTTATCACGCTCGCGGACTGGTACCACTACGTCTCGACTGTGGCACCATTGATTACGTGTGTTGATTTCTTACTTACTTGATTTCCTAGGCTGACGATGTTCGAAGTGAGCCCGACTCTACTTTGATTAACGGGAAAGGTCGCTATAAAGGAGGCCCTCCTACTGCATTTGAGGTGGTGAATGTTGTACATGGCGAGCGGTCAGTGTTGCGCCCATTCCGCTGAACAGAGGAGGAAGTTAACATGCAAGCACCGTATCAGCTACCGACTCCGACTTGTCTCTATTTCCTGCGAACCGGCCTACAAATTCTCAGTCGATAGGCATTCGTTGACTATTATCGAGGTCGATGGTATCAACGTTAAGCCTTTGGAGGTTGATTCGCTTCAAATTTTCGCCGGTATGTAAAGCTGAATTTGATGACTTTCTCTATTGTTGACCCACCGAATCAGGTCAACGCTACTCCGTTGTTGTAAGGGTTTTTTTTCATTTGACCGTCACGCTAGAAGAAGTGCCTTATCACGGTACCGGTTTTACAGCTCAATGCCAACCAGCCGATTAAAAATTACTGTATGATTTCTTGCCAGTCCTCGAGTGCAAACTTCCTAATTTGGCTGGTGACCCGCACAGGGATCCGTGCTTTGCCCAATTACCCTGTCCAGGACTACTCCAACTACACTAATGTGGCCATCCTTCGCTACTCATCGGCCCCTATCTCTTCCCCCCAGGGCGACCCCAACAAGGACGTACCTCAAAGAAACAATCCGCTTAAGGAGACTAACCTACACGTAAGTCCACGATGTGATAGTCCCATGAATGCGACTGACCGCTTACATGTTTAGCCACTCGACCCCAACCCCGTGGTAGGTTACAACCTGAATTATCCAATTCCTTTTTAAAATACCCTCAACCCGTGCGATTTAGCCCGGTAAACCCTTCCCTGGCGGCGCCGACATCACGATCAACCTAGATGTTGGATTCACGCTTGTGAGTGTTCTTTAAAGAGGATATAGTTTATTGACGTTGACACGGCCGACAAAACCCAGGCCCCCGAGCCCGCGTACCTCGTCAATAACGCCACCTTCACTTCACCTAGTATCCCCGTACTACTCCAGATCTTGAGTGGCAAAAGAAATGCGTCCGATCTCCTCCCAAAAGGCACCATCTACGGTCTTGAGGCCGGAAAGAGCGTCGAAATCAGCATACCCGCAGGCGCACCCGGCGGACCGGTAAGTCGTGTATGTTGCGAGAGTCATCGGTTGGGATGGTGATGGTTGGGGGGACTTTATTCAAGCACCCTATGCACTTGCACGGGCATTCCTTCCACGTCGTCCGCAGCGCTGGCAACTCGACTTATAACTTTGACAACCCCATCATTCGCGACGTCGTGAGCATCGGGGACCCGGGCGACAACGTTACAATCAGATTCTTCACTGATAATCCTGGCCCATGGTTCCTCCACTGTCACATTGATTGGCACTTGGAAAGGCGAGCACCTCCCTCAACGCCCCGCATTTCTTCCCCAGACACTGATATGCTGGCTTGTTTCGTTAGGGGCTTCGCAGTGGTCTTTGCTGAGGATGTACCTGATGTCGCGTCGCAGGTTAAGCCGACTGGTATGCTTCGAACGTACTCTCCTTGACCGTGCATGTGACAGCTCACCAAAAAAACGTGTTCTTCCATTCAGTCGACTGGGGTTTACTTTGCCCAGCGTATAATCAATTTAACCCGAAGGAGGAAAATTGATCGTTTCACAACGTTCGCAAGCGTCGCGTTGGTTCTCAACTCGCTGGTGACTGGCGATGATATTTGCTTTCTTGGTCCGAGCTCCCTTGTAGCGTGGTTTCACACCTTACATACATACCCACACGCTCTTCTACATTGTTGCCCCCTCTCGTGTCATCATTTTCATGTCGTGGCTGCAAACTTCTTTTGGGTTTGATCAAAGCCAGGACGAGGCAACGACAATGAAAATCTGTCCTCTGGTTTTTACTTTCGTAAATTCTTGTGCTTCATTCGATACTCCGACACGGACTAGAACCGTAAGGTGCTGTACAGAGGCCGGAACTGCAATTCCCGCGACGCCACAAAAGATTCGTCGAGGCGAATTTGAGAGGATCGGGATTCCAATCGCGGCTATACCAGTGTCACATATTCAGGTGACTATGATCGTTGGCCTCTAGCCCTTCGGCCTTCGGTTTCAAGTCGATAACGCACCTAGCCCGTATTTCCGGCGTTGTTTGTCGTCGTGATCGACATATACAACTTTTTGCGCGACTGTCGGAGGAAATACACACCGGCCTTCAACACTCCCCAAGCGGGCACAGGCCAAGTGCAAGACCTTGGCACGAGTGCCTCTACGCCCGAGCGAAATGAGCGCGATGTAACACATCAGAATATAACTCTGGCTGTGGAGACGGGTTTGAGAGAAGTAAACTTTTGATCCGTTTCGTCCGCCGTCGATTCATCCATCGCATGGAACTCGAGAAGCTCGATATTACGAAGGCGGGCAGGCAGAAGTAGTGGAGCCATTGATAGAGTACGGAAACGTCATCTGCGAGTTAATGTCTTCGGGGGTGGGGTTTTCCAGGCCTCACGTCCTCGTTCTCGGCAACCAAAAACTGAACTGACTCCACAAGGGCAGGAAGGGCGCCATGACGTAAACCCTTTGGAAGTCTGTATACAAGTGCGGTTCTTGGCTCGTAAGTTACGACAAAGGACAACGTCGGAGAAAGCCCGCTCGGATATGGGTACTTTTAATGCACGGCGCGGTTTCATTCTCGGTGACCCAGCAAAAACCACCACGGCAAGAAGAGCCAGAGGGATGATATGGGTGTGTAAGGCGCACTATGTAGAAAGAGTGATCATGATGATGCGAGGTGTCGTCCATCCACGCACAGTAAGCAAGCATGTCGTGATGGCCTGACGCAGGAAGCCGGCGCTGGCCCGAGCAGAGAGAACCTCCGTTAGACCCGACGGTTGTCACCACCATTCGTGCGGCATCCTCTTATTAAAATATGTGGGGAATAAAAAGGAGACAACTCGAGATAGATATGTGTCCAACGAGTGACTTGATGGATGCACATTTATCTCGGAGTATGACCCTGATCTTGAAGTTGAGAAGTTTCAAGAGTAGAAGTGCATCGTGCAAGACAAAGAGAAGCCTCTAGACAGTTCTGGCGTCCAGGGCGAGCGAGCCACGTAGGCACTGTGAACTTGTCCGCCCAGTCACTAATGAAAGAGTGTGTGTCCAAGGCTGCGGCCACGCCAAGACATTTGATGTAGTACTGAAAAAGACCACTGGCCTCCGAGTCTCCACAACCGAGAGTTTGGATTTGCCCACCGCACAGTGGCAAGAGAAATCAGAAAATTGCCAGCTCAGACAGATAACATCATTTTAGACCGCGTTACCTTGGGGGGTGGTATTCTTTAGCAGTCAAGTTAGCAGTGGCTCGCACATGCATCGGAAGTGACGGTAAGTCGAGGCAAGAGTCGAGGCATAAAGTTTGAAACTGTTGGTGCTACACCGGCCCATCGCCGGTACCAGTTATTGTAGTCGCCATCGCATCACTCTTTAAATCTTGAAAGCTCGGTCTCGGTCATTACATTGCCTAGGATATGTTGGAAGTTGCCGCCACTGGCAGGCTCGCATCGACGAATTGTGTAATCCCTCTTCAAGTTTTCTGACCATTCCTTGCGTTTACCTACAAGCAACAAATCGCAACCCGAATCAAAATCATCACACACGGATACTGTGGCCCGGGGATGACGAACATGAGACCCAATTCTTCTGAAAAGCCGAACCATTTGATGCATAAAGTCGCAGTCGAATGGTCTTGTTGATCGATTCACTTCAGATCCAGTAAGACGTGCTCTTATTTTTTGCTGTATCCAGACTTCTTTGATGTTTACTAATGTGCGCAGGGGATAACGTTTTACCCAAATCTCACGGGCCAGAGCATGATCATGATGTTGGCCCCTCTATGGCACAGTAGCACTACCCTGGCTATTCTTCGCTATGTCAGTCAGAACCGTGGCCCAAACTCCCTAGCGCCCTCACTGTGAACGTCCTGCCACTCAAGAAGACAGACCTTAACGTGGGATTGCCCTTATGGCTCTACTATTATCGTCTTCCAAACCTTCTGAATCCAGCCCTGTAATCCCGTTCCTGTTCAGGCCGATATCACATCAACATGAACGTGCCGCTTATACAGCGACGGCTATACGGACTTCCGTCTCAACGGCGCCTCACCGTTGGTGCCCTTTTGATACAGATACAGAGCCATACGCATAAGGTGACGGAACATGGAGCATGTCCCTCTAGGAAGATTGTACCCTCTCGATGCCAACAAGATATTCCTATCCCTGCTGGTGCTGCTGGTGTGCCGGTGAGTTTGTATGCGGGTTTTTTTTGGTTTAGATTCGAGTACGAGTAACAAAACAATTTCATCTGTAGCACCCCCGACCATGCCCATGCCTGAACACGCTTTCCACGTGGTCCGCAGCGCGCTGGCAACTCGATCCGTGCATCCTTCACTGCCACATTGACTGGCACTTGAGAAAAACGTTGGCCGAGCCGAGCCCGGCCACGCACTCTTTCGTTCGTCAGTCTTTGTATCGCTGAAGCGTTATGGGCGCGCGTGCGTTAAGTACTAAGCGGTTGCACTATGGCCTTTGTGGAGGACGTTGTCCCAGACGTGACGAGTATGGCTTTCTCTGCGTGGTACGTCCTGGCTCTCATCTACAAATGCCCACCTGATGTATTGGATGTTTTTCTCCCTCCTAGCCCATTCTAGTCGAATGGATAGTCTTTACCCGGCTTGATACAACTTGCTTGGTTGATAACCATCATGATGGTTCCGTTTCCGAGTCGCGCCTTCGCTCCTCGCGCTGCGAAAGATTCTTTTGATAGTCAAAGCCTCCATTCCTTTACATTACTTAAACGTGTGGTGCACGCGTATGCCAATGTACTTCTTCGATCGTGTTGTGGCTGGTTTCCCCCATAAGGTATGTCGGATCTCCAACCCCGCTTCATCTCAAAGCAGACGCAGACAATCCATCGACTCGATACATGTAAGGGCTAGAACATCTATCTTTCATCCCAAGAACAGGAAAGAGTGGAGTTGTTCATTTTCAGAATCATTCTCATTCATAATATTAATGTGCTTACTTCGGAGCGCTATTTAATTTGACTGGGGGGGGGGGGGGGGGTTCATTAAACAAGGCGAACGTGCGACTCTTAAAGACGAACCACTTCATTTAGCACCTCGTACAGTATAGCGAGTTTGCCAACTCGTCAAAAAACAGATAAAAGCCTCGGGGGAATGGGGGCGCCGAGCGCTCTTCGAGCGCCCATTTCTCATCAATACTACTACACCGTTACTCGCCCCTAAGCCCGAAGCTGACACGAAACGAGGCGTGCTTCGAAAGCGCCGCCTGCACTCGTGTACTGGAGTATCTGTCTAACCCTATCTCGCCTGACTACCTATCTCAGCATCCTCCCTCTGTGGACCGGGAAACCCCAGAACCACCGGATCCCCGTCAGGCTGTAGCCTAAGATAATCAGCCAGCGTCGTACGGACGGAGCAAAGCGGTGATGGGGCTCGACTCGCGCGTGTGTGATGAAGCTGAAGATGATGAAGATTGTCTGATCGATACGGTACAGTGAGCCGGGTCTACCGCATTGCCCGCGTTGCCCGCGCTCTGGGGTTCATTTGGGAGCGTTCGTTCGACCTTCGCGCCATGCCGCGGTAGATAAGGCCTATAAGGAGTGAGTCGGCCGAATTGGGTCTCTGATAGTTCTAATCGAACTGGGCGCGCCTTTAGTGGAATACGTACAGTGTTTCGTCCTGTTATTGCCAGCACCGCATGCCACCCACTTTTTTTTTTCTTGAACTCTGTCGCGTTTCTGATGTGCATGTACAAGCGGCGTGTTTTACAGTAGTGCACCCGTACAAGAATAGTACCCGATGGTGAAACTTCCCCGGCCGTGCCAGTGCCAGTTCCCACCTTCACTCCAGTTTTTCATCCCGGTGGCAAATTGCCCGTGGCTGGTATTCGGTTTGTTAATTGGTGTTCTATTTTATTCATACAACAATTACAACAAAAGCGAAGGATGGAGAGAGAGAGAAGAGCGTGACCTCCGGGTCGTTGTGATCATGATTGTCTACAGGGGTAAAGAAAGGAAGACGAAGAAAAAATGGAAAGTGCACTGTACAAAATGAACGTACAACCGCGTCTCCAAGGGTGGCACGAGGCGCGGAGGTTGTTATACATGATCCGTGTCCACCGCACCGCTGCGAGGCCCAGACGCAAGCAGCGGCGCGAGAGCGGATTTCTTTTCGTTTGACGTTTGCTGATGTGGGGAGAAGAAATGGGGGGAATTGTGTGTGTGAAATTTTCGGAAAACCGCGATGGCAGTGGAGCAAAGTCGTGGAGCAGAGTGGAAAATGGTTGTTCCAAAGAGCTTAAAAGAGGCGCCGGTCGTTCGACAAGCAATAAAGACAACAAAAAATGTGAAAAGCAACACAGGCGGTGACTCAGGCCTAGGGTGTGAGTAAAAGTACAAAGAGTATGTGGGGGATGGGTGTGTGATTGATTGATCATGGAGCTTTGTGAGATGAGATGAAAGAGACAATGTTCATTAGATAGGGGGAGGGGGGAAAGGGGGCGGCACAAATGCGGGGAAGAACGGAAATGAAAGTGCGCACGCGCGTAGGGGATTGTAGCAGGCAGACAGAGCAGCAGTGCCAAGCGTCCACAAGCGAGCGTCCACGGTCTCGCGAAAAGCACCCCAAGAGTAAAAAAAAATTGATGGATATAATGTAAAATCCGCAAGACGCACCACGCACATGAACTGTATACATGCGCACCGCCAACCCAATTTCTCCAAAGAAAAAAGAATCACACGGCCCTGGCACCCTGCACGCGTGCATACACATGGAGCGGGGTTTCGCGGATTAACGCCGAGACGCCGTGTGCCGCGAGCTCGATGATGATGTATATGTGGCGTTTGCGTTACTACTGAATCCGAAATGGGGGTGAAGTATTCGCTGCAAGAGTGGTCGCTTTTGTGGTCGTGTGGGGGGTGGTGGTAGAGGTGGGGGTGGGGGATAAGGCCCGTTCGCAGAACGGTGGCCATGGAGTGCTGGCGTTGACTTGGATGCAGATCTTGGCTCGGCGTAGAGACCCTTCATACTCGGTGGCTGCTGCGCGGGTGGGATGACAATTAGAGAGGTCTTGACGGCGCAAGCCAGGGCAAGACAATAGAGTAAGACGCTTACCACAACTTTAATTTTCTGTCCTCGACTGGGGAGGACGTAATAAGTGCTCCCAGAACTGACACTCGCACCATCGTCGTGATCATCGTAATCAGCGCCCCCGCCGCCACCACCATCCCGCTGCTTCCGAAGCAACTTGTCTCTGCGCGACTTGTCCTTCTTCCCTGACTCTTTGGCACGAGCACGAGCCATGTTCGGACTAGGCGTGCGCGAAAAATCCTCGAACAGGCGTCCGCGTGTGCTGTTTTTTCGGCCAAGCGAGCCGCCTATTGGCGTCGGGTCGGATATGGACTGAGCCATGCGGTGCGCGTGCGCGTGATGCGGAGTCGGCGCATGTATCGGCATGGAAGAGGGCGGGTGGGAGGTTATGATGGGTGGGTTGTAGGCGTATGACGAAGAATTTGCTGATGGGGCATAGACGATGGAAGGGGGGCCATGCCCATGCCGCCGCGAAGGGGAGATGCCGTTGCTATTGTGAGAGCTACTTTGTTGTAAGTCGACGTGTGAGCCCGCACGTGAAGAATGACGACGGGGGCGTTGCGCCGTCGACCCGGAATGGTACAAAGTCGGCGGTGGTCCAGAGTTGTTGGGTAGTTGTGCGGGAGGGTGGGGATAAGAACGATTGCTCGAATATGATTGCGTACGGGAATGTGTCCTGCCCGAACCTGTCGGCGGAGCTGCTTGTGGGGGCTCTGGCTGTGAACTGGCAGATGGGAAGCCGTACACTGGGGAAGGAGCGATAACTGGGGGCCCGAGTTGTGGCAGAGGGGGTGGCGGGTGGGTGGGCTGAAAGCTCTCTCCTGCAGGTGATACGGGAGCACTGTGAGATTGTGAAGAGGGTGCAACAGGAGGAGAGTAGATCATCTGCAGTGATACCTGTGGACGTTTCGAGGAGCGGATCGATCTTGAGCGGGGAGGGGCAGAAGGGTCATTATGCGGGTATGGAGGAAAGTAGGAGTTGGGTGGGCTCTGTTGGATGGAAAGAGGGCTCGTGGGGGATGGGCGGACGTGGATCGTTTCCGGATGGGACGCAATCACGGGGGGTGGCGGGGTGACGTACAAAGGGACGGCATTAGAGGGGACGCGACTGTGCATGTTGGGATTCGATGGGTGATGGCCATGAGAACCAGGCTGGGACCGACCAGCAGAGTGCTGGTGGTGGTACGTCGTCGGGGACGTACCGGGCGGCTTCTGGCTCTGTAGCGGCCATCCAGCCGCAGCCGCAGCCGCCGAGACGGTCACATCCGGTCGGCCATCGGGATATCGTAAGATCATGCGGGGCGGTAGCGAATGGCTGCTCTCTGCGTCGGAGTCTTGGGAGCTGAGACCATCGTCGGTGTCGCTGACCAGAGAGGGCGCTACGGAGGGCGCTACGAGTGCTTTGCCGGAAAGAGAGTCGACCCAGTTGGCGGTGCGGGTGCGGGCGGCAAGATAATGAGCGATTGCTTCAGGATCAGTGGTATACTCAGTCATCTGGCGAGGAAAGGCGAGAGGGAGGGCCACGGGTGGCCGAGGCCTTTATAGACAGAAAAGTTTCTCCTTCTCTTTTACTCATCTCCGAACTACTCACAGTCAACTGAACCGTTCTCCGTCCTTCCCCAACGTGTTTACAACGAGGTCTCCTTTCTCACCTCCCTCATCCCCCCATTCAGTTCTCCTCCCTTGCCCCCCGGACTATCTCCTCCCTGTTCTCAGTCCCCCGCTTGTCGCTTTCACTCAATTGCCTCACATGCCTCCGTCTGGCTGTACATGCGGGTCTGCATCCTGCACGCTGCATCATGCATCAGGGACCATGTGAAAACACACCTGACATGTCGGAGCGGCCACCACTATTTTCTCGACAGGGTAGGACATTTGCTCTCTTTAAGCTCGGTGAAACATGCTGGAGGCCTCAGGAACCCGTAATTTGTCGCCCCACAGGTGCCCCGGTGCCGCGCTCCGGGCTTTGCGTAATAAATAGTGCATGACCAAACCAAGTTGGATCCTTTGTTTTCCTTGAATCGACTCTGGCGCCTCTTTTTTTTTTGATGAATATAGCTAACGTCCTGCGCATCTCTGTCTTGCACACCCGTGACACCGCGTAACAAAGCGAACCGACTGCTCTGACTCGCTCACTCGGCCCAGCCCGCGATATGTTATCCGCAGTCTCCCCGGTCCTTGCCACCCCTTCACCGACTTTCTAGCGACGGGCTTTCCTCGCCAGGCTAGTCTAGACGTCTCTATCTTGGGTCCGGAACTGCTTCGCACATACGGACGCAGTTGATTGGAGCTCGTCAATTGATCCCTATCTACACCCCAGTAGATTAATGTATGCTCCTTTAGTGCTGCTCTCTAGACTCCCAATCCGTACTGCCCTTCACCACCAGTTCGTTCGAGACCTGAATCAGCCATATACTTGTGGTTCCAAAGCCCAGACCTCTACAAGCGCTCATACCCCACATTACCCCACGGTTGGATCAAGGACCAAGCGCCGGTTTTCGGTCAGCTGAGACTGGTCTGCCTCTTTCAAGCGCCCCGCACTTTGGCGCGAGGCTGGGAACTATCCATTCCTTCCGGAAAATCAGCCTTTTGGCGGCGGTTTTTCACGTGTTCTTAATGTTCTACCGTTTCAGGGTTCAACCGTATGTGTAGTTGAACGGGATGGGCGGCCACGCGACATCAAGGCAAGAGTGGCGAGGTCTCCTGCAGAACTGCTCACTTATGACTTTTGGACACGGGCTCATGGCTGTGCCGTGAACAACGTTGTCTTATCTCCGTTTTAGAATGCTGTTATACACAGCAACCTTGAGAAAAGGATCCAGGACTACGGCGGCCGCCATGCGCAGTTCCACTCTAACGAAGCCAATCCCCCTGACTCGCGTCATACCGTGTCCTACATAGAGTACTACCCTCTCGATGCGCTGTCATTAGCTTCACACGCTCGCAAACATGTCCCCTTGTCCGCCCCAGATAACTTTCAACTGACGTGGAACATCTCGATTTTTTGCGCAAAGTCAACCCTCTTTCGGCGTCAAGAGGACAAAGCACCTACTAACGACCCACTCAATGACCCGGCCCTCGAAACAGTCGACCCCATTAGCTTTTGGGGACCGTCTCTTTTTTTAGAGTCCTGCGTCATATCAGTGGCCAATGCCAGATTGTCTTTCCCGTGATTGGAGCATCTTTGTTTATCTTTGTACCCTGCTTCTGAATGCCTTACTTGGCCCCGACTGATGATTTAGCAGCACTGCGAACCAACACGGTATGGAAGTCTAACTAATGATTCTTATGTCAGTTTACCTCCATGGGTGTTCCCGCTGACGTCGCGCCCGCACCCAGATAAACGAGACTTCCCTTTACGGGGTTTGCTACCCACGTTATGTTCTCTAGACAGTCCCATATCAATGAGGGGTTCTCATTGACTTATCATGGCACCCACGCGGCTTTCCACATCATCAGGGGGGGCCCTGAAACCTATGCTCAATGCTCCCGGATCATCGCGAAATGAAAGAACGCAGGTTGATGATACCTCATAACATCCATAACCTCCCAAGTCAGTGGACCCATTATCACATCTTGTTACGGTGATTAGAACTTTTGTAGCGCCCCCGATGACGACGGGAACACAGTGATGTACGTCGCTCACTGTGCGGCCGTCCTCCTCTCAAGTATTGGGAATGACGTTACGTTGCGCAGAGCGTGATCACCATGAGCCTTCCTGGGTATTGCACCATACACCACCATGCTGGCTCTCCCACTCCCACGTCCTATTCACTCGCGCACGATGCACACACATTGAGGCATGTACGACACACGCACGCGCACGCGAAAACGACAGACCGCATGTACAAGAAACGATGCCCGCCAGGCGTGTACCTGAAAATGCATGCATGCACGCCCGGCGTGCCAATACCAAGTGTGGCGCTGTGGCGAATACAGCACGCAAATCGCAAAAACCAATAACTGTCAAGCCCTGTCAACCCCCGAACCACGATAAAGACAACGTGGAATAACTGTACAGCGCGCGCGAGACAGGGGCCTCGTGTTTCCCCCACTTCCATGTCGTAAGTATGAAAACCACGTTGCAGTCGGTTGGGGGCGCAGTGGGCCGCCACCCGTCGCTCGAAGTAGCCGCCCAATTGACTAAAACGGGTCACGGTGGAAATTCCATGCCATGCATGGCCTGTCTCAGGGTCGTAAGCGCTGGCTTCGGGCTCCAGGCGTTCAGGTCCTTCCTGTTTCGTGTGTTGTGCAAACTCATGGTGGCTCAAAGTACGAAAGAGATCGAGATCATGCCAAAACGTCCGTGCGTGGTCTTTTAATGGTTTGTAAAGTAATCGCTGGCCCCCGAGAGCTTATGAACTTGAACGATTGGACGATTGCAATTTTCACCCAGGCCAACGCCCCAAAGCCGAAGAAAGGAGCTGGTGTCTTCCGATGACAGGGTGGCGCCGTGAAAGTTTATGACTCGACCATAGTATTACTGTAAGGTGCAAAAAGAGAAAGGAATGGTAGAACAGGGCTAGGCGGGGGAGCAAGCGTGTGTCATTGATCAAAAACAAATGAACGCAAGGCTCATAGAGGAAGAAGGACGTTTCGCTTTGCTTATCGGATTCATCGATATGAACGATTGTGGTGCCTTGGCGTCTCCTCCTGGATTTCGGTCCCTAACGTGATCCGTCGAACCAGACTGCCAGACCACCACCACTAGCAATCCAATCCGATCATCCCTGGCGAGCGCAACACCTTGCCTACCACCTGATCTATCGGTTTCTATTTTAAAAGGCGCACGGTTAGCTCTTTTACTCAAGGACAACAGATGGTGGGAGTGGGTTCTGATCGCGGGTTGGCGCTGATAACTACTGGAGTGAGAGGGGGTTGATCCGATGATGCTTTACAGTACAGAATTAGAAAGACGACGTACTTGGGGCGTACGAGTACTACAGCTGGTACTACAGCTGGTAGACAAAATGACATATGAACGGAGATGAAAAGATCGATCGTGCAGCACTACAGCACCGCCTCTTTCATATCTGCTCGAGGTCCATACACATCCTCATCGTCACACCCGGCGAGTTTGACTCTTCTGCTACCGGAAGGAAAACCAAAAAAAAAGAGATGAGCGACGCAACACAGCGCACAGTTCCATCACCCCGCAGATTGCGCACATGACATGAACAGTGGACCATGACGAGACGAACATACACGCGCACACACGCATACACACGGGGAAGGGAAATTGCTTCCGGTTCAACAGTGCCGATGAGTATGGGAAAAAATAGCCGCCCACTTGGGAGAAGTGGGGCTGGGTGGGGTAAGGGGTCGGACCCAAATGATCTCCACATCATCGTCTCAGTTGAGAATACGAAGCAAATTGCAATTGTTATTGGGTCCTGCTCCATGTGATTGATGTGGAATGTGAGAAAAAAAATTAAGAAAAAGAAAAAAGAAGAGCGTGTCTGTGATATTGCCTCGTGTAAACTTGGCGATGATGAACGCGCAAGCTCCGAGGTCATGTCGCACGGAATCTGTGCCTGGAGAACCACGCACTACATCCCGTTTCCAGAGAAAGCCTGAGGAGTTGCGATGAACGCTTTACCTTTGAGAGTGAAATGCGAACGATCTTCAAAAACCAAAACCATGGTTCTTCTAGAGCGCGATAACTCCACGTGCCAGTGACAGTGTGATTTCTGTAGCAGCTGCAGAAACGAGCACGCACCTCACGCACAATGCATTATGAGCCGACTCCTGGCTTCAGGTGCGCCACTTCTCGCGAAGGGGGAACAGTAAAGTACAGCAGAAACCAAGAAATCCTCAGAGAATGTTGAATATGCGCCTTTCGACAGCGGCCCAAAATGTCTGATTTTAGATGGTACCGGCTCGAAGTTCAGAGACTTGGCAGAGTTGCTGTAGCCGTGTGAAGCGTGTGTGTGTGAATCACGCACAAGACACATCAGACCGACGTCGTGATCAAAGCACAGCAGGCGTTTCCGAACTGGATGGAGCGAGGACAGAACATCTTAAAGAAGGAAGTCAGGCATCCCATAGAAAATAAGAAACACCGACCATGTATCTTGTGACATGATGGATCTTGGGCATCATAACATTGGTATGGAAATGGGACGTACTAATCAATGTTTTGCCGTTATGGCTTACCAACATGGGAGATGGGCGAGTACCGCGGGCGTGGAGCAAGGGCCACAAAACGTCATGGGGTGCACGGATATCCGTTCAAGGCGAAGTAATTGCCAAGATTTGCAGAACAGGGTCCAAAGCATCCGTAGATCGTTTCACACACGGAGAAGAAAGACATATCCAGTAGTCCGACCGTGGGGGTGTTTTCGTCATACAGCGCACATGTGTCAGCGACCACTCACTCACATCCACGACACCTACGCCGGTCCGACAATCTATGATAGCCCTTGGGGATATGAGTAAGATTGTTTCGTGAAACCTGAAATTAAAACGACGGCTGCCACAACAAAATACATTGAGTAGTAATCAAGAAACATATTGTCATAAGTTGCTTCCCGTATTAATTAACTCGCACCTGGAACTACTCGTGGGTTTGGGAGCCGAATAATGATGTTGTGATGGGCCAAACATTCATCATCAGCCGCTTCTTCGGAGGGTTTCTACTAGCTACGAAGTCCCGTCTCAGATCAAGATATGTTGATGAAGTTAAAAAAACGTTACCAAAAACTATCCTCAGGGTGAAACTCGACTGGCCTCTTCGATGCAGGACTGTCATGTCGAGAAGTCGACAGGTAATGCGGTGAAGAGAAAAAGCCAAAACAAAAGAGGAGAAAGATTGGAAGCTTCTGCGTTTAGGGAAGGTAGAAAGAGCTTCACTGTCAGAAGCCGCTCACTCTGATCAGTAAAAACGTCAGCAAACTCCTTCAAGTTTCCATACATAGAGGGCCTTCCGTCATCGAGCACGGGATCCCTGACATAAGAAACCTGGTTGCTGGGCAGCGCGATGATCTCGTCTACTTTTTGATCTTGGACGAGATAGATCGGTCGGACGACGACAAAAACAAAAACAATACCAGCAGAAGTCGGCCGCTTCTCACGGGGCCGTCCTCGGATGTTCTGCTGGCTACTCGCGGACTTGCGCTATCTGGATTCCGTAACATCACAAATGCGCTGTCAAGTCGCTCTATAAGGTATTGGGGGTTAGAGGAGGAAGATGTCTAGACGCACCTATTCCGTACGACCCCCAAAGGCCAGGTCCCAATGCGTTCATACTGCAAACTGTCCATGGCATCGAGATATCCTGCAGTTAAGACTAAGCACCGGTTGCGGCTTAGGCAAGCCGTAAGAGCGAATTATTACGAAACCGAAAGGTGCTGTTTATTTCCGAGTATAGCCAAGCAGAGAGTACGTACCACCGGCTGTGGCGGCCGGATCAGGAGTACGGTCATGAGGCCTATCATAGGACCATTGCTGCTGAACGAGAAGAACGGCGAGGTGAAGTAATGGTCCCAAAAGGACGTATGACGAAGACCGCGAACAAGCTGGCCGATACTCACGGTAACTCGCCCCGTGATCGTCACATTGTACCGTCAACGTACCAAACTCGATCCTTCTCATTAGCACCTCGGGGGAAGACGGAGGACGTATTACGAGGCAAATCCGCGGCTCTGTCCAAGAGGGTACGTGGGCGTATGTGTGTGAGAGTGGAAGAGAAGCTATCGCCTTTCCGTTGTGCACGGCGAGGACAATAAGCAAAAGTACGAGATTGTCATGTGAGTGAGCAGAGTAGAGAAAGCCGCAAGCCTCGAAGTACGACATCAATTTGTATTTTAGAATATTTAAGGGCGGTTATTTTCATCGACAAGGATGGATATTGTATAAGCACGAACTAAGCTTACAAGGCGGTATTTCCGGTGTTCGAGGCTCAACTAAACATGAGGATGGCGTAAAGTACAGTGAAGAAAGACATACAGCAACGTGACAGCATTGGCAGCGAAAAATAATATCTAGGTAGATCCCCAACGAGTTAAGAGTGATGAATGGATAAGTATAGTTATAGTGTAGAAAAGGACCAGACACGGGAAGTAAAAAAAACAGCGTTACACCTTTCTCGTCTTGATCTCCCACATTCCCTCACGACCCCGCACGAGGCCAACGAAGATGCAATCGCGCATGAGATAATCCACCTTCTTTACGCCTTGGCTCATTTCGCCTTGATTGTACTGACATCGCTCTTTCCACGCGCGAGCGATCTTCTCGCGCTCCTCCTGGGTGATCTCGTTGTTGTAAAAATCCGAATTCTTGATTCGCGACGAGAGCACGCTCTGGAGGTGCACGAACAAATCGTAAAACGTGACGCCAACCTCATTAGAGGCCCTGACTTCGATGAACCACGGCAGGCGCGTGTGAAACAGTTTCATGTATGGCGTTGGCGGCTCCGTGGTAAAGCGAGTGAGGTCATAGCCCGTAACCTGACGCTTCAATTCGCGGAACAATACCCGTGAATAGTCCTCCCGCAGGTCCCACACGGCTGGCGGGTCCCGGAGTGCGGAGAAGCGGATCCGTTCGTCTAAAGTCCGCGACGTCGTATCCACTGATTGTCAGAAAAAAAAACAGATATTAATATTTTCTTTATATGATACAGGACGTGAACCGAGAAAAAAAAATCGTGCCACTCACCTGGAGGGAAGCTTCTCACCCGAGTAAAATTTTGCACAATTGAGCCCACGCCTGATCGTGGCATTTGAAAACGCGGTCTCCATGTCCCCGGTCGGTCATATAACCAGGTTTCACGTTCCTTCGGGCGGTGGGAAGCAGAGCGAGATAAGCCAGAAGGGGAGTGGGTGTAATGTGTGTAAGCTCCAGATTCCCCACTTCTGCTATGTGAGAGTTGGGGTGAGAAGAGGTACGTCGGTGGGACGACTGGTGAAGTGGTTGCGCCGTGTAGCCGCATAGAGTTGTCAAAAGCGCTCTCGCTTGTGCGAGGTTCGTATGTGGACTGCATCGGTGTATAATCGGGGGGGACGTAGTTTCTGGCGTCGAACGAAACAGCTGCAGGGTCGGGGGGGTAGTAATTTGCGTCGAATTGTGCAGCAGGGGTTGGGTGAGGATAAGCTTGCATTGGGACGGGTGCTGCGACGGGAATGGATCCAGTCACATATAAGGGCACACCTGTGGCCATCCCTCCTCCGGAGTAATTTTGGGGGTTTCCTGACGGAAGACCCCACTGATCGGTGCCCGGAGGGGCAGGCCACGTTGCAGCATAGGTAGAAGGTTGGTCGCCCCATCCTGATCTAACATCGAAGTACCCTTGGCCCCCTGCCATGCCTTGAATGTCTGAAAGCTCTGAAAGAGGACGTAAGCTGTGGCAATACTCATAAAAGGCCACACATACGGATGTATGACAAAGTTCGAAAAAAGATTAGAGAGAATGTGAAAAGCCCGACAGGGTATGGAAAATAGTAGTATAGCGGGAGCCGCTATCCCTTGGATACGACGTGACAGAACGAAAGGAAGGGGTAAGGGGAGGGTATGAGTGACAATAGGGAAAACTGTAATAGGGCACTGCCTGAGGGGGAGGTCAATAGGCACTAGCCCTTCCGGCGCTTCCCCGGCCGACGCCTTGACCCGGCTCAGGTAACCCTCGTTCGGCAAATCACTGGACAGCTCAGGATGTTCTCGAGCTGTCTAGGTGATCAGGGTTCAGAGCTAAATATGCTATCTCTACGTATGCGGAGCTACAACACACAATTGAGGACGACATGGACAGCCCATCGATGCAACGTGGTGTGACAAAGAAGGGCACAGTCGACTCAGGGCACACAGCCCACGACGCGTGGCAAAAAAAAATTGAATATCGTAATCATAAAGGAGCGGGATAACAGCATTACAAGTTAGCAAAACACCCTCCAAACCGGAGAGCGCTGGATGTGTATTTGCCTCGTGGCCGAGGTTCCCAGACGTGATGGCCCGTCGGCGTTAAAAATGGCGTTCCAACGGACGTTCCGGGCGCTGGACCAAATGACATGAGACCCGAACAATCTCAACTGACACGAGGTCTAAGTCACTAGCCTTTCCTGAGCCAGAGTCAACACCAGCAATGCTTGTGGTCTTGTGCATGACATGCCCTGGTCTGATAAGCACGAGGGGATAAACGAAATGAAGTCACACTGACTAGAGTGGAGATTAGATCTCTACTTTGACATCGTCAGACTCTTCCTGGTCACTACTCTTCAGGTCGGTGTCACTTTGCGCTACATTCTCCATCACATCTGCTGACAGTTGACCCAGCGCGGGCAGAGAGGGTGAGCCGTCCATTTGTGGGACACTCAGTTTGACTGCCCTCCACACGAGTTCTGCACCGACAAAGCCCAATGCCTGCGCACGTGCGAATTCTTCATCATCAAATACGCCGTCCTTTGCATGCCAATTGGTCCATACCAATCGTCCAGCGGGACTATCCTGTGATTGCTGAGATCCGTTGATCGCCGTGGCGAAGGAGAAGGCGAAACAGCCACAGCCCACTGTCTCGAGGAACTCCGCTTCAGAAGGGTCGAGAACCAGAGCTGATGCATCATCTTCGGTGGCGGAACGAAGCCGTGATACAGCGACAGCGCAAACCACGCTAGACATGGGAATGGAACCAGCATTGAGCAGGGCCAGTGATGATGCATTGATACAAGCGGCAATCAGGGAGGGAGAGAAGCCTTCGGTGGAGGATGGCGTGAGACATTGAATGACGAGTTGTATGAGCGTTCTTGGGTTGCGTGAGAGGATGATGCTGGGGGAGAGCAGTCCCCTTAAGGACGTGGAGAGTGCTTTGGATTCCGTTCCAGGCAGTGACGACAGTGGCCGCACATTGACCTCAACGGTTGCCTTGGATGGTTGCTCAGCAGCGAAGCGCACCTCGATGGGCCCCGAGACTGAAGCAAGGGATTGCGTTTCGCCTTTTGATACTGATGAGAACAAGAGACACCGTACGATACAAATCAGGACATACCGAAGCCAAACCGTGCCGATCCGTCGACCCTGTCGAGCCTCTCGTAGACAATACGCAGCGGTCTTATATCGTCATTTCCTCGCCCATCAGCTCGGGAAAAAGGCATCTAGACAAAAGGCCCAGTCGAGAGTCGAATTTAATCATCAAAAGATGACGAGGTGTGACCCTCATCACGTTACCTGTGACATTGTGACACGTGGCACGACGCGTTGCAACCGCGTTTTCAACGGTTGGACTACGGTTGGTTCAACCAGATGCCCCTCCCCCCACCTACCCTGTAACCCTGTACTAACTCTCTTCAGACCTTGATACTCGGATATTCTGGTCTACGAACATTGGTGACTCTGCACTGAAAAGACTTTGATTGACGGGTGAGTGAAATTGCTGCGGGCCTGCGCCACCAAAAATCTTACATGACGTCGGTGGGTCAGCATATATGCAGCATGGCATTTACTTACATGTACTAGCGTTCGCGTACTGGTATCCACGACACATTTCACCAGCCAATGTTCGTAAATGCCGTACAGTACTGCCAGTATGTTGCGCCCACAGGTCTTTTTTTCAACAACTATTCCACTGTCTGGCACGAAGTTTCACACTCGAGTCAGTTCGTGTGCGAAGTAGAATGATAAAAATGAGTCAAAGGCTGTGGCTCACTGGTTACCAGTTCCCCTTTTGGTCCATTCCCAGCCAATATCTCTGACTGTTGTGGGGAAATGCGAACGAGCATTATTGTGCGTCTCCATTTCGGTTACTCTATTGTTCGTCAGTCCTATTGTCTCGCTCACAGACTTTCAAATCTAGTCCCTTTCCAGCGAGACAGTGCGGTACGCGAGACACGCGTGAGTGCATGACCGCTCATCGCTTCCCCTTTTAGGATACTAACGCCTGATCAGGATTTCCTTACGCGCACTCCCCTTTGTCTTCCGAGTTGGGCTCGCAGGCACTCTGGACTCTGGAAACTAGGGCATGCTATAGGATAAAAAGCACCTGCTTTCGTGTGGCTCGCCATCCCTTTGACCCCACGTACTTTTCTCTTCATGTCCGTGTCCAGCCAAGACCCTCAACTCTCAGCGCTTGGAACTTCGGCCGAGTCACCGCGTCTATTCCCTTAGTAGTTCCCTGATCTACGGGCGGCGCATTCTCCCAGGGACCCTCTGTTTAGAACCCGCCGTCAGCTGCGTCGTCTCTGGTACTTGTTTCCCCCCTACCTCTGGACAATAGTTCGGCTGCAGCACTTTCCCGTTTGCAATCCCTCATCCTTGTGGTAAAATATATAATCTACTCACGATTACTATTTCGCGAGTGGTATAGCTTACGTGCTCCTAATTCCTCACACTCCCCATCCGTTCAGGGTCCCAGGTGTCATGCGCTTCTCCACAGCGTTCCGTATAATCGCTGGTTCTTTGACCATTCCCTCGTGACTATGTCATCTTGTTACCCTATGACCTACGGTCTTGGGTAAATGTATTCCGTCATTGGTGTTTCCTACCCCCATATCTCGGGTATTACCGCAACCCCAACGGCGTAGCACAATTCTAGGCTTCTAGGCGTATCATGCTAGTGTTCCCGAGCGGTCCTCGGCGTTCCTTTTCGCGTTCCCTTACGCGGCCTTCATTGGTCTGATCGTTCCGTCCATTTTTTACCCCAAACCTTAGATCTCCAAGCCACAAAAACTATAATTCTGAATCATTCGGGTGCTCATGCGCGGCACACCCTCGTCCGGTGTGTCCTCCTCAGTTTGCGAGTGAACTCAACAATGCCTTGGATGCTTTCCTCTCGTGGCCTGCTGAGAAGAGACAACAATATGGACACGGACATGGTACATGCGGTGGAACCCTAATTTGATTCTCCGTCAGGGCCGGAGTTCCGTACATGAGCTTCCTTTGATCCCGAGTTCCCAGCCCAGGGAATACGCGCGCTCACGTGCGATCATTATATGTCGTAACTTCAAATATTCCCATCAGCTGATCTAACGATTTCTATCCGCCGCCGGCCGTTGCTAATAGGACCGCGTCCATCAGACGTTCCCCTAGCGCTCCAACACAATCTCGTCATTCTAGTATCAGCGCAAATATTTACAAATAAAATGAATTCGGTCAAGTGTAATCGTATACAGGAAAGAGGGCAGGATAAATGATACAGTGAGGTGCGCTATTCAATGCCAAGATACAATCAATATACAAGGGATAGAACGCCATTACCGCTACATGCATTGATATCAGGGGAGTCCAACAGCACAAGATGGGAGAGCAAGGTCATTGTCAGAAGGTGAAAGCCTGGGAGGACTGTATGAACACGTCCGTGAGGCCAACGTCCATGTTCACCACTTCTGGTACGGGAATCTTGTTACTGTAGAAGGGGAAGGACCCTTTTGCAGCCAGGTAAGACTGCTGGTGATGAGGATACGGCGCGTGTATGTGCGGGTCACTCCCGAGTCCTTCGGGAGTTAATGCCGTTCCTTGGTGGCCGTCAAACCCGGGAGCGCCACACGAATCGAGCTGGGCCATCAAATCATACGAATCGAACGTGGGAGTAGGCGGTGCCGGCACCGTCTCCACGGGCGAAAAAGGTCCTGCAGAGTAACTGACTGGCGTACATGGTGAACTGGGGAACGGTGACCCCGACCACGTCTCCAAGAAGGACATATCGATTGCAAGTGATGGTGCGAAGGATCCAGGTGCGCACGGTGTTGTGGTCTCTCCGTGGAATGCACCATACAGCTCAGTGTTGGGGGCAGGGCTGAGTGGGTCAATAGATTCAATGCATGTTGCCGGCGCCTGATGAAAAACGAATGTGTTAAAGTCCTGCATGAAGAACAACATCAGTCGTCACAGCCTACGCAGTCAAAGCACGCAACACTTACAAGAGAGGGTCCATGTTCGTTAACGACTGAGGTATCAAGAGAATTCGGAGGAGGAAGTACAAGAGGGGGCATGTCGCTCCATGTGGCATCTGAATGTGCGTCGGCATTGTCGCTGAGATTCGCGAAGGGCGAAGAACTGAAGACAGAATGCGAAGAGGGCGAAGAAAAGCCGACCATGGACTCCTCCATCCTGGGTGTCGACGGGCGCGACATGGTTGGCTGGGAACTGGTCGCCCTGAGGCGCCGAGAGGTCGGTTTGGGATCAGGACGCAGGAACGCGGGAGCAGATGGGTCTGTATCTGGTGCCGGCTCGGACAATGAACGACGGAAGGAGCGCGCCGTGATGGGCGTGTCGAACCGGGTAACGATGGTGGGAACATGATTCTTGTCGAACTCCTGGACGGCAGCCTGGAGGTCCGCGCCCTTCTTGCCTTCGATGAGTAACTGCGCGATCTTGGCGCAGCGCTTCATGTCCTTTGGGCCTACTTCTCGCACTTTGCGCTTCTCGCTGGTCGTCCCGCCGCTGTTGCCGCAGCCGCCACCACCTTTGGCTTTAACGTGCGAGGGACGGAAGGCGTAATCGGGGTACTTGCGCTTGTGCTCGGCCTGGGCGGTTTTAGCCTTGCAATGCCAGAACTGGCGCTCCTCATGGGGCATGTTCTGCCAGGTGAGCCCGATGATTTTCGAAAGCGTACTGTGGTTCGTCTCGACCTCCGTAGAGACGTGCCGACTCTTGATGAACGAGGAGCGGAATAGGATGAAGGCATTGGGAGGGCGAGGAATGTGGTCCTCCGCCTTCTTCTTCCCGTGGCCTGGCTTTTTAGGACCTGCACCGTCCAGAGATGAAGGAAAGAGCGACGGTGAGTGCTCTGCACCCCCGACGGAAGGCTCGTCCGTGAATGTGCCCGGCGTGATAGCAGGGGCGAAAGCGATCTGTTGTTGTTGAGGAGCCGCCAAGGACTCTACGGGATCAGTCCATGTAAGTCGGATCCCTAGAATGACATGACGTTTAGCCGGGGTCGCGACGGACAAGAGGGAAGAAGACCCGCGCACCATCTCCATCGTCCTTTTCCTTCTTTAGGGATCGCGTTCGCTCAGCAGGCATGTTCAGAGGTATACAGGCAAAAGAGAGGGGAAGCTGATGCTAAGGAGGGACGATTAGGTATGTCTTATTTCGGGGGGTACGAAAGTCGCATGCGCAGGAAGCGTATCGCCAGGGCTGAACGCTTTATACTTTAGATAGCTCAAGTTAGCCGCGAAGCTGAAGAAGACCTGCGCCTGCCTATGGGACGCGGACACGGCGCTCATATCCAGGGGGTTCCGCCACAGAAAATAATCAATTTTTCTCGATGTCTCCTTGAAGGGGACCTAGACATTTACAAGATCTATTGCTACCCTCATCCCGGCTCGGCGTCCACTTCCCCGACCCCAATTTCCTTTTTTAGGTGTTCTCCTCCTCGGACCTCCGGCCGCTTCGCACCGGATCTGGTGGGATTCCCCCCGATCATCTTCATCGGTTGGCTGAAAGGTGTCCCCCTTCCCCCTCTACCCATCACAATATCATTGGGGTAGACGAAGTGGCTATGTCATGCAATGTCGACGTCCCATTCCGCAGCCGCCGACACTTGCGTGGCAGATCAATTCTCAGGGCCTAGTGAGCAGGTCCGTTCCTTTTTCTGAACGCCATGACGAAGGAAACACAAGCCCTTCCTGGTGTGCATTGTATTTTCTTTGTTTCTTCCAGCTGCTTGTACATGTATGTACAGACATACGGCTCTGACTAACACGCATCAAGGGGTCTCCCCTAAGACAAATCTGTGCGATTGCCCCATCTAGATTATTGGGTTAAAAGCCTCCGCCACTGTCACGTCCCTGTCAGGAGGAAGTGAGATGTCTCCCTATGGCGTTAACGCATCAACCCGCCAATAACGTCCTGTCTCTAGGGTCGGTAGGGGCCTTCTGGGGTGACGTTCGGGAAGCCGAACTTTCCGTCACCTCCATTACTCTATCTATATCTGTGTCACCTTTGGGGGATTTTCTGTGTCCGGACTCGTCTGACCGGTCTCCGAAGATTACGGCTGACCTGAATGGCCAGCGACCAGGTTCCGAACTTTAAAATGCTCAGGTCCACTCAATTTCCTGTTTCCGGGGGTTGTGAGAAAAATAACCGTTCTGGGCCATGGCTATTTTGCCCTTGTCGGGATTGTAATCAATGCGATACTGTCCAACACGTTCCTTACGACCTTGACTAAAATTGAGATTCACTCGCCCACCCTTGCCTCGTGCTACATGAAAATTTGTGATTTTTGAGCATTTGAGGTACTTTTCTTGCACTTTTTCTTCACATTAGGTCATGCATTGCTGCCAATTCTGCGGAAATTAGCCACGAGGCAAACGTTTCGCGTCGATAAGATGTCCGTTTGGGATTTGATGGATACCCGGACTTGATGAATTACCCCCGGAAAAAGGAAGCAATTCTGCAATGAAACGTAAATTGAAATTCGTTACGTCAGCGTTACGTTGATAACAGAATCAAAAATGCTGATGAATGTTTGCTGCCCACCCACTTTCAAAAATTTAGCGCATTCTTGCGAGCATAAGTTATAAGCGATTGCCGGTGTCTTGTATGCAGATTGCACATGGAGGATGTCAGCCACCCGCTACAGCACTTGTGTTGATTTTGTTTTGATTCGGGCTAGAATATCGCATGCACGGAGATACCCGACTGCGGTCACTTTTTTTATAATGCAGAATTCAATTCAATCCCAGAGGTTGAACTCAATTCTTGTTGGGATCTCAGCATCGTTCCATTTCCAAAATCTTTTTTCCCACTTCAATACTTTGGCCGTGGCTGTCTTTCCATCTATTCAGGAGAGCAAGATTCACCCTCGACACCCGAACTTTTGCTATGGGTCGTTACAGTGGGTCATTAATGGCGCCGCAAGGGACCAGGAGAAATCCTGTAATGAAATCTCTGGAAATGGTGAATGCCGTCTAGCTCAGTTCCCATGCCTTAGGCGCAGAAAAGCCAGTCAAAAATAAGGGACATCCATTGGGAAATGGGTGGAGCATTCGTGTGTGTACTGTATCCAATGTCAGTGGTTTAGCGCAACTCTTTTTGTCGTGTCAGACGGTTGGGGGGGTGGACTCGTCAACGGTGGACGGTGAACCGGTGAACACCTGGAATGTTCACATCGCGTCGCGAACGAGAAGGCTTACCTCGTGCACGAATGGCGGGCGAGCTAGAAGTGCAAATATTAGGGTTCTCCTACACGCACGCAAGCACGCCTGGGAACGAGAGATACGCGGGCGACTAAATCTGTGCCCACTCTGAGCATAGCTATTTCCACGCACAGCGAAAAACTGTGTTTCTTCCAGGATCCCTTTCAAAGGTCCTTTTTTAGTTTTCGTAGGTCGTGTACAGTATGTCCCTTCCTGGCGGGAATTCCTTGTACTCTTCACAAAGGCATACGATGCGGCGGTTCCCGACTATTCGGCACGTGAGCCCGCCGCCAGATCCCTTACCCCGCACAGACGCGTGTACGCGCGCTCCGTTTGAAAAGATACGTCGCATCAATTTACAATTATTATCGGTCCCGGGGGCCATCATGAATGAATGGGAAACATCTTAACCCGTCCCCCGAAATACGAGTACAGTAGGTTATGTGATACGTGTAGACCTGCTGAACGATACGAGTCTGGGAGAGCGCCGCACCCTCTCTTTGAATTTAAAAACATACAAATATAGTACTCGTGATCGTGACATTTGTTTTAGAGTAACTCCGCCATTGATCTGCTTCTGGGTTATTTTGGGAGGGGTTCTTTGCGCCCAATGAATGAGGGGAGGAAACTGAGGGCGCTGAACACTACTGTAAACAAGAAGATCAATACTTGTAACCGCCCCCTGGTCTGTTCGGCGTTCCTCCTAAACGCTATCAACGGCGGCAAGACGTTCGCGTCTGTTGCAAGGATACCTTGTAAAATGAGTACAAGTAGAACGATAACCGTATTAATGCTGGGGTTGCGTTCGTCTTGACAAATGCGATGCACTACTGTCATCGTACTTTACTGTACACCGTATGACACACCGGCGGCTTGGCGAGGGACGACTCCGGCGTCCCTTCTGAGCTGGGTGAGCACTTGGCAGTGTTTTTTTCACACACCTCGATAGCGTTTGGGTACTCCAGTGCGCCGCCGTTGCAGCTAGACGCCTTCCGAGTCGGAAGACTGATCGGCAGCACACCGTAAACCATGTCACATACTGTACCATTTCCCATCAAGTTCACGAGGAACAGTGAAAGGGGGTTCTGGGTCGTGAAATGGTGGGGCCGTGGCTGCGACAGCAGAGCAAATTACAATATTTGGTACAGTGCGTCCCACTCCCAGTCTTGGGCCTTGGCCACTGTGATAGCAAATCACTCACAGGGACTCGACTCCTCTTCGAGATGACAGATGGCGCTAGGCGAAAAATCCGGATTCTAGGTCCTTATCATGTCACTGTCAAAGCGCCTTCCCCTCGGGTTGTCGCAACTTGTGACTAGCGCCGGTGTAACAGCTTCATATCCGCTTGCAAGCCGTCAAAAGTTCACAGCCCTTCCGGGTAGCTAGGACCAGCGCACTAATCTTCATTTTAAGGGTGGTTTGCGCAGGACACCAGATTTAACCGGCGCCCGTAGCTAAATTTAAAAAAAAAAGTAAAAAAAAAAGGAATGGGGCGGTCATGGTGATTAAAGGTTGTGGCACAAGGTGTCAATTCCCAGTCGGGTTTCGGTGTATTTTTTCTCGAGTAAGTGTACCAATTTACGGGGTGAGGGAAGTTCCTGGTATCCCGACCCGATTGGTTCGTGTGATGCCTGCTCGATCGTCTTGTACCATAGATGGGAAAGACACACGGAACCAGCGTTCCCGGAATGTCCCCACCCAAGGAGGCTGAAACACAACCCAAGGGGAGGGGGAGTGTGAGGGAAAGTCCTGCAAATAAATGTATACCTCGGGGATCACATTAGCATAGGGACTCGACAATTACAAGCACATGATCTCAGGATCAAGGAACTATGTGGCGGTACCGTACAACCCGAGGGTGACGAGGGGCAAAAGGACGTTGCAGAAGCACTATCAGGGTCTTCCCGAGTTCCAAGAGCAAGGTGTGATAGTTCCATGAGTAGTGGCAGTAATCTTCTGATGGTGGAGCGTCGGAGACGTCTTGAAATTGCCCGGGGGCGGGGCAGACATTGTTTCTACGCGAGTAGCGGTAAACAAATAAACCTGAAGGACAGACAAGATCAACAGGTGGGATGGGCTTCAGGGCGTTATGTACTCGGAGGGGGGTCATGCATGAGGCTTTACACCCCCTTCCCTGAGGCGAGCTGTCCTCGAGGACAAAGGATGACGCATTGCCTCTCGCTCCATGCCACACGTTGTACACGTTTTCCTACCCAATCAAATACCAGTACCGAAATACAGCCGAAGAACCAAGATACCTCAGTAGAGTCCCCAAGCAGTCATCTTTCAGAGCACTAAAACGCAGCGGCCTAGTCTTCGGGAGCCAAGCCAGCATAAAAAAAAACCACGAGTGTCTCTTTCCCCGGGGTGGCGTGTCGTCTACGAGTAGCAAGCGTGCTTGTCACAGACACAGGAGCAGACACGTGTAACACAGCATCATTGCTGGGCCAAGAGGGGATACGCAGGGACACAGCAGAACGCACAAAGACACACCCATCAGAATTTCCTCGTACCTTCCGCCGCATTGTAGCCACAGGAGGCATCCGAAGGTATTCGCGAAGTTTTACGCCTCCCTAAAAAAAGAAGAAAGCAGAAAAAATCCGAATATGCTGAGGGGGGGCCGTTTGGCTTTTGTGTCCGCGGTGAAAGGGTCGATGCAGTGTCCTTTGAGAACGAGAGATTTTAACGTTAAGTCCGAAGTCGCTGCACGTATTGTCAAAGCCGTCACGAGTGCCTCCGTTCGTACGCATGTAGCGATGGTCGGCCACGAGGCAGATAATCGCGATATTCAGAGAACCAAGAGAATCGGCGGGGTTTTTTCCATTTCTCCAAATACTTTGATAACGCCCCCGCAGATCACTGATCAAGTAACCTCCCGCCGTCCCACACACGGTGATTTTAAGAAGATTTTCCTCGGCGGAGCGATGGTCTGTGATATGAAATCGATCGATGAGTGGGGAAGCTCTCTGGGGGAATATCTCCTTTCGCGCGTGACACGGGTGCTGTCGTCAATTCGCCCAGGTTTCGTGAGAAGAAGTGCTGCTACTTGGAACGTCCTCAAGAACAATAAGAAAAAAAACTGGATGACACACCAGCAAAGCCGTAATCGTAGGGCCTCGGGCGGGAGGAAAGACAGCTGGCCATGATCACCTGACTTTATGCCACATGATCACTTTCACCGCCAACCAAGCAGCGTTATACAAGTTCGCCGCCTTGTTCGCCGCTAAAAACTAAAGCCTGCCACAAAATGGTGATCATCGAACACAGTAGGTTGCTGGTGATGCCTCCGATCAGTTAGATCTTATCCTTAATTCGATCCGGAGACCGGGTGCACGCCTCGGCATAGCGAGGGGCAATTTGGTACGTGTAATGGTGCTTTACTGAGGTTGTCATGTCGCTGACTCTTTTTTAGGTGCAGACACTACAACAGCTGCTATATTCGGTTTACCTGAAGCTAGGCTAATTCTCAATGGGGAAACATTCACGATTCAGTGTGGTGGCGGCGCTAGGGATGGGGGCGTCGGGGCCTAACTGTACCCGGGTCAGTGACTTGCCCGCATCGAAGAACAAGGGCTCACTGGCACATACGCAAAAAAGCATTAATTGCAGTGGCGTTGGACGCAGCGCTAGCGTTTCCTGTTGGTGACCGTCGCTTCTCAGATCGTCTGGCTTGTATTTCCTCAGGTTCAACATTATTGCGCATGGCTCACAAGTGAACCGTGTACCTGTTGTACCGCACGGTATTCGAGCGAGGCACAGCGGGGAATTTAGCAGCCGGGTATCCACATTGTACAACAACGATCTCCTTAACGAAAAGGCATCCCACGTCTTCATCTCGCGATGCGCAGTTGCGACCGTGATAATACCGTACAGCTGCTCCATGCGCGACCGAGACATCGCGCCATCAGCGTGGCAGCCTTTGTCGGCGACTCGCCGTCGATCGGTGGCACTGCTGACAGGCTAACTTAGCAGCAACCACAGCGCAAAAAACCGAAGAACATCAAGTAACCTGTTCTGGTATGGCTGCATGCCCCAAATCATATGCATTCGGAGGACGGTGCGGTCCCGGTCAGATCTTTGATTACCGACGTGTCGCTCCACCTGAGTTCGCTTCGCACTGCCGCTGCGCGGTACCAAGTTGAACTACCAATTCGTACCTGTCAGAAGGTGATGTTTTGACCTTCGTTCACATCGTAACAACTCTAAGAAAACAAGGGAGGCCACAATTGTCACAATTTTGGCGGGGTACAGTATCGTGCTGTACCTTAGGTTGTCAGCTGTCTATGCCGTACAACGCCGCAACGTCAATTGGATTACTGTACCTTCCCTTTCCTCGGGTTGCGATCTGACGCCGAGGTACACGCACTCAGTGTCTTTGCACTTTCCTCTTTCATTCCTCTTCGTTGTTACTTGTGCGACGCAGGATTCGAAGTTCTCGGGCTGGTTCATAAATGGTTTTATTTTCCTCACTACTGCCCGCCACCGCCATTCAGGCCCCCAACGAACGCTGACAATTCTACATTGAGTTGTGCGACTAAAGTAGAACAAGTGTCTGAATGATACTGAAATTAGGCCATCATACATACAGAGTTGGGGGAGTCCTATGAGTCGATATCTACGGTGCTACCCCCTGATTCAGGACTTCCATCAAATTTCTTCGGGGGCCGTGGTGCGTTCTGCGGCGATGCATCGCGCGGTTCAGGCCGCGACGGAGTCTGCATCGTAGGGGTATGTGGCTGTAAGTGGAAACCCTTACGCTGGGAACGGGTAGAGGGATTGAAGTACCCGCACTTGGGACAGACATATTCTATCCAGCAGAAATGATGACCGTCAACGTCGACACAGTATACACACAAGAAGCAGAGGATCATGCGTACGTGTGTCTTCCCACATGTCTTCTTTCACGAGGCCGTTGTGGGCGAAACACTTTTGGCAAATAAGGGCATAGCGTGACGCTGCGGCGTTCACGGATGGCCCATCGTCTCCGAGAAGCGCATCGGCAAGCTTGTCGTACCAGAGCTTGCGCGGGGGCGAAAGAGGGGGTTGTGGGGTCTCTGCACAGTGCGTGAGATATGCATGAGTACGAACAAGACGCCATCTTGGGGTACATACGTGTAAGTTGACTCTGCAAACCCGGGGAGATAGGTGGATTACGGAGGTTCGTAGGTGTGTTTGGGGCTGTTGCGGGTGCTGCCCGCTGTGGTGTAGCTAGGAGTTGGGATTGACGTCGAGACGACATGTCATCAATGGGCCGAGCAGGGGGTACCCCAGTAGAGGGGCCATCCTCATACCGTTCGAGGAGTTCGCGCGTTTCATAGTAATTGGTCCTTTTCTTGAAATCCTCGACCTTATTGCGCCGCGCCAGCTTCAGTGCCGCTAAGCTCTTCTCTGAAAAGTAGCGATGGTGGGCACGAGGCCTACGCGTGGCTGATGGGAGCGGCGTCACATACCTTCTGCGTTCCCCTTGCGATTGTACCATAACTGTACGATCCTGCGAGTAAAAAGAATCCTAGAAGGCAGATTGGTCATGAAAATGCAGAGAGAGAGAGCATGACGTACATAATAGGTCCGAGGATAGCCGGGAAGCCCTTGACTGCCTTCTCTACCTGGCTGTTGGGCCTGTGCCCGCTCATCTGGGGGAGGAGCTGTGTATACCATAGGCCAAGATAGGCACCCCATCCTGCAAAAGTATACAATGTAACAAGAAGAGTGGCCCGTCTCTCGCGCAGGCGGATCTCGTTCAGCCGCGTCTCACGCTTCTGGATGTCCGAAGCGAGAGTTGCGAGGACCTGTCCAATGTCTTCGGGCTTTTTCTGCGGCCACGGTCAATATCGCATCAGTGTAGTGATAACAACACACCTTTTTGAACCAGGTGAGGAGGCCCATGTTAGGAGTAAATGGTGGAATGGACGCTACGCTGACTGAGTGCTGACTGCTGTTTTGGAGTGACGCAAACCGGCTCGACCCGGACCGTTAGTGTTCCTTCCACTTCAACCCTCGGACGCGGTTCACAACACAGAGTTTTGTGGCGTGAATCGCGAACTTAGCGAATGTCTACGAAAACCGGATGTTCAGACATGTTCAGTACTCGGTCAAACACTCCCGTACACTCAAAACACGGCTCTCATTCTATGCCACTCTACCACAGCGGCTTCCAACCCCCATTCCGATAGACGGACCAAGACTCAAACTTCTACCTTCCGCAGAGAAAGAGAGCAGAAAATGGATAGATAGGGAAGATCCCAGTATGTGTCTTTGTGTTTCTCCGAGTCGGCCCATGACCTGGATTGACCATTCGCCGCTCTCCGTCGCAAAGTCAAACGTAATCAAGTCGGCGTGCAACTCCTGTCGCGTCCTTTGCACCGCCAGATATTCAAAAATGTCTCTTTCCCTCCCCCAGAACCTCGCTTTGTCCGCATCGCGCAGGAGCATCTGGAGATGCACGGCCTTGACCCCAAAAGTGGTTCCGTGCTCCCAAATATAGCTTTCACCCTTCCACCTCTCCAAGGTCATACCATTGACCAACATTTTCACCGTATTGGGATGCACACAGCGCGTCCCTGGTCTGACCTCGCCGTCGACCTGGTGAAAGCGCAACTTGCCCCTCGTCCAGATAATTGGCAGATCCAAGCCGGGTGGACCAAATACTACTACCGCCCCGATGGTTCAAGCTTTAGCGAACATGTCGAATTTCCCTGCCATGATGGAAATCCCGAGACTATGCTTGTATTCGATGTCGAGACAATGCCTGAATATCATCCTTACGCTGTCCTCGCCTGTGCAGCAACTTCGAACGGGTGGTACTCCTGGATCTCACCTTGGCTCCTTGACCAGTCTGCAGATCCTAGGCAGCTCATTCCTCTCGGTGACCCAAATGTAGCACGCATCGTCGTCGGACATAACGTCTCGTATGATCGTGCCCGCATACGCGATGAGTACGGCTTAGCGGGCACTCGTACACGGTTCCTCGACACGATGGCGCTCCACATCGCCGTCAAAGGCATTTCGTCCCACCAGCGTCCCGCGTGGATGAAGCATCGCAAGTCCAAACTCAAGGAGCGTGAGCTTGCCGCGGAGGCTAAGGAGGCCGTTGTTGCTCTCTTGGACGAGACCAAATCGCGCCAAACTGTTGAGCAGGATGGAACCAAGAGGGAGGAGCTTCATGCAATGCGTGCAGCGATTGAGGAGAGCCTATTGATCAACACCGCTCAAAGTGAAGACGCGCGCGAGGAAGCCGAGAGCAAGACCTGGGAGGACATCACATCGGCCAATTCCCTCGCGGACGTGGCGCGCCTCCACTGCGGCATCGACATGAACAAAGAGGCTCGCAATGATTTTATGGAATGCAAACCGGCAGAGATTCTAGAGAATATCCAGGACTACCTCAACTATTGCGCGAACGATGTGTCGGTTACGCATCGCGTCTATGCCGCTGTGCTTCCCGAATTTCTCGAATCGTGCCCTACACCGGTGTCGTTTTCCGGCATGCTGACGATGGGCTCGAGCTTCCTTACGGTGAACGAGGGATGGGAGAAATACTTGGAGGACGCGGAGCGGACTTATCGCAGTTTGGAAGAGGGCGTGAAGACGCGACTCGTGAATCTCGCGATCGAGGCCAGAAACGCGATGGAGAACGAGAAATGGAAGGACGATGTCTGGCTACAGCAATTGGACTGGACACCAAAGGTTGCAGGCAAGTCTAGGGGTATTGGTATCTCAGAAGCCGTGGGTTTCTTTTGTTTCTTCTTTCCATTGGGTTGCGCTGACTGGTGTCAAAGGTTGCGCAGGTTCCTGCGTGGTACCAGGAACTATTATGCCTTGGCCCCTTCAGCACAAGAGTTGTCAATCGTACCCTTCCTCTTCTCCTCAAACTTTCCTTCGACGGACATTGTCCCAGGTACTCCATTGCAGAGAAATGGCATCTCGTGATTGATGGTCAAGTTGTTCGTCCACCCGCTCCTGGGAAAGCGAAGGTCCTCGGCCTCCTCGGAAAGTCGAATGGACTCCTAATGCTTCAGTCTGGCTCTATGACTACCGACAATCACGAGTTAGCTTTGTCCATAGCCAGTGGAGATCGGTCGGAGAAAGTGTTCAAAATGATTCTTTGCCTCGCCGAAGACTTATCACGTTCACATTCCCCTGTACCCTTGGACAACCCTTGGCTCGGACAGCTCGACTGGATGCCAGTGGAGAAGACGCCAGCAGGTTCATCTAAGTCGCCTCAGGTGCTCTGGCCCAAATGGTATTGGGAACTTGCAAAGCCGAAGAAGGATCTCCCGCCCGGAACCATTGACATCACATCTCGTACTCGCATAGCGCCTCTGTTACTTCGGCTGTCCTGGCAAGGTTGGCCTCTCTTCCACTCCCGCGAACACGGGTGGACATATCGCGTAGCGCCAGGCACGACCTACACGACGCGCCAGACACCGCTAGACTTCCACCACCCGGCTGATGAGGCATTGCAAGCTGTGTCATTACATGAGGGCTTTGTGTTTTACAAGCTGCCACACAAGGATGGTGAGGCCGCAAACGTTGGCAACCCACTCGCCAAGATGTTCGTCAAATACTCGCAGGACGGAACGCTTACGAGCCCGGGAGACGATGCGCGTGGTGCTCTCGATATGAACGCACAGTGCAGCTACTGGATCAGCGCCCGCGACCGCGTGCTGAAGCAAATGGTCGTGTGGCAGCGGAAAGGGCTCGATATGGGCATGGCCGTTGGCGGTAACCCGGGTAGCAAAGCGGGCATCATCCTCCCACAAGTGATAACGATGGGCACAGTTACACGACGTGCGATAGAGCGTACGTGGCTCACGGCGAGCAACGCGAAGGAGAAACGCGTTGGCTCGGAGCTGAAGGCAATGGTACGCGCGCCTCCGGGATACGCCATTGTCGGCGCGGACGTTGATTCGGAGGAGCTTTGGATCTCGAGCGCGATGGGGGACGCACAATTTGGACTGCATGGCGCGACGGCGCTCGGGTGGATGACACTCGAGGGTAGTAAAGTAGCGGGAACGGACCTGCATTCCAAGACAGCGCATATACTGGGTCTCTCGCGCGACCAGGCCAAAGTCTTTAACTACTCACGCATATATGGCGCGGGTATGCGCCACGCGGTGCAACTCTTACTTCAAGCAAATGCGGATATGCTCCCCGAGCAGGCGAAGCGGCTCGCGGAACAATTGTACGCCTCAACCAAGGGAAAGAACACGCAACGGACTGATGTGTTCGGGCGCAAGTTCTGGTTTGGCGGGACGGAGAGCTTCGTGTTTAACAAACTTGAAGAGATCGCGCTCTCAGAACAGCCGACTACGCCCGCCCTCGGGTGCGGCATCACGCAGGCCCTCTCGAAGAAGTACCTCCCCGCCCAGTTCGGCTCGGACTATATGACTTCACGCATCAACTGGGTCGTGCAATCTTCTGGTGTGGACTATCTACACTTGCTCATCGTCTCGATGGAACATCTCATAAGGACATACGACATCGAAGCGCGGTACCTCATCTCCGTACACGACGAACTGCGCTATCTCGTCGCCGAGCGGGATCGGTATCGCGCCGCGCTTGCGCTACAGATCGCGAACTTATGGACGCGGTGTTTGTTCGCGTATCGCCTTGGAATGGACGATCTCCCACAGGGCGTCGCATTTTTCTCGGCGGTGGACGTCGATTCGGTTCTGCGCAAGGAAACGGATATGCCGTGTGTCACACCTTCACAGCCGAAGCCCATTCCGCCTGGTGAATCGCTCAACATCGAGCAGGTACTAGCACGTACGGGGGGCACCTTATGGGCGGACGTCCGCCCGATGCAAGAGCCAGTGGAGGATGCGGAGGGTTCAGAGCGGAGGTGGGACCCCCTTGTTGGGTACATACCCCCGGATTGCTTGCGACATCGCGCGGAAAGTACGACGTGGTTGAGAGCGCAGGCTACTAATTCATTTGCGGAGGTCAAGTACCTTGCACGGCAGGCATCTGGCGTCGGTTTTGCGGGTGATGTCGGTAGTGGTGGTCGTCCGCGCGCGCGGAGACGTAGCAAGTATGAGGCTGCGCCACCAGAGCCGGATGAGCAAACGAGCGAATGGGCGGAGGTCATACAACGTGAGATGAGACGACTGAAATTGGAGTAGTCCTGTAGACACGGTCAATCAATCCTTGCTCGCGTCTTTGTTGGTCCATTTATTACAACCTACTATTGTACTTGATACGTATCGCTCGCTAGTAATACTGACTCTACCCTATTACAATACAATACCTTCGTTGATCGGGGCAGTCAAGACCTTGTAGACTTATTTGTATTCGTTCGCGCAACTCACAGCCTCCGTTCCTACTCAGCCGAATATGGCAACTAGTACAAACAACTTGGAGTCATAAGTTAACCCACCCGGATCTCCGATGCCGACCGACTCGGATTGTAATATGGGCAAAGGGACAAGGGTTGATGCAAAGGGGTGCACTCCGACTAATTTGGACATTCCGCGGGACACACGCGCGACACGTGGTACCCGCCCCTTCTTTATGAGGACGAATTCCGCGGAATGTCGGTATTCCCACGCTCTCGGATCATTCAAGGGGCGCTTCTAGACCTCCTTGATTCGTTCTCATTGGACCGATAAGTGACAGACCCGACGCCCAACGCCCGCCGCCCAACACCCGACGCCCAACACCCGACGCCCGCCACTCGCTTCCTTCGTTCCCCTCTGCCCTACCCTGCGCCGTCCCGACCCATCGGGATCAATCAACGAACATGGGCGGGACGATCCCGTGCATGGCGTGCAGCGTACATATAAATATGCGACGCGTCGCCCCGAGTCATTCCATTGCCCAACACACCATCCCCTTCCTTCTCCCGCCGACGCCTCTTCTCCCGCGACTAAAGACGCGTTGACTCATTCGTTGCGATGCCCACTTCTCACTCTTCGAAGCACCATCCGAATTCATTCGTGTCTAGTCCCACGTGGTCGTTGAACACGCTTACGGGCACCACCGCCTCGGGCAGCGGTGGGCCGCCCGTGACCCCGGTCATGAGCCCGGTGAGTCTACCGTCCCCCCCAGGGTCTGCTAGATCGGTCTCGACGCATTCGGGGCACGGGCACGCGTACGCGTATGCGTCTCATATGCCTTCGACGCCTGGTGCGCCGCATATGGGCACTGTCCCTTTACCCCAACTTCTCCATCGTCAACAACGTGCGCATATCCATTCCTCCCCACCACTCCCCATTCCCATCTTATCTTTCTTCAACAACTGACCTGCTTCCCTTTTTCCAGACTCTCTGCCCACACCGCCTGTAAGCCCCGAGCGTCCCAGCAGGTATGCTGTATTGAGCGAGTTACTGGTCTACATCGGCCACAGGCCGCCAGCAAAATTGAACTTCAACGCTGTCCAACCCCCATCAACGGCGTGCCTCCATCCATCCTGCAACCCCAACGCAATGAACGAGCCCGCCATCTCGACACGCGCAACCCACCTCCTCCTTGACATCCCCGGTATCTCGGGGGGCCACTTCTATGCCTCGAGCACGCGCGGCGACGGTCATGCCGTGACCGTGCGCGAGGTTCTCCAAGCCCTCCACGTGAAACTGTCTGAGCGGGCCAGCCAGGCCGACTATAACCAGCTTCCGACTGAGAATCACAAACGGGCGGCTTCATCAAGTTTTAACCAGCGCAACAGAGCCATGCCCGACCCTGCCGGCCTCAGACGCTTTGATCTCCTCGGCGGCCGCACAACTTTTGCCGGTCTGCAGCGCGCTGCAAACGGCGCAGATGTTTGGCACGTGTGCTTCATCTAAATCATCAAGCATCCAGCGTGTACGAGAACGTGAGTTCTTATAATTAAGAGTAAGACTTAAGATGTAGAACTGGACTCGCAATGGACCTTGTGGACGTTATGTATACCACGGACACGACGAACGAACGCTTATCGCAGGGCTGCTGGCCGACCGTAACCTGAATACATCATGGACACCTTCCTCTATTATTACCGTCGTACCTCGCTTGTATTTTTACTATTTCTGTAGCCTGTCACCTTCGTTCTCGGCCTCCTGCGTAAAACGGCCGTCCCATCAAAGGCATCCACCTGATGCGGGGGCGTAGTGTATTATTACCAATGGACAATGCAATTTAACTGCTTTTTTCTTTATCTTTCTTATTGGCCAACTGCGGTCCAAAAATCTTTGGAGGGCAAAAATTCCCATTAGCCGACTCGAACGACTGACCTCGTCATGTCGCAATGTGACTTTCAAGGTCACGTGTGATTTTCGAAATCACGTTACTAGTGACGCGCTCTACCAACTGAGCTAAACGGGACTCCTTCATGTTGTCACACTCAACATTATGAGCCGTTAAGCCTTACGGCAAACGATGGGGTTTCCCTCCTCATTCGCGATCTGCGTAGGTTTCTCTAGTCCGCCGGGCACCACTGCCAGTTGTCAAGTAAACTCGCAAGAGTCGCAACCAAGGACACCTATCTGGCGTTATCACTCTAAAAAATTCTTCTCCGCACTCCGCACTGGGTCGTTTACAGCCTAATTACAGGTTCCTTTTGCTTTACCTGTACTTCGTTCCTTCATGCCGTACTGATTCTGCTCGGATTTACATGATTGCGGTTGCCTGTGAGCCTCAGTGTGTGCATCATATGACATCACATACGATGTATTACACGACGAACATGACAAAGTGGATGGATGCCTCTTGGAGGAATGTTTGGATGCGATCATTTCGTGTCTCGCTTCCCCTTTAACATCTTTCTTACCCTACATCTATAACACCCTCATCCAACCGTACTTAGTCGCTGGGCGACTATTCTTCATGCGTTCTTCTCCAGCTATTGTACTACTTTTGGCAAGCTTCGTTCATGGTGTCGCTCTCACTGGCATTCGTAATCACTGGTCCGACCCATACAGTCTTCGTCCGAACCCGCTTTATCCATACGCTCGTTCCTCCCCAACCAGACCTCCAAAATACATCCCTACTTCTGCCTCTCGCTTCTCTAAAAACGCAGGTATTGCGCCTTCTCGTACTTGGCGGTCTATGTTCCGGGCGGGTGCGCTGAAACCCCGCCAAGAGGCCTCTGGCATTATGCAACAGGACCTGGACACGAGGCCGACACCAGAGCCGACTGGGGAGTCCTCGATTGAGACAACAGTCTTCATTACAGGTGAAAATGACTTTGCGCTTCTACTCCCTGCAATGTCCGGCGGTATGTTCGAGTTCGTATTGGTCACGGTGTTGGGCCACGATCAAACCTTTTATTATCATAGAGCTGGTATCTGACGCAGAAAGGGACGCGAAGTCGTTTTGTACTCCTAATGGTTCTAGCGATCTCTGCACGAATAGGATGCCTGACGGTTTCATCACTGCCGCCGCGCTCACGAGCGCAAATGACAATTCGTGGATCCAGGTAACTTTTGTAAATGTCTCTAGGCGTGTTGGGCTTTAATGAATTCTCTTTAGGTCACTGGTTGTATCGATTCGACAAAGTTTCAGTTGGATCCTAACGATGCCGGTGGACAATTTGACGTGCGCTACCCGAATGGGGCTCAGTGTACCTTCGGAGGGCGGCGGGCGAGCTTTATTGAGCTGTGCGTTGTCCCTCGGTTTTATCCCTCCAAGATAAGTTGTGTACTGACCGATGACTCGGACCCAGCGTTGAGCCCGCGTTGAATCGCTTCTGCCTACGCTGTTGTAGCACGCCGAATGACCAGATCAACTGCAATTCTCACCGAGATCGCTCTGGGTGCGAGAATGCCATTCCGGGTACATACGACTTTCCAGAGCTCGGCGTAAGTTGCGCGTAAGCTGTGCTGGCCACGGACTCGGGTCGGCTTCTTGTATAATGCATTCGTACTTACACCTCTAATCCACTGTTCATTTATATACTCAACCCTGTGTGATATTACTCAAGGCGCATCACAATGGCCCATGTGGGTTTGAGTCGGTCGGGGCCAAATGTGGTGCGACGCCGGTTGTCTGGTGACGCATATGAGATCCTGCGGTGACCTCGTCCCCGCCATCGGTCTCCGAGTCCTGGGACTTGTAAACTTGAGCTGATCCCGTCTTTGCTTTACTCCACATTACACAACTTGGCTTATTGACACGTGGGCAATAGGCTAACTCCTTGTCGTCTCAAAGTGCTTTGATCACAAGTATCGTTAGAACCTGAAGGTTGGCCCTCCGAGTGGCATTGCTGTCTCTCAAGCTACCTAGGATTCTTCGGCCCTTTCACGGGCCAGGCACTTTCGAAGGAGGTTGAAAGGGTGATCAAAGCAATGAAAGCATATGAGTTTTTATACGAACACAATACACTGGCGAAGAATGGAGACTCGAAGGGTGAGTGCCAGCGAGTCGTCGAATGAAAGACCGCCCGCAATTTGCAGGGAATAATAACTGTTTACCCGAGCTATGGACACCGAAAATCACAAGGTTCTGGTTATGCTGCTGCCCAGCCTGAGCTTAGTTGTAGTCTGCTTAGAAAACCAGGTTTGTCGCATCAGGTCTCTTCGAGTCTTCGAGTTGGGTGGCCACCTTGAGGGCGGGCTTATAATGAAGTTTTGCCAGTCCGCCGCTTGAGAACGCGCCATCCTGTTGTCCCAGTGGCACTTCCCAGGTGACCAGCTCCAAGGAAGACAAGGAACCCCACGGGCAGCCACTGCCAGCCAGTGACTTCCAAAAGCACACCGCTGACGCAAATGATTTCTCTTCGGTCGTTCTGATTAGAAAGGTCCCCGTTTGACAGCGTACACGATGTTCTAATCACCACCCCATTCTTCGACGGGGTTCCTCACCCATAACCGTGGCCTCATGGACAACCAGGACAAGCTAGATCCGGAGCTCCTCATTGTGTGGTAGTGTCTCTTCTTGGTCAAATTCGGTTCAAGTGCTCGAAGGTTCGTCACACCACCTTTCTCATGGACCACTTGCGCCGAATTCTTCACAGACACCAGCACTAATTCTTGCTCTCGCTAGGTCACTGGCTCTGGTGTCGTGACTGTCGTCCAAATCTTGGCTTGTCAAAGCGCTGTGCTCGCGCAGCGGTCTGGCCCAGGGGCCCAGAATGGAAGGTCGTACGACAACCATCGCATTATTCGTTCTGGAGGCTACAGTAGTCTCCCCAATCGATGGGGCGTCGAGGTCGCTCCGGACGGCACTCTACCAGAAGCCCCGTTTCGGGAAGCGTGGGCGCATCGTGTGAGTCCATCGGCTCTTCCGAAGGTTCTGACGATTGCAATTGATAAACACGGTAAACCATGATCGATGACGATCTGATTAGGCGTCTCTGTAAAGAATCGGAGATCCTTTCGCACATCCACTATGTACTGCGAATGTTGGACAAGGCCGCGGATAAAAATGGTAGAACGGAGAGACGGTGACTTGCGATATCGCATTTGGGCACTTCTTCCTTATCGCGGAAGCTCGAGTAGCCTCGGCCCCTTTTTCGTTTCGTAGACACCCTTCGGTGTTCGGATATACCTTTCTCTAGGACTATGTTATTAGGGATGATGTCGGAGGAATGCGCTGCTTCTTAGGGACGTCGAATTTCTCGACGATCGGACGGAATCGGTACGCGCCTCCTACCATGAACGTGAGTCTCACCTCGTTCTGGGCTGCCTCAGAAGCACAACCGCCAACGAGGCCCCGGCCTAGATCTCTGGCCGTGTAACTTAACACACTCTAGGCCCCTAGCTTGCCCACACGACCCGCAACTTGAACGCAAACAACCATGGCCACCTCAACCGGGAGCACAAAGGGTTGGTATACAGACCTGTCGAGTATCCCCGTGTACGCATCTGCGCGATTCCTTTCTGACAAGGGTGCGTCGCATCGGTCATCATCTTTCTGGTTGTCTTGATGAACTAGAACGGCGCGCATCACGCGATACTAGTCGTCCAAGTGGTATCATCTTCGCAGGACCACACACGAAACGCCAAAAGGACGACGAGCAAGACATTCTTCATAAAGTCAAATAGATCCGATGGGACGTTCACCGTGATCGCATCGCCTTCCCAGGATGTATCTCCTGAGGTCGTCGCCTCAGCGATTTCTCCTTCGGGAAAGCTGACCGCCATCCTCCGCGAGACGAACTCGGCGGGCGATAAGAAACGATTCGTGGAAATTTGGGACGGAGATAGGTTAGAGGCGTCCGTCAACGTGACCAAGGCACACGGTGTGTTCTACACAGATGGTGAGGTCCAGTCCACCCCCATTTTCTTTCCCAGGCACACAAACACGCCCGAAACTTTCTTTTTCCTCTAGATCAGCTCTCTACGCTCGCGTTTTCTCCCTCGGAGTCATCGTTGGTATACACCGCCGAGGCGAACGCGCCGGAGAACGAAGGCGATGATTCCTTTGCAAAATTTCGCTTTCTGCCCGACTACGGCGAGGGATACATTGGGCGGAAGCGGCCAACGATCTTTATCGTGCGGTGGGCGCCGAATACCGAGTCCGTCGACGCGCTGTCCGGGGGAAACGTTTCCCCAATCGTACGGGCCATATCCGTACCCACTAGCTCGACAACGTCCAACGCTGCCGCTATCTCCTTTGGCCAAGCTCAGTTCGTCGCGGATGATACTTTGTTCGCGACAGGCTACGAGTTCGGGGAGGACGGAAGGCGGCTTGGAATCAGGGTCTGCTTCAATAGACCAACTGCTATCTGGGAACTCAAGTTGGACCCAGTAGAACTTCAACTTCAACATGCGGCCGACTCGGAGCCGTCGCTACTGACTGATCCTGCCGCTACGCTGATAGCCATCTCAGCGACAAAGATATCGGACCTCAATCGCGCCTCTCGTTCCCCGCGCCCCATCCCCGGCACCAACGCTGCGCTCTGGCTCTCCCACGAGGTCGGTGGGCCCCATGCGTCCTGCTTCTCACTACACAGGTTCGGTTGGCAAGCGCAGGAGACGACTACCATCTTACCCACCGTCGACAAGGCACAGGAGAACTTCATGGACGGATTCGCAGGTCTGTACGTGGAGAACCTCCTCGCACGTCCGTTCGTCCGGTTTGGCGGTCGGGCGTATCTACTCACGCGGACGAGCCAGGGCTCTAGGCTCGAAGTTGTCCTAATCGACTTGGAGCAGCCGGAAAGCGTGGTACGTCTTACTCCTGCCGAGTCCAGCGAGGATCTGTGGAGTTGGTCTCCGCTGGCGACGGACGGGCGCAAGTGGGTCTTGGCTTCGAGGAGCGCGCCGACGGTCCCAAACGAGCTGGCCCTTGGAAAACTCGAAGAGTACGGAGGGAAACCCAGAGTCGCTTGGCAAGTCATCGAGATGCCGTCGCTTACTCCTCGAGGTAAGTACCTCGGGGTTCATTGTTGTGCCTCTCTGATGCTTGGATTTAGTGGAGAGTGCTCTGCGCGAGCTCGCCTCCACCGTGCTCCCTATCCCTGATCGACACCCAGTTGAGACGATCGTAATCGAACCAAAGCGACACAAGGCACAGCCCTTGGTAACCTTCATACATGGTGGTCCCCATGGTCAGATCCCGACAGCTTTCACTCCGGCTCTGGCGGCATATGCGTTACAAGGATGTACGACCCCCATGGGCTTCTCTCTCTTTGCTGGCTAAGCTGACGGGATACGCACGCATAGACACGTTGAATATTCCTAACTACACAGGCTCGACGGGGTTCGGCGATTTTTACGTCCAGAAGTTGATTGGAAAGTGCGGCACGCTGGACGTGGAAGATGTGAAAGCTACAGTGGATCACCTTGTGAAAGAGGGTAAAGGAGAGTATGGCCCAGGGAAGCAATTCGTAACCGGTGGAAGCCATGGGGGATTCCTATCCGCGCATCGTGAGTGCAACTAGCATGGCTGAACACACTCCTTCTGATCCAAGTTTTCTCTGATCCCCCCACCATACATGCTGTAATCGCGTTCGGGCCGGACACGCTACGATAGTCATCGGGCAATACCCAGACACGTTCTCCGCGGCGGTATTGCGCAACCCCGTCATCTGCTCGCAACCGGCAAGCACGGACATCCCAGACTGGTACTTCTACGAGTTCGGCGTGCGTCCATCGACGGAGAGCGAGCAGATGACTCCCGAACTGTACGCACAGCTGTACCCGTCCTCGCCCATCGCGCACGTGCGCAACGTAGAGGCGCCCGTGTTGTTGCTGCTTGGCGTTGAGGACCGCAGGGTGGTCAATGTGCAGGGGAAGACGTTTTACCATGCGCTTAGGGGGCTCGGGAAGAAGGTGGAGTTGCTTACGTTTGAGGGGGAGGGTCATTCACTTGATGGGATTGAAGCTGGTAGGGTTGGATGGGAGGCTACAGTGGAGTGGTTCGATAAGGCTGCGTGATGATGAGCTTTATACACGGCCAGTGTGAAGGTACATCCCTATCTACGGCGTGTTCCCACTTCGTTGCGTTCGTGCCTCCGGCTTTGCGCTCGTTCCTTACTGTCCATAACTTCACAACCCAGTTGAGGACGATACAGTGATCATATGATATCACACTACAACATTGAATCGTTCTTCAAACTACGACAGACTTGTGTTCGCAAAATTTACTGCGCGACCCAATCACAATCCACCGCGAGGCAGCAGGGCCCAATACGTTGTCAAACACCGACATGATCCTCGAACGTGGAAAGCCGAGGTTTCTACTAGGGTACCAAATGCTTGCCACGGGCTTGATTCCACTCTTCCTCCCCTTCAGTATACATTTGGTAGGGAGAGGAGCAGTTGATGCCGAAGCCCAGTGCGCGCCCAAAGCCAATGATCCGATACGACGGTTCGTCGAGCAAGCGATAGGCGGGCGGCAGAAAGAGTGGACCAGGCTGCACAACTATGTTGCGCGCGTTAATGGATCTCTGGACGAAGCTGGCTTCGTGTAAACGTTTCAAGAGTCAGTCAATTGCCTTCCTGTTTTTTTCAAAAAAATAATCCAAAGGTTGGTCCTTTTCCATCTATCGCTGGGATGCGCCTACCTGTCCATGTGAGATAGTTTTTTTTGGCCTTGACTTGTTTGCCGCATGCCTCCAGCAGTAAAATTGGGGTGATGGTGTCGAGAAAATATCGAACAATTTTCCACTCTTCTTCATTTACTGTAAGTTGTTGCCGTTGTTGTCCCGGTCGATAGAAGGTACATAGTACCCATAAAACTTGGGCACGACCTGAGTGTCGCCGTCCTGCAGTTCGCGCGGGAACGCATTGTAGAATCGTAGATCATTGCTTCGTCAACTTGGCGAATAACTGTGGGACAAACGGAAAGGATGAAGAGTCTGTGACGAGATAGGTTCTCTCCATTGCAAGCTCATAGGGGTGGGAACTCGACCTTCGTCAGAGGTTACAGGGGCGGCTCATCGTCACAAAGAAGCGAGTTAGTTGACCTAATTGGAGTGGTGTCGCCGTTGTTCGCTCTATTCACTATAAACCGAGGCTGTAAACTGTAACAAAAAGGAACAGCCAACGAGAGCAATTCATTCAGTGGGTGATACGTGCGTGTCGGATATCAACTGCCGCGAAAATCCCCTTCTGGGCTCTCGAAGCTGGGCGAAGTCGCCTGGGCCGGATTGACGATGCTGATGGGTGCGAATATAAGGCGGATTATTGTGCTGGGTAAGGGTCGGGGTCGGCGAAGGGGCGATGAGTCACGTGCCGCTAACGACTTTAATTCTGCAAGCTGCAAGTGTTCTGCGCCTACGCTTGTGCCTCGCTTCACCTCAGAACAGCTAACCATTGAAACGTTCTTCTAACTACGACAGAATTTCGCAATTTAATTTTAGTGCGGGACCCAATCACCAAGCAGCAGGGCCACAATGCATTGTAACACTAGGGGTGCTAGGGGATCAATAGCCGCTCACGGGCGCAACTTCGCTCTTCTTCCGCGTCACAAATGACCCTGCGATATGAGCTATTAACGTCGAGGCTCAGTCCACGCCCAAAGTCGATGATACGGTACGACGACTCAGTGTATGTGCGTTCAGCATACGGAAGGATGAGCGGACCAGGCTGGACGAGTATGTTGCGGGCGTAAAAGGATCCCTGGACGAAGTTGGCTTCGTGTAGACGTTTCAAAAGTTTCGCGATGTCCTCCCTGTATTTCAAAAATCAAGGGGTTGGTCCTTTTCCGTCAAGGTAATCTTATAAAAGTTGCGTGCCCACCTGTGTGAGAGAGCCAGAGACTCGGTCTGAACTGGTTTACCGCATGCCTCCAGCAGTAGAATTGAGGCAATGGAGTTGAGCATATCCGTTCGGGACTCTTTCCAATCGTCCTCAGCCGAGCAGTTGTCGCCGCCGTTGTTACCGTAGTCCCAATCGAATGCCTCGGTGGAGTGCACGTAGTACCCGTAAAACTTGGGCACGGTCGGAGCGTCGCCGTCCTGCAAATTGCGCGGGAATGCATTGTAGATCTTCGCTTCGTTCAGAAGCATCTCGTGCGAGCTGAAGGGCACCGACATTTTGACGGCAACGGCGCGGCGCACAGATGGTGCGGAGGGAAACGTGAGAGGTGCGAGGACCACCTTCGAGTGGTGGCCTACACCGAGGAGTTCGGCGTGTCGAAGGTCAAGCTGGGCGGGACAGTCACAGTCCGGTATGTCAACTGAAGGTTTTGACCCATTAACATCGCCTGATCCCCGCTCACTACCCGGGGGGCACGGAGGGTACTGTCGCACCAACTTGATAGGTTGTCGCACAGTGAACTGCTTCCCATGCATCGAGTACAGTTTACATATATTGTGGATGAAATTGTCATCAATGTAGACATCGATAGCGTCTGGAAGGCATTCCCCCGGGATGAAAGTCTCAAGGTTGGGCGGCATTGAAATCTCTTCTTCTACGCCATTTTGGAGCGAAGCCTCACCCTCAGGGGTTTTGCTGACTTTGGTTACGGCTCACACATGAGACTGTAGCATCGCATAGGAAGGAGCTCACCTGTCGCTGTTTCAGCATTCTCAGGATTAGTGGCATCCAGAGGGGAAGCATCAGCTTGGGGGAGAATAGCTGGGGAACAAACGGTCATAATCCCTCTACAGTAAGGATGAAAAGGTCAGTTGTGGCGAAACACCGTACCCTTTATTGCATTGTTGCCCTTTGTTAGGGTCTTGAACGGGGTCTTGTCAGGCTCATAAATAGAAAAGAGTTGTTGATGATCCTCAGACCTCAGGAACGAGTCAGTTTGCTGATTGGAGACATGCTTTTGACATAGTGAGGACGACACGACATGTCACATGTGTCACACCGTGTCTGTGTCACTTCAGGTGCGAGTGCGAGCAGTCAATAGTTGGTTGAATATGCCTCTTATTCGCATCGAGTTGTGCGATTTCAAGTCATATAGGTCAGTCGAATATTGCGTATATTCTACATCCCTGAACGTGTTAACCAACAGGGGACACCAAGTCATTGGCCCATTCAGGAATTTCACCTCCATCATCGGTCCCAATGGCGCGGGCAAGTCTAATCTCATGGATGCCATCTCATTTGTTCTTGGGGTAAAGAGTGCGCAGCTCCGAAGTAGCCAGCTTCGAGATCTTGTCTACCGTGGCCGCCGTCTGGCGCGGGGTAATGCCGATGGAACTTCGCAGCCTGATCAAGATGACGAAGAAGAGGACGAACACGAAGGGGAGGGCACAGCTAAGAAGGCGTGGGTTCTTGCAGTGTTCGAGGACGAAAAGAAAAAGGAATGGCTCTTTCAAAGAACGTGCGTCGCTCCCCCTAACTCGCGCGGTGGCCTAACCGAGAGACATAGAATCTCGACTACTGGTGCTTCTGAGTATAAACTGAATAAAAGAACCGTCACATATACGACGTACAATGAGGCCCTTGTCAAACATAACATTCTCGTCAAGGCCAAAAATTTCCTCGTCTTCCAGGGAGACGTCGAGGCAGTCGCTTCTCAATCCGCTAAAGAACTCACACGTCTCGTCGAACAGATCAGCGGCTCACTTGAGCTCTCTGCGGAGTATGAGAGAGCTAAGGCAGACCAGGACCGCGCAACGGAGAACGCCACGCACAACTTTACGAAGCGACGCGCCATCACGGGTGAAATCAAGCAGTACAAAGAACAAAAGGGCGAGGCGGAGCGTTTCGAGGCTCTATGCCAGGAGCGCGTACGTTGAAAAAAGCCCTGCTTCTTGGTCGAATTTTTTTCACTCGAATTATTTATACAGGATGATCTTAATCTACATCGTCTCCTTTTCAAACTATTTCGCATTGAGGAGGGCCTAGAGAAGAATGCCGAGGAGATTACGACGCTCGGAACGTCTATCGCTGGACTGCATGAAGAGAAGGAAGGCCGAGACGAAGAGCTAGAACACGCGCGTACTGACCAGGCTAAAATCCGGACAGCCGTCACGAAGGCGGAAAAGAGGATAAAGAAGGCCGAGAAAGCATTGGAGGACAAGGTGAGTACCATTTTACTGGAAACTCGCAACCGCTTAGGGTTGTCGTTCCCCCTTTTCAGAAACCAGAGCTTCTGGGCGTCGAAGCGTCCATTGCTCATTCGAGTAGGAAGCTGAACAACGCACAGAAGCTTCAGGAGCAGGTTTCTAAGGATGTAGAAAGGCAGGCTACGAAACTCCGAGGCTACCGAGGAGACCTGGAGACTGTTCAAAGGGCCGCAAATGAGGCACAAGGTGAGCGACAGACCCTGTTCGCGCATCGCTCTTCCTAACCGACCCTTACAATGACAGAGGCTCAGCGGCGAGCGTCCCAGAGCAATCTCTCTCTGAGCGAAGACAGCTTAGAAGAGTATCGCCGACTGTTTGTTGGTTTCATTACTCGAGTGGTCTGATCTCATGGGTTGGGATTTTTAGAAAGGCACAAGGCAGCATCCTTGCTGTCGAGGAGCGGCAAGCTCTTGAGAGGCTCACACGAGATGAAAAGACTGCATCTCGAACGTTTACCCAGCTCAGAGACCGTCAGGAGGAACTCGAGCAGAAGAGAGCAACTCTGCGCGAGGATAACGATGTGCATGAAGCGAAGAAATCCGATGTGCGCACGTTCGAGCGTCCACATTAAAGACGTACGCTGATCCATGGCCCTCAGCTGGAAGGCAAGATCAAAGAGAACAGCGAACAGCTAAGGAAAGTAAAGCAACAACTCGAGGCCCAACAGTCTGAGCGGACACGCATCAAGTATGGTTTTGATCACTTTGTAGTGTGTATTTACTTCAGCTGATTGCGTGACTGCAGCCGGCTCGAGGCAGAGCTTAATGGACGCCTCCTCGAGATTCATCAAAAGCTCATGCAGGCCGGTTTTGACCAGAAGCAGACTGAACGCGAGGCAAAGCTGAAGGAGACGTTGGCAAACTTGCAGCGTATATTCCCTGGTCCGCACATCCCCAATGGTTAATCTAATTAAAGGAGCTGATGTGTCATGTGTCCCAGGTGTTCGCGGCCGGCTAGTTGATTTGTGCAAACCTACTCAGCGGAAATACGAAACAGCCATCTCCGTTATCCTCGGCCGTAACATTGATGCCGTCGTTGTAGACGAAGAGCGGACCGCCATCGACTGCATAGAGGTACGCCACCCTTCGTCATTCCATTCTGCTCTGCCGGTGGACCAATGTGCTATCCTATAGTACATGCGCAACCAGCGCGCGGGCCAGGCAACGTTCATTCCTCTTGACACGATCCAAGTGAAGCCGATAAACGATAAGTTCCGCGCGTTTGCAAAGGGTGCGCGTCTTGCGGTCGACGTGATACAGTACGAGCCTATTATGGAACGCGCGATACACCACGCATGTGGGAACTCGCTTGTTTGCGACACGATGGAGGTTGCACGATATGTCTGTTACGACAAGGATCAGGAGGTCAAAGGTGCGCGCGCGGCCCCCCACTCCAGCCTCGGTGTGCGCCCTTACTAGAGTGCTGACATGACGACTGTGACCTTGGAACAGCGGTGACACTTGAAGGCACGATCATTCACAAGAGCGGTTTGATCACTGGCGGACGCAGCACGCACGATAACGCGAAGAAATGGGACGAGAAAGATATCCAGGGCACGTTCATTCCCAAACGCTTAATCATTGATTGTTTTGCATGAGACTTGATGCTGATGCGCGCTTGGTTTGCCTTGACAGGGTTGTCGCGTGCGAGGGATAGTATCCAGAACCAGCTGAGCGAACTCGTCAAGCAGAAGCCACGGAATAAGGAGGACGATAGCCTAATTTCAGAAATGACGCGGTTGGAGGCCGTGCTTCAGGTCTCTAGCGATGATCTTGTGCGTCAGGCTGTCTTTGGATATTGAACTTTTTATCATTCTCTTATCTCGGGTCTCTATAGAGCGCGTGCAATCATAAACTCCAGGGCATCAAGGACGAACTGAAACATATCGACCGGTCCTTGAAGCAAAATGCCCCGGAACATAACAAGGTATTTTGTTTTTAGGACCTTCGTCAGACACGTGATTTCCTTATCCTTCGTAATGTCAGTCACGAAGCGCTCTCGATAAACTACGCGAACAGGTCCAACACTTCGCGTCCGTTGTGGATGCGGCTGAGGACCAAATTTTTGGAAATTTCTGCCGCGAGATAGGCGTAGCGAATATTCGGGACTATGAAGCTCGCCAACTGAAGCTCGCCCAGGAAGAAAGTGAGGCTCGACTGCGCTTTGAGACTCAAATCGCCCGGCTCACCCATCTGTACGACATAAGTCTTCGCCCTCTTCACATAGATTACTGATCTGATTATCCCTGAAGATCCTTATTTGAGGAGGAACAACTAAAGAAGCTTCAGGAGCGCCTGAATGTCCTTGTCGAGAGTGTCGCGAAGGAAGAGGAGAACATCAAAGGTTTTGAGGACAGGAAAGCCGAGACGCAAGAGGAACTTGAGAGGCTGCAAGAGGGGATCAAGGAACTTGAGGCAGAGATGTCGCGCATTAAAGCGTCCCTCGACGAGAAGACGAAAGAGGTCGAAGAAGCTAAGCGCGCTGCATCTAAAGCTGCCAAGGCGCTCGAACAGGCGCAAAAAGAAATCTCCTCACGGGTAAGGGGTATTACTTCAAGCGCGATCGCTCCATGACTGTTTGGTGGTCTGATGATTAACTTCGACACCAGAATGACGAAATCGAGAGGCTGGGCCTCGATCGCTCGGGCCTATACCGCAAATGTCGCCTCGAGGAGATCAAACTACCATTGGTCTCTGGAAATCTCAAGAACGTCCCCATGGAGGAGGTGCGCCGTTTCCCATTTTTGCCCATCAATTCCCTGGGTTTTGACCGCCTGTCGGCAGAATTTACGTGATGGGGTGGCGATGGATGTCGATGAAGAAGAGGAAGAGGGCGACTCGACACAGCGTCTTAGGAAAGTTGCTGATTATGGCATCGAAGTGGATTTTGGGATCCTCAGTGCGAATGAGCGAGAGGTGAGAGCATTTGGCGGTGCTTGTTCCTATACCACGGTGCCCTTTTCTTATGGGATGGCTTCGGCATCGACGCAGAACTCCTCTGGTGAAGTGCTTGGTGATTTTGACGCTTCAATAGCGAAACTCAACGCGGAGATCGAACGGATGACACCAAACATGAAGGCCATGGACCGGCACGTTTTTTCGGTGATATTTTTACGGCGCGCTGATGGCTCTCTGCTTAGGCTTGATGATGTTGAGAGTAAGCTCGTTGAGACAGAAAAGGAGGCAGAAAAAGCCCGCAAAGATTCTAAAAACGCGAGGGATACATTCAGCGACGTGAAACAGCGGCGGTACGGTCTCGTTTCTTCACAGACGAATTCCGAAGTTAAACGTTTCCCCCGCAGTACTGAATTATTCAACAAAGCTTACAACCACATCTCGGAGCGCATCGACCAGGTGTACAAGGATCTTACCAAGGGTAAGGCAGCCCCCATGGGTGGCGTCGCTTATCTCAGCTTGGAAGACAATGAGGTACGGACGGAAAGATGTTGATGCACGCCTTTTTTCTGTTTTCTCATGTTTCCTTTCCTTTCTCAGGAGCCGTACGCGGGCGGTATCAAGTATCATGCCATGCCTCCTATGAAACGATTTCGAGACATGGAGCAGCTGTCTGGTGGCGAAAAAACGGTGGCGGCACTAGCACTACTATTTGCAATCCACAGGTACAGAACTTTGGGTTTTATCTCGGAGCCGCTTTTTATCTGACATGCAACCATGCGTACCCGTGCACGGCCCGCTCCACGTAGTTACCAGCCCAGCCCGTTCTTCGTTCTAGATGAGGTCGATGCGGCATTGGACAATACGAACGTGGCGAAGGTGGCCAATTATATCCGGGCGAACTCGTCGGAGGAGTTCCAATTTATCATTATCAGTCTCAAGGGTTCACTGTACGAGCGTGGAAACTCCCTCGTCGGTATTTATCGCGACCAGGATATGAACAGCTCTCGCACGCTCACCCTAGATGTAAGTGCTCCGTTTCACTTTGACAGGCAATTTTTCTTATTTGACATCAACCACCCCTCGACAGCTCACGCAATATGACGAATGACATTATTTTTTTTATTTTCTATTGTCGTGTGTGTTGTCCCCTTGATCCTGTTTCATCGTGGCTCCGCTTTCTGTAGCATCAGTGGTATCCTACTGTAACCCCCGCACGTTATTTTGAAATTGACCGGAGTGCAGATTCATAATTGATCTGTGTACGCAAATGTACGCAAAACTCGGATTGACCGGTAATGTCAACGTCTACAACTCGTTACTCAGTTGGGGCCGGCGTCATCTTCATCCGAAATCACAAGTCACCGCGAGTCTGAATCCGGATCACAGATGCGCCGGTACCTGCCTGGCGTGATTGACACATACACGTCGATGGAGCTGGCACTTCTTCGAGAGATCACGGATTCACGGTGAGCCCACCAGGGTACTGTAACTGGGCAACAAAAAAACCCAACGTTACTATGTCTAAATTCTGAAGTTCGTACATCACTGTATGACGTCATCCGAATCCCCGAACGCAATGGAAGATGATGATAAAAAAAGTGAAGATGAAAAAAAAAATTGCGATACACCATACTGTACTGTAGAGGAAAAATTGTTATTGTATAAGGTTTACGTTGCCTGATTGTGCGAGAACAGAAAACAAAAACAGGAGCACGATGACTGGATGCAAGAGGATAAACTAATTGGCTGAACGTGTTGGACGTGTTTACGGTAACTACTGTGATAAACTACGGAGAGAGAAAGGAAGGCACGCGACCGAGTTTGTAGTATATACTGTAATATATATACTGTACGAGTATGCACGGACACACTATAATAATTTTGAGCTGAAATAACGTATGAATGAGTACGGGTAGGGGGAGTCCAGGGGTGCAGTATTGATCCATCCGCGACAGGTGGTAACTTGATAAGTGAGAGAGAGAGAGAGAAATGAAAGAATGACAAGAAAAGTTGATCATTGAGGGCCAAAGTGGGGAGTCTGGAGTCGCTACGATACGCCGTCGTCAGTTCCACCAGTGGGCCGCTCACGCGACTCGGACAACCGACTGGGGCCAACTAAACTCGGTCGTTGTGAGCGCACCACCCCGGATGATGCCCTAGCAGGACGATCAATCTGAGAAGAAACGGGCCGACTACTGCCATCGCTACCGCTTCCGCTTCCGTCGTCGAAATACGACTTAAGGAACTCGACACGATCAGATGGGACGACAGTCTGCGAGGGAGGAGCTGGAAAGTCGGACAGGCCAGATATGCGCGATGCGCCCGTGCCATCTGTCAAGTAACTCGACCGCGTTACTTCTGTCGTTGCTGAGGGAAGTCCAGCTAGGGGAAGGCTGCTCCTACTACTCCTACTCCTGGGAGGGATGCTGGTGGACGACGCCATGAGCAGCGGCGGACGTTCTAACAGTGAGGAACTGTCATTGTTGGCTGTGTCATCTACTTGCAACTGCGACCGCGACTGCGACCGTGACGTGTCTAGGGATTCTTGGCTAAAGCCCCCATGGACATCACCCATGAATGAGAGTCGGTACATAGGAGGAACCGTCGCGGATGGTGTGGAGATAGCCTCTACGGTTCCCATGCGCAACAACTCTATAAAAAAGCCGATCAGTGTGATTCCAAAAATACTTGATGTAACAAGCAAGTAATGACAGACTGTAATACGCACCATCATCATGAACTTCCTCTATCTCTGATCTATCCAGCTCAGATGAAATAGACTCGACGTCTTGGGGTATGGGGACCATAAGCGACGACCCCTCGCTTTGACGGCCAAAACTCTGATGCAGGCTGAACGGCAGCATCGTGCCACCAGCTCCAGGCGAGCTCGTGTTCATATCCGAATCCGAAGTCATGGAGAGCACCGCGTTTGGATCCGTACGGCTACCCGTCCCATCGCTGCCCATCAGCCCACCATACCGTAAACCCCACATGTGTGGTGAGCTGCCCCCGAGTAAGCCGCCTCCCGACCCCTCCAACTCATTGCTCAATTGGCGCGTGAGTGTAGTGAGACCGCTCCCAGCCGAGCCCGATACATGGCTATTCGAGCTTGCATCCTGACCGGTCAGCAGACCACCACCACCACCACCCGATAATATCCGGCGGTGTTCGCCCGAAGGAGTCCGACTCGACCCCGATCCTCTCGGACGATAAAACAAGTTCCGATAGCGATCGAGATCCTCAATACTGCTGAATGGCCGCGGGCTTCGCTGTGGCGACGAGCTGCCGGAGCCAGCTGCAAGGGACTCGTCGTGCTGACTCGCTTGCGCCGAGTGGGAGTGGAGCGAGTACGACAATACCGACGCGGGGAATGCGAGCAGGTCGTGCGGTTCCGGGGGAGAGGACGCAACGGTGTGGGTCTGACTGGAACGCGAAGGCAACAAGAATGACGATTCGGGTGCCGCCGAGGCGGAATCCGGAGGGCGCTCCGCCATAGTCGTAAGCACTAGGTTGGGGATGGGGGTGTACAGTGATGTCGTGGCGGGGCTGCCCCCAAAATGGTATTCACTTTCTCCAACTCCGCTATCCGCGCTGCCTGGCCGTCGAAGCCCATATGATAGTGCATCGGCGAAGACCAGCGGCTCGCCACCGAGGCGGCTGTCCGATGAAGATGCAGATGCAGATGCATACGCATGCGCACCCACACGACCAGATTCCCTGGCATGCAACAACTGAGGTCGAGATTTTGGCGGTTCCTGCGGTTTTGACCACGGTGGAGGAGGCGCGTCTTCCAGAGTGGCCTGGTGCGATCCTTTGGGGTGAAAGGTTGCGGTGTGCTGTGAAGAAGCAGTGTTAGGATATGCTGAAGCAGACGCATAGGGATGCAGCGCCGCATGCGGCGGCAGGCGATGACGTGCGGACATGTCACTTGCGAGGGCAGCAGGCGGTGCGGCGATGGAGACCGCGGAGGGATGCGGACCTGCATAATCAGAGCCGGAGCGCCCGTGCTGCGAAGGCCTAGACGCAGAACCACCACCTCCACCTTGGACATACGGATGATCCTGTACGTGCAATGACCTGGTGGGGACCCTAGCAGAATCCTCCTCTGCCGGCGGCGGAGAGGAGACAGCAACACCCACATCCGAGTTACTAGTCACCAGTGGCGGCGGCGAAGGGACGACATCGGCGCTAGGCGCTGCGGTCTCGATATGCACACCCTTACCACGGCTGTCGATTCGAGACAAGGTGTCATTGCGCTCATCTTGTGGGCTCATCTTGTCGTCCGACACGCACAGTCCTGTCGCGGCGCGTAGTGCGGCTCTGCTCTTCGATCCGGTGCGTGAAATTCCGCCAGACGAATTCGTGCGCGCGTGAGATGTGCCGGACCGTGTATGTGTGCTGTCACTTGGTGTGCGCATATGAACGGTCGGGGCAGCGAGCTGATTGCCCAAAAGTGTCTTCGTGGCAAGGAATCCCATGCCTCCCATGTCCTTCAGCTGCGCACGTGTACGCCCTACGGACTGAGACCGTGATCGGCCGAGTGACCTAGTCCGCTTGGAGCTTTGTAGTGAGCGCGCTGCCTGAGCCTTCCATTCTGCACGTTCGTGTTCGAAAGATGTTTTCATCTCAAGAACCCTGCAGGGTGAAAATCAGTTATCATGATCTGATGTGATACATCAGATTGCGCCAACCTTGTAAGCGATAGCACTGGCGACGGGAGCGCAATATCATCTTGTGCAAAGCTAAAAGGTCTTCCTGGGGAGGTCTGTCCATCCGCATTAGTTGCTCCTCTTTGCATCATCATCAGCATAGGTTCGGCCCGGGGCGGCCCGGGAGAAGACCCCGAGTTTGGTGCAAGTAGATTCACAGCAGATTGTGACCCACGCAAGGTCATCTGAAGGGGTCTGTGGGGTTTCCTGGTGGGGCGAGTCGCTTCAGATGGCCGTATAGGTGAAGGCTGCCGATGGTTGCACGATGGTGGGTCATCATCGATGTACTCCAAGAAGCGAGGACGCGGGAACAACATCGCATCGCACCACGTCTCTGGGGAAAGCCATCGATACTTCCCGCGAGGAATATGCTTGCCGATCGAAAAATCACGAGAAAAATTGCGCAGGTTCGGAGCCGAAAACGTTTTGAACAGTGAAGTTCGCGAGGCAGGTCTGAGATGTGCAGGGACTTGGTGGGCACTACTTAGAGTGTCCGGCACAGGAGGCTGCGGATACTGGTGAGAACGGTCAACGCCTTTGCCTTTATCCAAGGCACGTGAGGCAGAGGGCGAAATGACAATGGGTGCGCGTCGTGGAGACTCGGTCCGAGCAGTAGAAAACGTATGTGCGTAAGGGTGCGACGATAACGGGCTTTCGCGACTGTAGAAAGAGGTGGCGTACGAATCATGCGATGGACTTGGGGTCTGCACCGCGGCCGTGGAAGTGCCAATTAAAGTGTGCGATCGCTGACGTGGTCCACGTTCCATCGCTTGGCTGAGAGACAAATGGCTGTGAGAACGCGGTGGATGGCGGGCATCTGGTATTGCCGTTGCCGTTGCGTGGTTTAATTGCAGCGGGTCGAGTGTCAGAGAACGGTTGCGAGAGCGCAGCTTTCTAGACGACTGGCGCGTGGAATGCACAGAATCAGAACGAGGTTTCCGTGTAGATCCGCTAAAACTGAGAAAATTGGCGAGATTGAGGAGGCTAGAGGGGGGTGGTGACGTATGCTGAGGCGAGGATCGCTGCACTGGTGTTGGTGATTCGCCCACGCCACCGGTAGTGTCGATATTAGCGAAAGCGGTCGAAGACGTGGCAATTAGCGTGGGTCGACCACTACGTAACGTTTGGGAAATGGGACCGCGCGCCGGGAAAGCCGTCGTGGTTGGTAGTGGAGTGGCACCCGCGGCGTCTGAGGCCGCGGCCATACGATAAGGATGGGAACTGTGGGCGCCGCTACTTGGAAGTGCCGACATCATACTCTGACCACCTGCCATACGCCCAACTGGCCACTCGTGCCCCATCTCCGATGACTGGGCGCTCCCGGGATTGACCAGGGCCGAACCGAGCAACCGACCCGAGCTGTCGTGGGTTTTCGAGAGTGAAGAAGGAGGCATCTCGTACGGGCCGTTGTACGGTATGTACCAGTCCTCATCATTTTCGTGTTCTGGTGGTTCATGCGGCGAGGGGCGGGAGCGGGAGTGTTTGGGGCCGAAACCGAAACGGATGCGAGAGGAGGATGAAGGGGGGTGTTGGGTTTTGGTAGCCATTGGGGTGGGCTCAGCAGAGGGATGAGATGGAGGTGCGCATAAAGCGATAAGAGAGAGGAGGTGGCCCGCTGAAGCCCGAGAGATAGACAGAGAGGGAGATGGAGGGGGGTTTCGCACAAGGTTTGGAAAGGGTCGGGGTGTGTTATGAAACACAGGTGGAATAAAATCGGAAAGTGTTTTTTATATCCCGAACATCAGAGATTGGATTCGAAGAGTTGCCGCGATATAATGCGACGAAGGAAAGAGAAAGGAGTGACTAGCAAAACATTTGGGGGATGGTGGTGGCCCGCGGGAGGGTGGTTGGGCGAATGTTGTATGCCGCGTACGCTCCTTGTCCGTTGGCCCGAGGCAGGCTACAACAGGAATTCCCGTTTATTCCGTTGCCACGTGCGACTCGATCTCACACTCCTCCCTCTCCCATTCGAAATACTGGCTTCGTTTCGCGTCCGTGGGATCCTCACCCTGCTCGAAACAACAACCCATCTACGGCCTGGATCTTTTTTTTACTGATGTGAACACGGTTCCTATGTTTGTCGTTACGAGATGCTTAATCAAATTGATGCGGTACCGCGACTGTACCCGCGACTGTACCAAACGTTGTCGTCCCTTAAGTGCCTAAGTGCCTTAACGTCGCCGCGGAGCCAGGAAGCACCGTCGCCCTCATCGTCCACCGACTTCTCGCCACACCGCTGCTACAGCACCAGCATGCAAGACGTCTGGGAAGTCCGAGTCAAAATCGTTTGATTTCCCACGAGTTAACACATCACATCGCCCTTGATGCGAGACGCACGTATTCCCCACCCAACCGTCTCGGCTGACTCCGCCACCTGCTACAGTGCCCGCCACCCAACGTATTCGGGGGGCCCGGCGGAGATTTCACAGGCCATCGAAGGCCCCTTTGACTACCATCTCCTGTTGTTTGCGGTAGAGTTTACCGACGCCAGGCGCGGGCACTGCATCCTCCCCGCGTCCGTGGTATTCGAGTGGTTTCTTGAGGATCTTAGCCGCACGCGGGCAGACATGCGTCCAAGCACCCTGGTTGCGCGGTTCTTCTTGCACCCAGTGCACGTCACTCGTCACACCGCCGAGCACTTGTTGCAGCGCCTCAAAAGGGAATGGACACAGCTCCTCGACTCTGACGATTGCGACACGCCCACCGAGCCCGCGCGCCTCCCGTTCTTTCACGAGGTCGTAGTACAGCTTGCCCGAGACGAGGATGACCCGTTCGGCACGGTTCGCCCCGATGAGCGGGTCGGGCAGCACGGACTTGAATGTGTATGGCTCCTCAAGCTCGGACAATGATGAAGAAGCCGCCTACCGGATCATCAGTGGGTGACCCTTCCTCATCAGTGCCAAAAGGGATACCACGACTTACCGGGAGACGGAGGAGGCCCTTTGGTGAGGCTACGATCAATGGTTTTCGGAAGTTGCGCTTAATTTGGCGACGGAGGAGATGAAAATACTGTGCTGGAGTGGTCGGGAAGGCGACGTGCATGTTCACGTTCCTGCGCGTGTGGGCGGGCTCGAAGTGATCATCCGTGAGCTATCGGTAAGAGTCAGTTAGAGATGGCACTCTAGCAAGTGCTAAGAGACTCAACTTGTAACATGCGCTCCAGCCGCGAGGAGGAGTGCTCCGGTCCAGCACCATCAAGGCCGTGTGGGAGAAGTAGGACTATCCCGCTTTGTTTCAGCCACTTTGCTGTGGGAGAGGTCAGGCATCAGTAACTCCATCTAATAGTCCGGGGACATACTCTCCGCGGAAGAAATAAAGGTATCAATGATGACCTATATATAGCGATAGGTAAAAACTCTCGGAGAAGGAACGTGCCCCACCTGTGCGCCGTTGAAGAAGTCTCCGAACTTGGAGTAAACGATCAGCCGAGGCTTTCAGACTTCTACTTTGAGCGACTTTACCTGAGCTTCCCAAAGAGGCAACAAGTTAGGCTTTTCCCAGCTCGTACCATACTCGAACTATAATAGGCATTTCCTATATTGGCGACCCTTCCATAAGAGGCGCGACTCACTCCGAGTACGGCCAGCTCGCTCAGTGAGCCTGGGTGGTTCATTTTAGTCGTGATAACGCCAATTCAAAATCCACATACTATTTGCAAGCTCGAGCATTCCCTGAGAGCCCAATGCCGTGTTCAACGGAACAACAACGGATTCTGTCTTCTGATCAACGAGCATTGCATGCCTGCACAGCGCCAAAGTTGGCACACCACGATCAGGTTTCTCGAATCGTACCTTTGGCTAAATGTCCCGCGTCCGACGTCTTGTCCCGAAATCCGGACATCACATCCCTCTAGCATCAACGATCCGAATGCCATGGCCTGAAAAAAAAGTCATCTATTCTGTGTTTCGTGAAGCGAAGAGTAAGCCACTCGCTTCTGCCGTGGCCCAATCCAAGCCTGCGCCCCTCTCGATGCTTTGCAGCCGGTTCTTTACATGGCGCTGTAGTCTGGGGTGGATATCCTGTGTTATTGTCACATCATCGGTTGACCGAGCTACGGATCGTTTTGGCAAGGAATGGACGTACAAAACCGGAAGGAACAGTAACGCTCGCTTGCCCGATTTTCTCGAGCACAGTACGCGCAGCGCCCGTTGGCGGATCATACTCCGCCGTCTCGTCTGCAGGCCACACAATGCCTTTCCACCGCCCTTGTAACATGGGTGCACTAGGGATGTATGTGTCGGCTCGGGCAAGTTCCGTGTCAAGGCGGACACGCTCAGCATCGCGCACAGCCTGAGCTTCCGCAGGAGTGATAACATCGTCCAACTAGGGGTCAACTTCTTTAGGACGAGCGACACCAGGAGTAGAAAAGGGAGACACACGATTAACCGTTCTTCGTAGAGCGTAGGAACGGACTTCCTGGAACGTATCTTCTCGTACATTAAAGGTTGTGTAAATGCGGGCTCGTCAAGCTCATTGTGGCCCCTATGAGAGTGGGATTCACATTAGTGTCGGTCAAACGGACTACGAGAAATACGACAAAACGTACCAGCGACGATATACAAGAAGGTCTATGATTATATCCTTGCGAAAATGATGCCGATATTGGAATGCGATGTCAACAGCCCGTTCGACGTCTGTTGAGCGTAGTGAGTAGGGAGAAAGGGAGAAATAACGACACCCTGCCTTCCGGATAGTCGCCATTAACATGGAGTACGGGGGCATTGATCATCTTGCCTATGTCAGAACAGTACAACGAAGAGCGTGCGCTAGAAGCAGGGGTTGTGTAGCCGATGCTTTGCAGATAATCTAAGAAAGAGGTTTCTCCGTAAATGATTTGGCTCACTTGTTACTGGGCGTATGTGGTATGTCAGAATTGAATGGGTGGTTCGCATAAAGATAATGTTTACTTTACAACTATGTGAACACTTCCCCCACTTGTGAAGTGAGGGAGATTGCCTAGGAGCTTGTTTGATAGTATAGAAAAAAACAATGAGTTTTGGGAGACGCACTGAGGCCAAGGGTTTCCATAACCACGCCCTGTCCTGTAAAACTCGCATCGCCATGTAGCTGAACACACATAACTTTGTCACCGAGCATACAGTCCTCCGGGGACGACTTGAGGAGCGAGTATTGTTTCGCACGCGTCTTGCCGAGCGCGACGGGACTCACAGCTTCCAGGTGTGAAGGATTTGGAAGTAAGGATACTTTCACATCGGCGCCTTCATAACTCAAGGTTGGTGACGCGACTGAAAAGGAGTATTCCAACACTTTGTGGATAAAAATACTAAAACATAACCATACCTAAATGGCTGATCACATCCCCAGCAGCTCCCAGCTCTTCCGGGATCTCGTAGCCACCCTTGATTTTATGGAATAACGAAGCGGGGGACATTTGTAGCAGGCCAGTCAACAAGTTCAAACGGCCTCGATGAGGCATGGCGAGCACGATATGCTGCACGCCAGCTGGTGTCCGACTCCACTAAACAAAAAAGAACCTTGATGAAAATACAGAAAAACGACGAACCTTGAGCCGCAACAGAAAATAGCGTGTCGAGCGCGGGGATCATCGACTCGCCGCCCTCAAGGCCATATCGCTTCAGATTGGGGAACTTGAGCTGGAGGAACTGATCGAACGTCTCGCACTGCGCGAGGAGCCTGTGAATGCGCTTCTTCTGAACAACTCCTGGAAGGGCCGGCGTACGACTACCATCACCACTGCTGCTGCTGCTGCGCGCTTCCAGAATGTGAGAGAACCAAAGGCGCTCGGTCTTAGAAGGAGAATGCATGTATTCGTACGCAATGCGCCCTACATAGACCGACCGGAGATGGTCTACGACGTCGCGTAGAGTCCAGAGCTCGGGCTCGTCGGGTGTTTCGCCGACGCGCTTTGTCCATAGGATTCCGCTGACGTCGTACGTCCTCGAGACGTCGATAAGTCCATATCGCTTTGGGTCGAGCGCGTCGACGTCGTCGCGCTGGAGGAGGTCTAACGGGTCGATGCGTGCGGCGCGATGCCCGTGCATGCGTAATGAATCAACATATCGGAGGAGAGGCGCATTTGTGACTCGATTCTGTAGCTGTGTAGGGGAGTCTGGATATGAGGATTTGGTCAGACATGTTGTCAGTCAGGCCCAGGAGGAGGTGAATTCACAGTCAGGCAGCTCGAACCCGGGCGCCTTCCGAAACCCAAAAGATTGGTCGTGATAGCTTCGTCTTGCAACCAGATTCTGTCGAAACTGCCGGGCAGACGGGCTGCGGAACAAGCATGACATTGCGTCTGCTACTCGTATCTGTTTCCTGGGGCGGTTTCAAGACTGAGCCCTCAGTGTTCCGATCAGTCAACGTAGTCAACGGCCGGAACATCATCTGCCTATTATTACGTCCGATCTCGCATAACGTACAAACCAGGCCCTCAGGCTTCAGGCTTTACACGACGACTCGGAGGAGTATGTCTTCCTCACCCCTAGCCTTACTGATGTCTGTTGAACGTTGAACCCTCGCAACAACAGATGCGCACTGTTCATCCCCCAACCGGTGGCAAGAGTGTATAGAATCTGGAACAGGGACAAGGAAAGGATCCTGTCACATGGATACTGTAGGCACATGTTAAATCCCACAATCGATCACGTCATGCCAACAGTGCCAAGTGCCTCCACGTTCTCAGTCGACCACATCATGATCCCCCCCCGTGTGGGTGACGAGACGAGAAATAGATCTAGATCGTAAATCCATGTAGGTCGGTATTTCATCATTTACACGGTGAGTCGGACAAGCTGGATACAGATACTGACCTGATGCACACACACAAAGATCATAGTCTTTTTTTTCAACGACGTGTCCTATACGCGAGTAAGCAGCAAATACCAAAAAAAAAAAGAATCGTCAAATACACTTTTGATTCCTTTTCCGTAGACTTTTGCGGGTCCGTCGCACGAATTTCCAAATCGCTGTTATTTCGACCATTCTGGGATCGGCGCGGGACCGTGCGCAGCCCAGCACCTCCTTGACAAAAGCATAGATCACCGCCGACATTAACATTATACTTTGGCTGCATTGTAATAAAGGAAGCAGGGTAGAAATCGCCGCGTTCCACCTCGCTGAGCCGCTTGTACCAGAGCCGCCTTGTTTTTCCGTGGGGCTAGAACTCGGCAAACACGAATTCTTTTGTGGCAATCTGTCGTCGGACCCTTGTGAAACGTCACCATCACCCTTGTGGCGATGGGGTTCTGGTGTTGCTGCCCTCCCATAGAGACATTCCGCCGCTGGTTCCGTCGTCATCGTCATCGGGGTCGCGATCGGGGTCGCCGGTGTCGGAGACGAAGGTGTGGTGTCCCAGAAACTATTGGCGTCATTACTAGGGAGACTGGCGCTTGATGTTTCTTTTGCGCCCGCGCCCACTGTAGTAGTAGTCATGATGGTGACCGTGCTGGTCAGCTCTGCGGCGATGTCACTCCAAATTGACCAAAACCCGTCCAGACAACTAGGCGTGGGCATAGTAGCAACGACGAAAGATGATGATGTTCCCTGTGTAATCTTCTCCGTGCTGGCCGTGGTGACATCTTGCGTCATTGCACCTAATGCGCCATTCATATGGCTGGAGGTTATCGTCGACTTAGTGGCATCCACTGTGCCGCCGACCTCGTCGGTCGGCCAAGGAATCCTCGTGAACGTGGTGTAGGGCGCTGAATCCGCAGGCTGCTGCTGCTGCTGTTCTGACTTCTCTGGCAGCGATCCGGACCTTGGCCCCTGGACCAACCCTGATGCTTTCCCCGTACCCTAATACAATCGCAAATCGCAATCAATCTCAAGAAGGCTAGGTATGAACGGCCTCGCTGCCTACTCACCAGTGCTGATTGGCTCGTGTTGACGATTGACGTCGAGAAAGCTAGTACGCTGGCGTATCCTGTGAATATGCTGTGGCAGGGGAGAGCAAAAGGGCAAAACAAACTATGAGCTTCTCGTTTCGTGATGGTATGAGCACTAACCTTGCCGCCGAAGAGGATGCTCTAGTGGTTAGAGGAAGTGCAACAACCGAAATTTGGTCACCGTAGGCGACGAATAGAATCGCTAACATGAGCAGTAAAGTCATTAACGCGTACATGGGAGACCAATGGACGCTGAAGGCTCTGTGTTGAATGTGTCAACCCAGCTCGGATGTGCATATATTTATGTTGCCTCACACTGGCACCGAAATTGACATTTGACACTGGCAAAACACATAAAGGCGCAAACCGTGAAGAGCGTGGATTCTTTGCGCACTCAGGTTGGATACTGTAGAATGAACGAGACTGAGTGCCAGTAGGAACCATGTACGGGCCAGTGGGCACGGCGACGTCAGATAACCAGATAAGAGGGTACAAAAGGATAGTGCCCTGGGGACCGTGTGACTGGCTCTCCGGGCCCGTGCCACGCCAAAAGCTGCAGCGTGGATGTGATGAGTAAGTACTATTCCCAGGTGATCGGCAACCCATATACTACTATAGTTTGTATTACTGTAACTTCTCCCTAGGATCCACGTCGGGCTGGCACGCATGTGAATACCCGTACGGTTACAATAGGTATAGGTCACGTGTGGCACACAGCCTACTTGGAAGGGCACATCTTGTACAGTACATGAGCGGTGTGAACCACGCCAGATGCATTTGTAGGAGCACGCAGCGCCATGTCTGTTACCCCGGATATTGCACGGCCCTAATAATCTTCCGGCCTGATATCCACTTGAGGCAGGTGCCATGGACTCCGTTATATTCGTGAGATACCATCGAAATCACTGTAAGACTCGTGTGCCCTGAGGTGAGAGGATGGCGGAAACCTCGCCCTGAGGCACGCACTGAAGTACTGAAGTACTGAACGTGCTGAACCTAAGCCGCCTTAGATTCTAGGCCGGTTTTGATTGTACGGTGACGTTGGATTTGGCACAATCCATGGACCCTGGCAATTCGTGAAGTTCACAACTAGATGTCGGACAACGCCCAAGGCATGGAAATGGTATGTAGTTCTTATGCGATCGAGTAGCAAGCTCTCATGTATTGCCACTGCTAGTTGACGTGATGCTCTAGGTTACCTATGTTTTGTGCTGACGCTCCCCAGGCTCACACGACATTAGACACCGAAAGGATGAGCCATCCATGTGTGTTTGCCGTCACTTGTATAGGAATTGAGTCAGGCAAAGAGACAGGGCATGAGTATATGGCACCACAACCCTAAACCGCATGAGAAAGTACAGTACAAGGCTGACCCCGCTACAAGATCCTGCATTTACGCAGCCCTGCAAGTTAGATATGAGCCTTATAGCACTGGATTTATTCAGGCAAGGAGAAACACACTTCTTGTGTGATGCTTTGATCGCGGCGACCTTCTCCTTCTTTTCTGCGATACGTTTTGCAAGAAGGGCACTGAAAAAGCCAAACGTGAGCTTCAGGGGTAGGAAAAGGGGAACGAGACGCACTCATACTCCGCCTTCTGCTCCTTCTGATGTTCCAGCCGGCGAAGCTTGAGAGCACGGAGATGACGACGACGTTGGAGACGCAAAGGTGTAACCAGCCGCTGAATCTTCGGTCTGTAAATACCGCGCACATCAGCCATCCATTTTTCCTGCTTCATGTGGATGGACTCACGCCTTGTGATATGGTTTAGCATCCTCTTTCTTTTGGGATTTGACCTCGCGCCGGACGACATACTTGCGTACGTCATCCTCCTTGGAAAGGTTGAAGAACTTGCGAATCTTGGTTGCACGCTTGGGACCAAGACGCTTGGGTAGAATATTATCGGTGAGGTCAGGAAGCTCGTTGTCCCCCTTCTTAACTATGACAAGTGAGAGGACAGCAATATCAGGTCCGACGATACAACCGCGAACGGACTTGCGGCGCCGCTCGCCCTTGCGCCGCTCACGGTAGCATGAGTGACCATCGACAAGGAGGAGGCGAACACGATGGGGGACAAGAACACCCTGCTTCATAGGAAATCCTTGCTTGTCATTGCCGCCAGAGATACGGAAGATATAGCCCTTGAACTCGTCGCCAATGGCCTCTCCGGGGACTTCCTGAGACAGTTTCTTGTCATAGAACACGCGACTGGAAAGCTAAGGTCGGACGGAGAAGTATGTAAGGAGCATAGAATTTCTCACTATTTCCTCTCATCGTCAATATCAATGGTTTTTTGTTGCCCAGTTGCGGGGTCTATTGGGGATGACCGTCAGGAAATTGATAAAGATGATGGAGATGCAAAGACGCACTGGCAATATTGAACTTCATACTTGAACAGAGTCAAATGGACCGCCAGCGGAAGTCTACACGCCGATGGGAAAAAACAAGGTTTGGCACTATACAGTTCTCATAAGCCACTCAGTCACGCGTGACATTCACACACGACCAACTCAACCACGACCGACAACCTCAAGACCGTGAACTTGATAGTTACTCAGAACCGCCATGGGTCGTATGCACGCTCCCGGAAAGGGCATTTGTACGTTTCGACTCATCTCAAAATTGATCCGAGTGTCCCTTCTGAGGTCAAATCACTAGCGTCCTCTGCCCTGCCTTACCGCCGCTCCCCTCCATCTTGGTTAAAAACGACGTCAGAGGACGTCGTCGAGCACATTATTAAGCTCGCACGCAAGGGCCTCACGCCTTCCCAGATTGGTGTCGCACTTCGTGACTCGCATGGTATCCCCCAGGTGCGCTTTGTCACGGGCAACAAAATTCTCCGCATCCTCAAGTCGAATAGTGCGTCTGCTATATCCTCATGACAGTCGCAGTTCTAATAGAATGGGTGATGCTTAGGCCTTGCACCGTCCATCCCTGAGGACCTCTGGCATCTGATCAAGAAGGCTGTTGCCGTACGCAAGCATCTCGAGACGAATCGCAAGGACAAGGACTCGAAATTCCGGTTGATTCTGATCGAGTCGCGCATCCACCGTCTCGCTCGCTATTACAAAACCAAGCAGCAGATTCCGCCGACATTTAAATATGACTCTGCCACCGCGTCCACTTTAATCGCATAATCATAATCATGTGCGCTTGGGCCGGTGACCGTGATTACGGATGTTAGCATGGTCCTTTCTTCTGTTCCAGTACGACAATGCGAGAATATGGAAAAAGCTGCGTATTGTATTATGAGTTTGACACAGTACCCAGGGGTAAAAGCCTTCGGATGATGCAATTCAACACTGCGACCACAGGTCCCGTACAGTAAGCATGGTTCTAAATGCTCCTCGCATTAGAACATGACAATAAGGACAAAGCGGAACTGCAGTGTACGCGGATTCACGGCTGTGATAGCTAGAATTGTCCCGCGCTGTGTACAAGGACACTGATGATAGAGAAGGGTGAGGCGACAGGTCGTGTCCAGCGAGGCGGCACGCGCATAAGTTAGAATCGATGACGTGCTGCCGCTGGGCAGCATGTGTCTGGCAATATGTCTAATAGGTGATGCTTCCGTAGAGAGAACTGATAGCCATTGTCTGTATCAACACAGGTATTTGAACAACTTCAAGTTGTAGGCTGTGCAATGCGGGCGTCTGTCTGTACACGATTACGGCAACGCCACAATGTCGGTAGCGCCCATTATTTGTCGATACAGTATTGCAGTATACCTGTAGGACACACGCTCGTTGTTGTGAACCTGTTGGGGCCTCCACAACTCCAAACTCCAATAGTCGAATCCGGATTTGTCACTCCAGATTTGTCACTCGATCGAGGGGACTGGTGCCACTGCCACGCACGGGCACCACTACTAGTGGGGGCTTTGGTGCATTGGCACCTCAATTGCCTATATAATTCCCCAATCGTAAAACGTAAGAACTGCCTCTCCTTTGACCTGACCTTCTACCTCCATCATGCGCATTCCATTCATATCCACCCGCCGTTCTGGTTATTCCACAGAACGGCGTGTCTACTCTGAATCAAAGGTCACCACTTATACCGGGGACCCGAGCGTAGACCTCAATTTTGTCAATATCTCCGCCTTCACGCGCTCTCTCGAGCGACGTAAGGGTGGTGGGGGTAGAGGCAGGGGTTCTTCTAGTACGTATTATCAGTTCACTACTGCCAGTGGGCCCCTAACGCATCCCCTTTTTCTGCAAATGTAGGCGGTAGTAGCGGCAAGTCAATAGGCAAGCCGAGTAAAGTGAGCCTCGGCGGTGGCCGCCTCCCGAATAATAAGAAGAGTGCAACAAGCTATGGTACCGGAGGGGGCAGAGCATCACCCATCCCGTTCGGAAAGCCGTTCGCTGGCCGCATTGCGGGCGGTGGAAACAGACAGGGGGTGTATGGGAACAGGTATGCAACGCCCCCCACCCATGCGGAATAGAGCGCAGTCCGGAACTGACATGCCCATGTGTATGCGCGTTTACAGTATATACGGGAGCGGTTACCCTGGTGTCTTGGCTTCACGTGGCGTCGCGGGACGTGGTTTCCCTTATTACTTCTGGCCTGTAGTTTGGTATGGCTCAGGGGATGACTCGAGTTCATACCTGTATGATTCCTCAGAGGTACGTTAGGAGACCCTCCACGCAATCATCCCCTCTTCTTTCTAACGTGAATTCCATGGCGCAGTATGGCCTCCCAGATAATAAATCACGCCCCGGAGGACCGCTAGAAATCGCGCAGTTCCATTCAGTGAACACCAGTTCGACCTTCAGCGTTGTCGCGGACCAAAGCACCTTGTCCTCGCTCCTAGGATCCGTGAAGGCCAACTGTTCCTCGCTTCTCTCAAAAACAAACACGTCAAGCTCTCCGACGCCATACACGAACCAGAGCACGGTGCTGGTTCCCGAGGAAGCGCTGCAGTACTACCGCGCGAGCACTGTCGTCCTCACGCTTGACGGGTACGACTCGGGCGCATTGAATGACACACAGAACTCTAACGCGAGCACGCCCGCGGTCTCGCTCCCGAATGGAACCGATACGGCGCTGCTGACATGCTTGAACGATACGATCGGCCGTGCGGTGCCACTCGTCGATGCAGGTGCCCGATCGGGACCGCCCGCCGTGTACACTCTCCTATTCATATGGCTGTTTGCAGAAGCTATGCGATCCATGTTTTGAAATGACCATTCGCGATGTGTGGCGTGGGGGCTGATGATATCGGGATCAGCTTTGCTCTACGCGCATGCTTGTCTACATAATTGTACCCTACGATTAGATAGATTGTAATGTTCTCCTCGCGCGGTGTAGTGTAATTGACCACCCTAGATGTAATCCTGTTACTGTAACACTGCCGTCAAGTCGGGTTCTAGATACGATGCTGTACTTCTTTCAGGGGTAACTGGCGGGATTTCTGAATCCGATCATTCCAGGCCAGGATGTGGCTTGCACAGAGTGTTTCCGGCACAGCTGCACAGCGAGCCCATTCGGGCCAAATCGCTAATCAGTTAACCAGGCACCCGGGGCTAGCCGATGGAGTGAACCCTCCTACGCTGACCAACATAGATACCCTTCATGATCATAGATCATCTTCTCCCATACCCCATAGGATTTTCAAGGCACCAATTTAATTTTCAGGGCTGTGACCTCCCTCAAATTTCACGTTCCCTCATCCCCATGGCCTGGAGCTATGACCAACTCACTCAGCACCCTCCTTCTACATATCGCGCAACCTCGTATCGCAAAACAAGCGAGTTCCCACACGGTGGTGTATCGCGCGTTCCATAGCCGGCTCGTACTGTATCATGTCGACCACAAGACGTGCACCCTTTGCAGGCCGTGGATTGGCGTATGTCTTTGATGTGGACGCTCAAACGTCCATGCATCATTATCTTCGCGCAGATTTGCTCTCTTCTGTTCAAGTTCCTCCTGAGTGTCTCTAAGGCTGGGCAAACGTTCGTGATGTAGTCTATTCCCTTGTGAGCCTCTCAAGATCTTGACGTTCTTTGACAGCAAGGATGCTTTCTAAAATTCCCAACTGGTAGGATTAGACCACTCAAAAATGAAACTGGTTCTGTTGCGTTCACTCAGAGAGAGATTGCTCTGGGACGCTCGCCGCTATCATTGCAAGGGTCGGTTAGGACGAAGTCCGACGAACGATGCGCGAACATGGGACTGCCAGTCTGAATTAACGTGAATAGGGATCTGAGGTCTCCTGGAATCTGGGAGTTTGACTGTGTCAGCTAATCACCACAACCTCACTACTTTGGTGAAGTTGTTGTGATTAGAAGCAGCACATTGAGTCAAAGTGGCCGTTCGCCACAATGCATGGGCCCAGAATGCAAATCCACCGGGGGGACCCTTCAGTAAACGTCCCCGTGTTCCCGCCCAATGAAACCGATCTCTACGTGAGCCAAACGGGTTTTCTCTCTGACCCCTTAATTAATGAACTCAACTTTTCTCTGTCCAGCCACCAGCCACTTATTGGTTATTCCCTCTCCCCCAGCACCTGGCGACAAGACCTCACCACTTTTGGATTGTGGGTATGCATGATCCGTCTACAATAACACCCAGTTGGTCATGCATTCTCCGTCGTTCGGAGTGCTGGTAATGCGTCGTACAACTTTGAAAACCCTCATGTGTCACGATACGGTTCTTCACTGACAACTCTGGCCCTTGGTTCTTCCACTGCCACGTTGATTGGCACTTGGCTGCGTTCGTGATCCATCCTTCGATACGTTTAATCCTATACCCATCCGCACACGAGAAACAGAAAAGGAAAGGTGGTCCGTAACCGGAACCAAAGTAAAGATGTCAATCACATGCAGTCCCGTTCCACCCGTCGTTCTTTCGACATCTTCCTCTTCAAATGCGGTCGATTTGACTGCCCAGCAACGCCGTTGCCTCTGTTGCATCGACGATCACCCGCCGTGCCAGTGCGGCCTCTACCCCAGGCTCGGCCAACACAATACGCGTCAGGGGCCAGCGATCCAACGCAGCAACGGGGGACGTCACCGCAGGCCGGTATCGTTCACGATGACCTTGACTTAATCGAGGTTCTGCGAGTCCAGCCAATGGCGGGATACGGCGAGTTGCGCTGCGCTGAAGAGGATCGACAGCAGGAGGCCAGCACCCGAGTCCTTTGGGCATGGTCGACCGTCGCCGCTGTGGAAGGAACAACGCCGGCCCAGATATGGTATCGGCCATATTTGCTGGAAGAGGGTAGAGGGAGGATGCACGCCGAGAAGACCCAGCAAGAGTCAAGACCTTGGTCCACGGTTCAAATGCATTGAGATAGTAGATGACAAGGTGATATTTAAGAACATGGGGACTATGCGGCCTCCAAGATATCCATGTTTGGGACGCCATCCGGATGTAACAGAGCTCAGCACGAACTCGGCTCACGCCACAATATATATTTGCTAAGCGACCGAACTTGAGAAGGACTGGTGAAGCCATGGACATGGCGAGCCGTAAGGCGATTTGGAATGTCCGATTCTATCAATAAAAATGTGTGGTAATAGAATGTAGTCTGTTATAAATGGCACAACGCCGTTGAGTATTCCATAATAGCGACCGCGAGGGGCTCGAGAGTTCGAAATGGGAAGCTATGAACATAGCTGTTAGGGTTTTCCGTGGGTAATTTTTTTCAGACTCACTCATCGATCTCAGTGGTTAATGGCGCACCAGTGTAAACATTACTGTGAATGCAGTTTAGATACAGAAAGCTTGCGGCAGCCTCTGCCAAAATTGTCTGATCTGATAAGTGGCTGTCGTAAATTCACTTACAAAGACTGATTACAAAGCGGAACCGTTTATAAGCGCACTTTGTTTGTAACGCCCTTCCACATAGCATGCACCATTCTGTTCCCACTTCCTTGGCACGACTGGATCAACTATCGACGTTCTCTCAGGTGTCGGCTGGCAATGTGTACTGGCAACAGTCCACATGTACCATCGTGAATAAGTGCAGCCCTCCGTTTTGGAAAGCAAAGGGAGTGCGTACACCTGATGATGCCAAGATGTGCTATCGGCACCAAAAGGTACTGAACTTGTTATTCCCATTAGTGCTCCCGAATTTCGTGTCAATCCATGCTGAGCCTTCAAGCAAGACTCCCGTTAGCGCTAGGAGATTTCCAAGTAGAGGGTATGTCGGTCGACTCATGATGATGCATGATCAGTCTGCCAGCGGTTGAGCGTTGAACAACCCTGCAACCCTCGGATGGCCGCGAGACCCTGCTCACGAAATTCGGTCCGGGATGACAATCCCTATGCATTGGCGCTAGCATTCGGTGCCCCCCACGTTGTGTACCTCTGAGTAGCTTTGTCACCTCTCCATTTAGGGTGGTTAAGCTAATTCCAGATGGTCGGTTGTCCACAAAGTGATTTATCTGATGACCAACCGTGGTTGAATGGCACTGGCATCCGGGAAATTGAATTGATTGATTGCGGCAGGTTTGCTGTCCTTTAGGCGTTGACGAATTTGTCAAGTTGTAAACTGGTAGACCTGAGTGGCAAGCAGATTACGCCAGCTGTAATTGAAGGATTGTTTGAGGCCAGTGTATATCACACATGGTTTCAGGGTCAGTGTCGGGTCCTTGCGGCCAGAGTGATGCGTGTTGTGGAACTGGACAGCATTTGCAAGCCTACTCGGGCCGAGTGCTGTGCGCCATGGGGGCGATAAGCGGAATTCGTGGCGGCAAATGCGAGTACCACATACAATGAGCTCAGGGCGGCAAGATGGAGGGCCGAGGGATGTTAACGTTAGCATTTATCAAGATGGGGCGATGTTGAAGGGGGAGGGATGCCGGGATCGCGCGCTTGGCCCGGGAGGTGAAATCGGACCGCGAATTGAGAGGGATTGAGGATGGAGAGTGGGGAGGATGATACTATGACCTCGGACTCACACGGAGCTAAGAATCTTTGCTCGCATCGGCAGAACACTAAAAGCAGATTTTGGAGCGCACAACACGCAGCTGGTCGTTTATGAAATTAAGGGCCACGCAACTCCAATTGGAAGTTTTCCCCAGGGCTGGCTCGGCCTCCTGGCCATCTTGTCGCACCTTTTGTCACACGGCGGCGTCATTTCGTTATGAAACCCAAAATCAAACTCTTGGAAATGTCATTTTGGACGGGGCTACCACTTTGCGTACTGGCTGGCTGCCATTTTTCGGCACTTCGCCGACAGCTTCCGCCCTTTGTGGAAGATCACTTTCGCATGGCCCCCGCGAACTGACCCGATGGAAATACCATTTCATCCATGCGGCACTTCCACTACCATCACACATGGGAGATCTGCATGAGATTTCGTCCCATAGACGCCAGTGCCACTCATATTCATAAAGGCCATCCCCTCCCCCAGCTTTTCAACACATCCACTGCACCCCAGATCATCACCGCTAACCTTGGCTTTGACTCTTTTCTACAATGCCCGCCCTCACCACCACCATCACCACCCAGAAGCGCGACGGCCGTGCCTTTGACGAGGTCTCGGACGCCGTCGACGAAGGTCGGTGCACCTTTTCGACATCCTTGATCACAAAGTCGTCTGACTGTACCCCACGTTTGCAGTGAACGTCCACAAATTGAAACTGTGGGATGATGAATCTGAGTTCGATGCGCAAAAGGACAAGGCGCGCTTCCGTCAGTATGAAGATGCCTGTGATCGTGTCAAAAGTTTCTATAAGGAGCAACATGGTACGGAGGGCGTGGCCCGATTGTTTGGTTACGGGTATCACTCATCTCACTATCTTGATGCGACCATTACAGAAAAACAGACTGTCGCCTTCAATATCCAGGCTCGGGTAAACTTCAAGAGCCGTCGTCGTGCCCGCATGGGCATCTGGCAGGCCATGGAAAGGCTCAACACTCTCGTGGATGAGTCTGATCCGGATGTAAGTTTTCGCATCACCGGCTCCCGTGAACACCGCCACTGATGCGGCCCTAGACCAACTTGTCGCAGATTGAACATCTACTCCAGACCGCTGAGGCCATCCGTCGTGATGGGAAACCCGAGTGGATGCAGGTTACAGGGCTCGTCCACGACCTCGGAAAACTACTCTTCCTGTTCGACTCTGAAGGCCAATGGGACGTCGTCGGGGTATGCAATCATCTGCTCTCGCTGATCTCCGAACTCGACATGCTGACACCAGAATCTTCTCTTCTCACCCATTCAGGACACATTCGTCGTCGGTTGCGGCTTTTCGGACAAAATCATATATCCAGAGACGTTCGCGGCAAACCCAGACTCCCACGACCGGATATATTCAACAGAATATGGTATCTATCAGCCCCATTGTGGTTTAGATAGTGTCATGCTTTCCTGGGGCCACGATGAGGTGGGTCCTATGATTAGTCAGAATCCTCCGAGCGGATCATTGATGCAGCCCTGGGCGCAGTATCTCTACCATGTCCTCAAGGGCCAGTCTTCCCTCCCAGAAGAAGGCCTCGCGATGATCCGGTACCACAGCTTCTACCCGTAAGTTGAACCCTTTCCCTTCGCATCTCCCATGATTCTTATCACCCTCAGATGGCACCGCGAGGGCGCATATTCACACCTCACAAATGAAAAGGACAAGCGTGCGCTCGCCGCAGTACGCGCGTTCAACCCGTACGACCTGTACAGCAAAAGCGACCAACCAGTCGATGCAGAGGCGCTCCGCCCATATTACGAACGTCTCATCGCCAAGTTCTTCCCCCCGGTGCTTGATTGGTAGACCCAGAGGGTACTTCATATATCCCTTTGCAGTCCACCAGCCGCCTCCACTTTGATCTGCACAGCCCTTGAGCTCCATCTGATTGCATTTAGCAACTATACTTTCTTACCATATATCCCTCTCCTTGGCCACTGATAGATTTAGACCCCTAATTTCCGTTGTAGTCTAGAGTTTGATGAACTAGCATGTACTGGTACCTCGTCATAATATATCTTACCTGCCATTATGGTCTCTTAGCCGCGCTGAGTTCGTTCCGAACTTGGTTGCTCGTTGTTGATCTCGCACATCCGTTCCGCGCCCACTTCCATGGATCGTTCCACGGCGTCTCTGGCTACAGTACTGTAGGACTTTGCTAAGAGCTCGTCCCTCGGACCGAATAGAGTAATGACGTACGTGGCTGGCACGGCTTTAGGGTCGCGACCTACAACGATGACTTGACGACACAATACGGCGGCGCTCACCCCACACATTTCGGACTCGGATATCCGGACAGTACCTTGCCCCTTCATCATAACCGCCCGCCCACCACCACCGCGGGGCAAACTCCCGGACTTCCGACCCACACAGGGGGGACCTGTCCGTGTGTTCTTTCTTCAACTCCACGATAGCGATCCGCCGCATTCTGACCGAACACATTGTTTTTCCTGTCATTCATCGGCTGCCGCCAGTACCCCACTTGCAGACGCCACTGCTCCAAATCCGATGATGATTCTACCGCCCCGAACGTCAATCACTGATTGTCCTTGGGGCGAAGAACCGTGCAGGCGGCGGCGGCGCGCCACATGTACAACCTCGTGTACAACTATCATCGCGCAATGCGCCGTCGTGTGATTGCCACGCGCCAGGGGCCACTTTCACCCATCCTCGGCACGGAAGAAGCCGGGCCAGGAGTACCTTTGTCAGTGTGATTGAGGCGGTCGCAAGCGCTATATCAAGCCACTGTGCGGATCCCCGAGGATCACGCGATCGCGGCCAAGGCTGATTGTGGTCCCTTTCACATCACACACGGACATCGTCAACAACTTCACAACCCCCACAAACCTAATATGGAGTGGAACAGCAAGAGAGTAGGTCTTGGGACCCCCACGAGTTGGGCATAGTGCATATTGCACTTGATAAATGCGGAGTTGAAAAAAAAGACCGTGTTTCAACTGCTTCGCCCTGGATTCTTTTCATAAATTATCATCGCATCGCCAAGCAGCGATTGAAATGGGCGGTCGAAACGCATCACAAGGTGATAATCTCCAGGTGGAGCGGTTTGTAAACATCGTGACTGAAAAAAAAGGGCAAAAGTATTGTACAGCTGAATGACTACACTGCTCTCTGTATTTGGTTCTATCGCGTTCCTTCAAATCATCCAGCAGGTTCCAAAATCTACTAACTTAACTTGGAAAGTATCTTCCCCGCGCTTGCATGGCGCAGATAATCAAGCTCGGCCGATATCAAACCATTCCTTCGGCGTTTTATCACCTTCCACGATGGAGCGCACTGCGGGAAGCGCTTTGGAAAAATCAGAAAACAGCACATGGGGAATATTCTCCCTTTTGCAGTATGTCGCAAGGTCATTCTCGCCGTCGGATTTCTCTTTCACGAATAGCACGTCTGCATGTTTGGCGGCCGAGAGGTCTAGAAACACACACATCAATCGGAGTATGACATAAGATAACGGACAACCCGTGGGCGGCTGATGGTCCGCCGGTACGCGGAAAACGAGAGAGAAGTCGCACCAGAAACGCCATCTCCAAAGTAAAAGAGCAGTGGCGGGTCTGTGAGTTTCCTGTATGGGAGGATTGCCTGTGACTTGTCGTGCCCATATCCGCTGCGGAGATAGAGAAATCTAGAACGGAAGGCCTATTGGGGCAAACGTTGGCACTTACCTGGAGGGATGACGGAACTTGATGTTCCACGATCCATCCTCGTGGACGTCGACCGAATTGGAGATTATTTCAATATCGCTCGCGTCGTCTCCGACAAGATTCGACAGGATCGCGCGGATAAGGGGTTCCATACCACTGCCGAAGTGCGGGCGCGGCTCGTATCAGCATCGGAAGACGACGAAATTATGCTTTCCCCGTACCTCGAAACGATGATCACTGGTATATCCTGCGACTTGCAATATCGGAAGAACTCCTTGAAACCCGAGTCGAGCTTAATATCTACACAAGGGGTGGCGGCCTCCCATGAGAAAGCCAATTCGTGAGGTATCATGCGACCGAGAATGCGCACTGTCTTTCAGCGCCTGTTTGCACTCCTCGTACTTGTGTCCATTCTTGTTAACGCTCTCCAACATCTCCCGAAAGGCGTCTCTGCACGGCAAATGCCAGAACGAACGCGTGAGTTGGTGCAGACGGCGCTGCGCTCTGCACGGATCATGACACAGCTGCCGCTGCCATACCGGAACGTTACGCGGCCGGAGAGGATTTCCAGATTGCCCTCTCGTCTCTTTTCCTTCCCGTAACCGAGAAAATCTGTCATGTCTGCCACGATCGTCGGTCGAATCAACAGTTTCAACGATGCAAAACACATTGAAGAGCTCACAATCGTTCGAGTCATATGTCGTGATCGTGCCGTCCCTATGATCGATGGGTAATCCAGGGATAGATGGCAGCGGGACCGGAAATGGACGACAAAGGCGTACCAGTCTGTCAAAACCACGAATTTCTTGTCGTTGTGAACGGGTGGATAAGGAAGCGTGCTCTCAGGTGCGGTATCGTCTTGCGACATTGCTTATCGACTAGAGTGATTCAGAAAGGAGGGATGCTATACTGTAGTTGAAGATGTTGTCTGCGATGTTTGCCTATGGGCAGCAGACGAAAATGTCCTTTGCTGACGTGTAAAATGGATGATCTTATCTGATGATTGATAATGGCTCTTGACACCAATCTATCCAAATTCTACATCTACTAATAACTACCCTGCACCTTCGCTACTCTCAACCTGGATGTCTAGACAGCGCATCTGCACGACGAGCATCAGCAAAAATTGTTCTCGGAGACAAATGGTGGGGACTCAGTCGGAACTGCGTGCTTGGAGACAGGTATTCCAGAACGCGTATCTGATGAAAAAAGTGTACCGTATCTTGTGACAGAGAACCCATCGCCGCCGCTTCTATTCCTCTTGGACACAGAAATGCGTGTACTTCATTGTCGTGCTCAGGTCCGATATTCCGTTCGCCTTCAGGCGGCTCGAATCCCGAAGTCATATGGGGCAGTGCAGACGGAGAGCGTCGTAGAGTGATGTTTAACCATAGTTCCCCTGGATTCACCGAAAACAAGGCGCTGCAGATTTCGCACCGAACCCCGAAAAAATCTGACAGCCCGCCAAGCTTGTATCATATGGAGATTGGGATGCAAGATGAGAATGCGGTCCGTTGGCGCGAGAGACGTCATACATGAACTGTTTGTTGCCGCCCACACGGAGAGTATAAAAATCAGTGTCTATCTTTCTGAGAGCCTTAGGTTGTCGTCACCCAGTGTATATCGTGCAGTAGCGTGTTCACAGCTCAGTAGGGATTCGCCGACACCTGGCAGTCGGATGGTCTAGAACCTGGGTTAATGCGGTCCTGGGCGCTCAGCGCTCAGGAGGCGGAATGGCCCGGGAGCAGGCACACCACCATGGATCATGGCCCTGGCAACGGAAGAAAAGGTGGTGGTGGCCGGAAGTCATCAATGAATCGGAATAAAGGTCCGAGCCTGTGTTCTTTGAGCCGATTCGAAGAAATTCATATCGGTGTTGTGCGGAAGGTAAGATATGTGTATTTCATCCCCACGAGGACCTTGTCGACACCTTGGCATATGGAAAACGTGGCGTCTTGGAGCTATGTGTGTACGGTCATCAGAACATCAATGAATCAACCGAGCATCCGATAGCCAAATGCATGGCGTTTGTTCATGACAAACCAATGCCGTTCAGAAGTCTCGGTGCGTGCATCCGTACCGAAAGTCCAGAGCAGAGATGGCGAAGCAATTCCTCAGCAGTGCTTCGAATCGGAATCTGTCGGTTAAGATAAACATGTTGGGTCGCAGCGACTCCGCAGCCGGGGACTAACCAGGGACTACAGGGCCTTCGGAGAGGGATTACTTGCTGATTCGAACCGGCGAGATGTGCTTCAACTTGTACACTCATCCAATAAAGTGAACGTGTTGTTGCACAAAGTCGTCCGTCATGAGGATAAACACCTGAAAGCTCCAAGATGGAATTAGCTGGCTGCTACAATGCGGTACATCGCCACTGGGAACGCCTCGAAACTCCGCGTGGTGGCGTGCATTCAAGGTTGTCTGGACCACGTGTCAGTTCGACAAAGACAAGCTCGCTTGCCCTGAACCGAGAATGTTAGGCAGGCAGAGACAAGCTCGCCGCCCTGAACCGAGAACGGTCTTCGCCCGTTGCCAAGAAGCTCGTTATGCTTCCATGGAAAGTTATGAACAAACGCCTCGGACCGCAAAGGGACCGCATACTTTTTCGGTCTTCATACGGAACGCAAACGCCGCGAGCCGATGGTGACCGGTGAGAGCCCCATCAACATGTCCATATCAACTTACACATCCTGATTCGTTACAGTTGATTGACGCCTTTTCGATGCCTGGACAGAAGGAATGAATGGATTACAGTAAGCGTCCACGTGGCGAGGCAAAGGCAAACCTGTTTCGTGGTCGTCCGGGTCCGGTCCGGCATGCGCGTACAGGTCAACAATACAGTGGTGTGCTTCCTTCGCCGCCGCCAAAGCGTGATGCATGATGCATGATGGCTCGGCCAGCCAACACCTCCGAATTGCTACAAACATAATGATGAACTCGCTTCTCATCTCCAGTTACGGCTAGGAAGCCCCACAATGTCAATGCAACCGGATGCGACCAAATAAAGACGTCTGATGTAATTTGCAGACTAACAGGGTGAGAACGGCCACAGTGGGACCCCCACGGACTTTGACCCTCGTTGGGAATGTCGCCGAGGGTTGATATGTTAACAGCTAAGCCCAGCCCCGTCACGCTGTTAATGATGGCGAGCACAGTCTAGGAACTTGAAGGTGCCAGCACACTCCACCATTCGCTCGTAACCTTTTACTCGCAGAACTTTCAAGCTTTCAATTCCACCTGCTTCGGAGTTCCACGTATCTAATTCATGAGAGAGATCTAGGCCATCACAGGCGGTGTGTTTTAGAGTAGCGGAATCGATTGATGAAGGGAAGTGGATATGATGTTGCCATTGAGCCCGGACCGATTTCCGGGATGTCAGTCGCACGCAGCCGGTGGGAGAAGCCGGATACGTATCGTAATCTCAGTGCGACGGGACCGAGTGCTGGGTTTCGCTCTGAGGGCGTGGGTTTTGCGCTCTAGCCCTGCGTAAGAAAGCGGGAGGATATATTGTAAGATGCGAATTGTGCAATAGTCTCCGCTGACTGTGAGAGTGCAATTCGGGAGCTGTCTGTCTGTGATAGCCAACGGGGGACAATTTACAGGTTTTTAATCACCGCAGGCCTTTGACTCATCATGTAGAAGAACACCACCTACTGTATTATGGCTGCCAGAAATGGTGTCCTTTAAACGCCCGTATTCGTCCCGGGTACCCGCATCTAGGTATCCGCCTCGCTGCTGCCGAATCCCCCCACACGAAGTAGTATGTGCCAAGGGGTCTTGGGTTATAGACAAAGTCGTGTTCTGAAGTGGCAATAAACAAGCAGACATAATATTGTTAACGGGAACAATACAGCACCGATCCCAATTACGGTATCTGAAACCTATGACGCAACGCGAAACAGATACGGTCAGCTCGGAGAAAAAGGAAAATGCTGAGGGGCAAGCTACTGTGTCACAAATCAAGTACACGTACATCTTACACCCAGAGTTCCTTACTGTAAGCGCCTGATAAGATTCCAGTTAGACAACGGCTGGTGGCGTACATACGCGAGGCGCTTGGGACCGGCGCGAGTGCGGTCGAAATCGCTAGACGCATAATACAGTACCTCTTCAATCAGTACTCCCATCACGAAGACATGCCTGAATGGAGATCATCATAAACTAACCCCCGGTCCTAAGAGGAGCCGGTAATGAATGCAATTATGTAGTGCAAAAGCAAAAAGATATTGGATAATCATGCTCGATGATGTTATACCGCAATCTGCAAGATATAGACATTCTGCCTCGGTCACAGAAGTTGTGAGGGCGTCTGCACGCTGGATCACTGCATATGAACCTATTGAGCTTTGTGATGGCTGCCTGGCCATTTTTCGTAACCAACTACCTTCATGGCGTTATGGTAGAACAACTTTCACTATCGTCAGCAAATCTTAGTCAACTAAAGATCCCTTTCCCATGATAGACTGAACAAGCAGACCTAAGCTTAGGCCAGGAGCGCCAATACCATCCCCCCCCAAAAAAAAACAAAAAAACAATACTGATGTCATTCAAACCTCCTCGAGGTAGCCTTGTACGATGAGGTGTTCAATATCGGCTCGACGGACCATAAATCGCTGTCCCTTCCTAAAATCAATAGTGCCCAGTTCGGTTTCTATAACGCCGCAGTCGCGCACGACGCGCACGAGCGCGTGAAGATCGCGCGGGGGGTGGGTGATCGAGGCGGCGATGTCGAGCTCGGCTGAGAAATCGCCGCGAAAGTCCATGATGGATGTGTTGTATTCGCGCAAGAAATCCACTTCGTGCGGTGACATGCGCGAGCGCAGCTCATTGTCCGCGAGCAGGGCGGGCAAGGCCCCGCCCAGCGCCCAGTACATGTCTTTGAGGCGGTCGAGCCGGTGCGCGTGGTAGGCAAGCAGACAGCGTTTGTTACGCAGGATGGCGGTCTGGTAGAGCAGGAGGGCGGGTGCGTCTGTCGTTGTTAGGGCAGCGGAGTCGGCTTGAGCGGCGATGGCGCTGTTGATGAGGTCTTCGAGGTTGCGCTGCTCTCGGATGATGGTGCGTACGAGTGTGTCATTGTACTTTAGAAGAGTGTCTGTGAGTGTCGACCTGCGGGATTCTTGCACAAGCTGTGTGGCCAGGTCACCATATTGGCGTGAGTCAGAAGAGGCCATGTGAGCGCGCCGGGAATGACGGAACCTGTTCGACACGCGTTCATATTACTCCATCCGACTTTCTTTTACACGACATGTCGAACGCACCAGTGGGGCTTTACTCAGCACACCATAGCCGATTAAATTCTTAGGAGCGCCAGGTCTGATCTCAGGGACTGCGGCCTATTTACTGTCCACGCGTTTTCACTGGATCAACATCAATCAACGTCAATCAACGTCGGTCGTTCCGAACAGAACGGAATGCAACGAGGTGTTCTGGGGTGCCTGTGCGCATCAGGTCTTCTATGGCTTACTAGATCAATTTAATCATCCCCAAGTGTGCTCCGGCGTCGGTAATTGCCTGAGAGAAATCCTTTCGGTTGCTCTCGGTTGTTCTAAATCCCTTTATCCTCCACATGCCACTGTGGACAGATGACTCGGAGGTAACTATTGTACTTGCCTGCGCAGCATCCAGTCGACAGCTCTGAGCGAGACCCGGGATGTGTAGCGGTACTAGCACTTTACCCTACGTATTTCTTTTCACCATATGCATATGTGCGAGCCCAGATAGCGATGACCACCTCACCAATCCACATCTGGCTGCAGATGCTGAACACCGCTGCGCCAATCCCCCCACCATCCCCGTCTGACCGACCGACCGAACGAACCCACCCACCTACGTACTGTTTTCTTCCCAGCTTGGCAAATACACCTGGCTCCTCGTGGTGTGCGCACTTGGCGCGCCATCCTTTCTCGATCCAAAGGACGTCGGCCTCGAGACTTTCGGCTCGCACAAGCCCTCCTCTCCACGCCAAACCAAAACCCTGTCCAGAGTCTCGCTCGTTCAAGCCGTGATGAAGGACGTCAATACGGGCAAGCCGGTCGGCGAAATCCCAGGGTGGGACGAGCTCGTAGCGTAGTACGAGGGGAACTTGCAGGACGAGCACAAGACTGGTGTGCGGATCATCACGGTTCACGGCAACTAAAAACTCGACAAACTCGTCCTTCCCCCGACGTAGAACCACGTGATCGGGATTCTTGATTGGGGGTTCTCCACGCTTGGTAGTCTGGTGCGTCGTTTCTCGCGCGTCTGCTTTTCCCTCGGGCGCGAGGTCGGGTTTGTGTTGTGGACTGACGTGACGTGACCTAACAACTGGCGGACCTGGCAAACCTGACGCAGCCGTGGGTCTTCGAGCCGACCGAGTTCAGTGAGGCCATGGCCGGTTTCGAGAACAGTCCGAGCACAACCAATATCACTCGTGGTCGAGCGCGAGTACTGCTGAGCGATGCAACACCCGTACCCGATTATGGAGATTATGGAGATGAGTTTTGTGCGAAGCTGGGTGCCCTTGCGGTTTTGTTCAGTTCCTTTTCGGACATTATTGTGCGTGATGACACTTTGCTATCAATGCAACACCCGATCTCGATGAGGACTTTAACACCCCAGTACCCCACGGCCGCTCTGGCCCCCCACGACTCAAGACGCCCCAGCAACTACAAGACTGGGATATGAACGAACATCAATGAGGCACACAGCCCTCCATGAATGTCTCCAGACCTCCACCGGCGGTACCACGCGCGGCGAGGACGGGAGGAGACTAACCGCGGAAATTGTATGGGCTTTATTTAACCCTCGGAACGAGACTCTCTGCCAGGGGTCCTAGCCTAACAGCAGAGACGACACCTCAATTGGCGTGGCGACATGCATTTCCTAGCACTGCGGCCGGGAAGTCGGCACACTGACCAATCTAGACACAGGACGAGCAGTACCATGAAGTCATGCCACTTTTTCGCAACACACTCTGGAGATCACATGAAAGGCACAAGGTCGAAGATCCTCTACACGGACGCGCATATCATGAGAGACTGTCCCAGAGAGAGGCTTGCGCGATCACCACTCCCACTTACCGAGGACCTCATTCCAGCGTATGAGATGCTCACATGTCGTTACAAATCACGATAGGCTAGGTACCAGCAGCAAAAAGGCTTCAAGTCCTTCGACGTCCCAAGTCCATCGCAGCCCAGACTGCACAACGAGCCTCAACCCTACCACCGACCCCGTCACCGTGCGCAAGGGAGCCATAGCAGAGTGGTAAGCTGGCGGCGCCTCGCCCTCAGAAACCTGCCTACCAGCGAATACGGTACGCCGCGATTCCGAGCGCAGTCTCACGACCCGCACCACTGACATTGCGGGGAGCACCTACAAAGGGCCTACCCACGTCATCGCCGCCTGCCCCGCTGCACGCGGGAGGTGGGCTACTATTCCTCCGACTGCACCATACCGTATCCAACGCGATGTCTATCGCAGCCATATTCGGCACCAAGGAAGGGGATGTCTGCACTTGGATACTTTCTGGAGTCAGACCCGCTTTAAGGCCCAGGCAGCAGGAGCAAGCCTCCCAGAAGGATCATAGTTTATTAGGCAGGCCGCTAAGGGCCTCGTATCACGACATCATGCATCATGCACACAGCACTCAGTCCAAATGCAGTCAATTCGCCATATGTATCTTACCTACCATTGCTCCTCAAAACTATATGGATAGCTGGAAGATACGAACATATCGTCAAGCATGTCATCGGAGCTAATGAAAATATGGAATCATTGACGACTCAGAAGGAAAACACTTGCTGTGGGTCATCACATTCAGTAAACAAGCGCTGAGACTTGAGCTTGAAGCATTGAGCCAGTCAATGACGGCGACAGGGCATTTCATCCCGAGTTTGATGCCAGCCTGAATCCGTTCGGTGAGGAACAAGCGCCATTCGACTACACGAAGCAAAGCAGCATTTCTATTACGTGATAAAATATACACAAAAGAAAACGCCCTACTGGCGCGAGGTCACGCGCGAGTCGAGAGTACGAGGGTTTAGCAGGATATAGTAACAGCTGAAAAGACAAGTCCAGGGAGACGGGGTATTATTAGCGAGAAAGCTAGGGCCAAAGCACGAAATGCATGGACCAACGATATAGCGAGTTAAATAAGTGGGGGGAAAGGCTACAGCGGAGTGGAGAACGAGCCAGACGAGACTTTAAGAGAGGTCAAGAAGAATATAAGGCTACAAGGTTGGAGACCGAGACGAGACTCAATTTTAGAAGGATACAAAGATTAATGCTCTGGTTGAAGAATTGAAATGGATCGTCCGCCATGACTTGTTGTTGAAGGGAATCCTGCATATCAAAAAGTTCATCATGCGTAGGCAAGGCGGCTGAGAAGAAACGTTTGCAGCTAGAAACGGAGATCCGACGGCATCTAATGCATAGGTGAGTGTGGTGTGGACTTGCTCATTTCAGAATTCGTTAATCATATCATTGAAGGCGAAACCGGCGTCCACAGGAACCGCGACTGGCGCAGCGATGGGCACGTGCGCCTGTTGTTGCTGCTGGTGCTCTTGAAGTGCATTGGAGAACATCTGCTCGGAAATGTCAAACGATAGCGGGGGCATCTCGGGCACGACGTATGACAGGCCCATATCGAGAGGGATGTTGAAGTTCGCAAGCCCCTGGGCGTACGCGGCCATGTCACCATCTAGGTTCGTTGTAGTGCTCTTCGCCTGCACCTGCGGAGCCATTGCCTCCAGTACGCGTTGCGACTGTGACTGGGTATGTGATGCATGCATAGACAGGGAAAAGTCCGAAGGTGCAGGTGAACCTGAGTACGTCGACGGGGGAACGGGGGAGTTCGTGCTGGAGATATGCGTATAAGGATTCGCGGGAACTAACGATGCATATGCGTTCTGCGAGTCCATGGTCATGACGTTCTCGAGAGGTGAGATGAACATTTCCTGAGGTGATCCGCCCGGAAGGGAGCCAAACATCGAGCCAAAGTCCTAAAATTTTTATCATCAGTTGTCATTGCACACGCGGAACAAAGCGATATGGAACTCACAAACGACGCATCCGAATGGGAACCGGTGCCCGGGAATGCATTGTCCAGGTACGCGCCATTGAACAGAGACGCATTGATCTCGGGCATGGGGGATGGCTCGCGAGGAATGGCGAAAGGCTCGCCCCAGGAACGGTAGAAGGCGGGTCCTGCACTTGATGGACGGCGGGGTAATGTGTACCGAGGAGGGTTCATTTGTTGGGGAGAGTGGGGATGCGAAGGCTCTACGAAGGGCAAAGCAGGGATGGCGATAGGGAAGGAATTCGGTAAGGGAACGGAAGAAGGACGACGAGGCAGGTTAATAGGGGTGGTGGAACGCATACGATCCAGGCGCTCCACGGCGGCCGCGAGTTCCTCGCCCTTCATTCCTTCGAGAAGAAGTTGGGCGACATCTTCACAACGCCTCTCATCCTCCGCCGGGATGGCCGTCTTGGGCTTCTTCTCCTTGTTCTTATTGTGCACAGGACGAAACCGATAATTGGGGTACATCTGTTTGTGCTCAGCCTTTGCATGTTTTGCTTTGATCTCCCAGATGCGCTTCTCCTCCAGAGGAAGGGCACGCCAACAGTTGCCTAATGAATATAGCGTGGGAATGAGCGGGAAGGGAGATCAGAACGTTCTGATGCTGAGAAACTGACCTATGATCTTGGAGAGTGATCCGTGGTTAGTCTCAATAGAACCAGGCACGTGCTTCTGTCGGACGAAGTCGGCGCGAAAGAGCATGAAAGCATTGGGTGGACGTGGGATATAGCCCTGAGAGCGACGCTTGCCTGGGGGGCAGCGTTTGCGAGAAGGTGGGGCTGGTGTCGAGGCGGGAGGGAAGAGAGAGGAAGTGGGAGACGAAGGATCCGAGTCTAGCGAGTCCTCCGGTTCAACGAAGGTGACGGGAGTAACGTTTGGAGCAAAAGTAACGCCTTTGGGCGACGCCTGGCCGATACCATAATTACCATGCTTGAGGGGATTTACAGACTCTGTCGGGAGAATGAATGTGAGAAAAGAGATGATGGACGAAGAGGGTTAAGACTGACGGAGAGCGAGAGAGGAGCGTCTACGACGTGAGGTGCGAACAGCTGGCATGCCTGGGAGGTCATGAGGTCAGGCCAGAATGACAGAGTAAGGAGCGCATACAGTACCTAATTGAGCGAAACAAAAAGGTGGGAAGGAGGAGGAGAGGGAATGGGAAAGCGGGGAGGGAATCGTTATTGTTCTCTTGTTTTATAACACCCCTTCCCGCCTATTGGCCGTTACGTCCACCTTGTCCTGCCGCTCTCCCGCTCTCCCTTTCTCCTCCCCGTCCCCTCCCCCCTCCGCCCGCTTTCTCCACGCCTCCTACGCCTCCCACTCTCCCTCTCCATCGTCCCCTTCGTCCCCTCCTCGAGCACCCACGGACACAGAATGCTGGACTTGCTCGGCCCACGACCCCCGTTCTGTGCCTTTCTCACCTTCCTCATTCGGCCGTTAGTTTGTTCCTTTGTCTCGTTCTTCTCCTTTCCATCAGAACAACACTCCCCGTTTACGAACAGTCTCTTCGATTCCTCCCGTCCCGTGCACCTTCTCCCCCCCAACATCTTTCTTTTTTTCTGGTCTCCCTTACGGAACCGCCCGCGGACACGTCTGTCCAAGGTAGTCCACTGGACTGTCTCACGTAGCCTTGAGCGCCCACACTGCGCCGAATTTCCGCTCCTGGTCTACGCGTAGCTGGAAAAGGCCAACGTTTCGGTCCGGGTGTCTGTGTCTTCCTCGCCTGATCCTTTCGTCTTCGGCATTCCCCATCCCCCCTTTTTTTGTGGCGGTTCGGTGACGGGACGTCTTGTGACGTCTTGCGGTTTGGCACGAGGCCCGAAGGCCGTCCCAGCCTCCAATGAACGCTTGACGCTTCATGCTGTACTAGGCGCGTTACCCTCTTATCCCACGACTCTTACCCGAAATTTCAGCGCGTGCCCTAGCCAATGCCCATTCGACACCTGTGGGGCATTGTATATTTCTTTTCAACCTCTCACGCTCAATTCCCTCCTCTGCAACCAGATCAATTTTGCTTTCATAGCCTCGTTGACATGTCTTGAGAAATCCCCTGAAGGGCGCATATCATTCCTTGTATTATACATTTTTCTAGCGCGCCGTACAGTAGTGAATCCAAAAATACCTTTGTTCCAAAGTGGGCCCGGTAGCTTGCGAGCATCGTTTCACCTCGTCTTTGGCTCCATACTTCCTACCAGCCGATCCTTTCGTCGTCGTGCTTTCTCTTTCAACACAAGGTCCGTTGTCGTGGTATCCTCTCCCCCGCTCTGACTCCCTCCAAAAACGGTCTGTCTTTGTCTGAGCCCTAGTCTTCATCATGACGCCACAAAAGAATTTCGTAACCAAGTCACCCGCACCAGAGCTACCGGGGTCGCGTACAGCATACAGAAAAGAGGAATAGAAGACAGCTTTACAGTATGTGTTTTCTGATCTGGATCCTTTTAACCCTCTCGCCGTTCCCGCGGAGTTGCGGCGACTTTTGGTCACCATGCGTCGACGGCATACTTGCCCCTCTGTCAATCGTTTAGTTCTTGGGTATTCCGAAGCGGATGCGGAGATGGACTCGGGGCGGTGACCTTGGAATATGGCATGAACCTGATTGATACGTGCACTACTACGTGACCGTGTCGAGGAGAACACCACTCTCGTTGCATGTGCCAGCCATAGTATCCTCTACCTCACCCACCGAGGGAGATGAGAATGCGACATAACATGACATTCTTTGTAAGAGCCAAAGAGAAAATCACTGTATTATACTGGCTGACCACCCGGTAACAAACAATAGGAATGCCACAAGTGAGGGCAAGCCGGTGTCTGCATCTATGATACAGTACAGGTCTATCTATCCTACCGCATGTTCGAGGGTCCTATCTGATGTCAGGGTCACCGATTGATGGTATTGTACACTGTGATGTCTTCCAGTTTGTTGGACAAGGATACACGACAAACTTGGCAAAAGGCCAGGGACTCTTTATTTTTCGACCAATCCAATAATACAACTTCAGACTCAGACTCTGGGAAGCAACAAACATCCTTGTGATACAATATGAGAAATTGACTTATGAGATCTACTACTGTACTTACTACAATAGTAGCGAGACTTCGGGTCTCTCGTAAAGAGCCCCCTCCCGGGACCTTCCGATCGATCAACAAGCATTGAAATCCTTTGTACAATGTTACTGTAATAGCACTCAGATGACCGTTATTGGATGCCGGGCCCATGCTGAAGATTTCTGCAGCCCATGATCATAGAACTGGTCACCTGTCCATGCCATGCACCATGAAAAGTACCACCATCGATAATGCCAGTGGTTGCAGTTCGCTTCCACCGGATGCGACTGCAATGGTCTTCTGAACTTCCCGACTTTTGACCTTTCATACACCTCAATCCCCCAGGGCGGTCTCAGGGTAACTTCCTGAACTGCCTCAAACCTGTTTACTTTCTAGGTCGAGTTTTGTCGCAGCTGGTGCGATTATGTACGCCTTATAGCGAGACAAGACAACTCTGGCTCAGGAGTCATCACGTACCATGGCGATCACAACTAACTCGCCCTAATGAAGGAGGAACATCGTGACCGACGTCTGCACGGAGATAAAAAGCCGAAAGGGAAATGCCTAATTCGGCATACTAGCTTGTCATTTGGGGGGTTAAGGAGGCGTGTAGGGTTACAGTTGGTCCATCCAGTGGTTTACATTTTACCCTTTACCCTTCTCCATTTGTGACAGAACTGAAAAAAAAAAGAGGAAAACATAGCACTGAGGGTGATAGAAGTTTGATCGGAATCAGTCAAACGGTGTCCCGCACATCGGACACCTGCGGTTCCCGCGGGAGAGCCAGCCGCCCGCGCACCGCTCATGAAACCTGTAAAAATAGTTCTCTCAATAACGGAAAGAGAAACAAAATCGCCATAGCAATGACGCAGGGAAGAGAACAAGTTGGCTTACGCATGTTGGCACCGCGTACCCAACGCGGCGTTATCATTGTCCCGGAACTGCATCTTGCACATCACGCACCGATCCACGGTCGTGCCAAGCAGAACCAACTTGAGCTTCACACGCCCGCTGCGCGTGACCCGCCGTCGCACCACCTGGACATGGCCCAGTTGGGTCCCGTTCCCGCTGTATTGCGTGCCCGCCAAAGGCGTCGTCTCCGTCGCCGTCCCAGTCGCCGTCGCCATCGCCCTCGTCATAGAACCCTGGCGTGCGGGGCTCCTGATACTGTGTACCAGAAGCATGTTCTGTCGTAATGGACGTGCGAGGGTCAGCAACGCAGTACGGTGCCAGAGCAGAAGGGAGATGGCGCGCCTCGCGATTGCTGCCCGTAGTGGTGACAGCCATGCTTCCATCACCATCGCCCATGTAGTCGTCGCGTCGAGTTTCGAGCGCTTCGAAGCTTGTAAACTCTCGCTGCATAGCGGGCGGTACAGGGGGGGAGAATGACATCTCGTACGTGCTCCCAGGAGAAGAAGGCTCAGACACGACGTCATCGTCGAGCATGGCGAGCAGCCCTGGTGGCGGTATAGGTGGCGGTATGTATCCTCCTTCAGGCCGGCCGACGAGAGGTGAAGGTGGAAGACAGATGGCACACGGAACTTTCTTGGGTTGAGACTGTGAAGAAAGAGCGCTTGCGCTTTGTTGTTTCCCAGGTTCCACCTCTGTGTACGGAGGTAAGCCCGCAGGGACGTTGCCTGCGAGGAACATGTTGAGCAAGACGGGCCGCACTGGGCCAGACTGTGAGGCGCCTGGTGGATGAGGGAGAGGACGGCCGGGGTAGTGGTATTGCTTGGGATCTGCGCCATTCGCGGGGGCGCGTTGACCAGCTTCACTGGTAGTAGCGGCGGTCGCGTGCATCACAGAACCAGTCGTTGGGATGGCAGTAGCTGGCCCCGAAGAGTGCACATAAAGCTCGATTAAGGACTCGGTATCGCCGATAGACACGACAGTATCTCTCCTAGGGGCAGCAATATTCTCAATTGTAGACAAGGCGGTGGTTGATGGTGTTGGAATCGCCGCCTGGCGTTCGAATGATTGATTCGAAAGTGGACTAGGGTTCGAGGGCGCAAAGGCGTGCAGTGCGCCGACAGAGGGGCGCGGCGTTATGGTTGGCGCGTGCGCAGCTCGCGAATGTGGGTCAGAACGTGTGGGACTCCCCAGGGGCACAGGGCCATCGTCGCGAAGGGTGACCCCAGAACGGCCTTCGTGGCGCACTGGAGATGGGTGCCTGCTTCTAGTCGCGAGCGGAAGTGCCGCGAGGCCACGGATTGGGCTTCCAGGTGGCGTCACGAAATGCTCTTCCTCTTCTTCCTGCACAGGGGATGGAGGTACGGTGCCATGGATGCTTTCCTGGTCATCACGGACGATTGTAATTGCAGGGCTGTCTGCATCGTGATCAAAATTGGCACTGGCGATACTCGACTGCACTGAGGCCGTAGACGGGGACGTGGGTGCTGTCACCGTACGGGTGGGCGACGGAAGGGGTGAGTTCCGTCTACCCGAAGCCCAAACCATCGAAGAGGTGGCGCGCAGAGTACGACCCCTTGTGGGGTCTTCGATGACCGCAGGGGGCTTCAAAAGCGCTTGCATAGACTGAATTGGTAGCCTCTCGGAAGGCGAAGAGGGTATGAGCACCGCTGGAGCCGAAGACGTGGCCGAAGCCCCAGGAATAGGTGACTGCCGTTGGGTAGAAGCAGGTTCATGAGGATCCACATCTGTGCTAGAATTGGCAGGATGCCGCTGAGCTGTCGAGGCAAGCGGTGGCGGAGGAGGCAAGACACGATGATTCGACGACAAACGGTGCTTCAAGCGGGCACCCCGGCGGCGGGGATCTGGGAACTGAAGACGCATCCCGGGTTCCGATGGGCCGGGCGAACCTGGAAACTGTTCTGGAACCGAGGACGCAGGGGGATACTCGTTCTCGACATCGCTAAGCATATCCCAAGTCTCGAGGGACTCTGGAGGCCTTTCAGGGCCAGGGTCGATGCTTCTCTCCTTTCCCTTGTGTCCAAACAGCTTGCGTGCAATGTGACTTTCTCGATGAGGCTTACTAGGGCTTCCTGGGTGGTTGAGCAAGTTATGCAACGGAAGCGAGAGTTGAGAGGCAGTTGCATATGTGGGAGTGGAGGGCGCAGACGCAGTGTGGTTATCTTTTGACTTGAGAAGACCCGAAAGAAGATGGAGACGCCGTTTGGGTGGGACAGGAGAAGGAGTCGAGTTCCGTGGTCCAGCCAGAAATTCACCACCCTGCGAGTCAGTCGACGGACTGGAGACAGATTGATCATCCCCACCATCCTGAGACGTGCCGTTGAGGTGGGGTGTCAATGTCAACTGTGATGGTGAAGGGCGCACAGTTTCTCCAGACGCCGGCGTAGTCCTGAACCCTAGTTGTGTTTCCCCGCGGGTAAGGTGTCTGGGGCTATCCTGCTCCGATGAGGTTGTCGGCGATGTTGCCTCGCTAGTAGAGATAACTTCCAGGTCTCCATCGTCGGAGTCCGAGTCACACTCGGCCTGTGTACTGTATCGAACCGACTCTGATAACTCGGAAGAATCGGGAAGTGTCCAGGGGACCACAGGCTGGTTCTGAGTGCGGGGTAGAGGGGGTATGAGGATAGGGGCAGGCTGGTGCCTGTCTGGCGAGGAGGAGTGGGTAGTTGTGGATTCGGCTGGCGAAATTGGCGAGGCATTCCTATCGGCAGCCGCAGCTGCAACAGCTTCATCAAAGGAGGGCGGCGGATAGTCTGGAATTGAGCCTGGTGAAAGACAAGAATTCGAGTTCGATTGGTAGGCCTAATCAAGGCTAGGAGATGTGCGCACCTGCATCTGATACGTCTGGTCGCCTGGTGGCGCGCGAGCGGCCACCGGGGGAACCGGGTTGGCCTCTACGTGGTGTCCTGGGAGCGCCGACGTTGAAGTGAGGCTCTTCGTGGGTTCTCTGTTGCCTCTCCTGTTTCGGGCGCTTCTCACGTTTCGGTTTTCTGGAGTGGGTAGAATTATCCTGGGGCATGAGAGCGAGCTGACCGTGCTGGCGAATGACGTGGGTAAGATAGGGTGCAACGCGCACAGCGTCCGTGATGCGTTGATCTGTAGGCGAGCGAGTAGAAACCTGCATGAAAGCGAAAGTCGAGGGGAAACGCTGGTACCCATGCCCTCACAACGAGGCTGAAATGACCGAGCCCTACCTCGGCTTCCATTTCCAGGCAACGGCACATCTGCGGATGGTCTCCTGACACAAATTAAGACGCGCGCAGAAGGCATGGGGTGTTCCTAAATAGAAAATGAGATCGATTAACGAAATGTTTTTCTTGGGGTACCCTGGGGTGATTGATTTGATCCGCTGCACCAGGCCGACTCCCGCACGTGGCATGCACCTGTCACGTGGACATCGGTTGACAAGTCGCGCGAGACGCGTGACGGTGACTCCCAAGATGCCTGCCCGAATACCAACAAGTGTAGAATCACTCGCTTCCGCTATACCAAAGGCATTTGAGCAGGCCCAAACCTCATCTGCTAACCACCAGAAGAACTTTATTTCTCTTCACAAGATCCACATCAATGCAGCCGCCAAGACGGAGACAATCCGCGGGGATGAAGGCATCAAACTCGTCGGGGAGCGCGCTTTTGAAGACTGCTTCATTGACATGGTGAATCGAGTACTTGTGGTGAAGAAGGGGATTAGCGTCGCAGATAGGATCGTCAAGTTTGTGGCCGGTTATATCAAGTTTCTCAATGCGAAGGGTGTGTGTTGATGGCATCCGGGCCCGTCTTTGCATCTCATCTGTTCTTCAGCTTTGCAACGAGAGGTAAAACAGGAGGAAGCCGTCGATGATGATGACGACGAGACCACTGCGACGCGTTTTACCCGCCGCTTGCTAAAACACTTCCTCAAGGGTTTCGAAGCCAAAGACAAGAATGTTCGCTACCGTGTGGTATGTTTCGTCGCAGAGGTAATCTCCCAACTTGGTGAACTTGAGTACGCGCTCCTTCTCTTTTACCCAGTCCTTTATAACATCCATCATCAGCGAGGATATGTACAACTCCCTTCGGGTCGCGCTATTTGAGCGTGTCCGCGATAAAGAGCCATTCGTTCGCGTCCAGGCAGTCGCTGCCCTTGCCAAGATATGTGGCTCCGAAGATATTGAGGAGCTTGGGGAGGACGAACAAACGGCCACAGAAGTTCTCGAGAACCTGCTTGCACACGACCCTTCCGCGTGCGTCTCCCCTCCCCTCTCCCCTCCTTGCTCTTCTTAAATAAATTTGCTCAGTGATGTACGCCGTGCCGCACTGCTCAACATTCCAATCACGGCTCAAACACTTCCTGCCGTGCTCACTCGGACGCGCGATATCGATATGACAGTGCGCAGACTCGTTTATGGCAGCGTCCTCCTCCTGCATGCCGAGCTCCCCGATGACGCCATGCCTGGCGCAGCACATCCCCGTGCGCTAACGATTGCCCAACGCGAGCAAATTGTTCGCCATGGGCTTGGTGATCGTGAGCCAGTGGTGCGCGCGGCCGCTGGTAAGCTCCTCGGTGCTTGGGTCGATGCGGTCAGTGTGGAAACGAAGAAGGGGGCGGTTCTCGAGGATCTTCTTGCCTTTCTCGGTACCTTCGATCTCCGCGAGAGTGCGGTAGTGGAGGACGCGCTACTCAGCGTGTTCGTCACGCGTGTTGATGTCTTTGACGCCCTGGAGTTTGATGGTGCGCAGACTCTCCTTAGTTTCTTCGTCGCATAACATCTGTGCATCGTGTTGATGGTTTCGTGTGAAAATCCACAGAGGAGTTTTGGCATGGACTGACACCAGAAAAGGCTTTCCTTGTGCGCGTGTTTGTAGACCACTGCGTTTCGACGAAGGAGAGCGCGCGCCTCGAAAAGGTGCTTCCCGTCGTCACGGCTCATGCTTTTCGTATCCAGGACGCATATAATTCCCTCCTCGACTCCCTAGCTGCAGCAGAGGAGACCGATGGAGACGATGAAGTACCCGATGACCGCGAGTTCGTACTCGCAGAACTGCTGCGCCTCGCGCTAAACCTTGACTACGCCGACGAGATTGGGCGAAGGCGATTGGAGCAATTCGTCCGTGCGTGTGGGATCTCCGTTCTCGTGCTGTTGCTCCGCTGCTGAGCAGTGTGTTGGCAGGACACATGATATCTCAGGAAGCCCTCCCTTCAGGACTCGTCACACGCTGCCTTGATTTGTTGCGAACCCTGTCTTCTAGCGAGCGCGATCTCATCCGTGTCGTCGTCGAAGTCGTGCATGAGCTCCGTGATGCAAATGATGACGACGAAGTTATTGTCCGTCCTTCCTCACCATCTCCGACCACTGAGTCTCCCTAACAGACGGATCCCGTAGAATGAACTCATCGATGACGATGTTGACACAACAATCGACGGATCGACGACCGCTGCTCCCCGTGCGCCGCGCGGGCCCAAGTCCCCCGCGGAGATGACTTCTGGAGAACGAGAACGAGCAGACGCGATGGATGTGCGCTGCCTAGACCTCTGCATTGGCATGCTCGAGCGCGTCAACGGTGTCAGTAATCTTCGTCTTCTCTTACGTCCGTCAACCGACCGACTTGGCTCTCCCACAGACGTTCGAAGAAAACTCGACCCTGGAGGGTATCCTCGGCGAGCTGATCGTGCCTGCTGTCAAGCGTAAAGAACTCGTGCTCCGTGAGAAGGGGCTTGTGTGTCTCGGCTTGTGCTGCCTCATCGCGCGGCGCATGGCTCTTAATTCGTTCCAGCTGTTCTTAAGCCAGGTGCAAACTGCACCGGAAGTGCTCAAGCTGCGCGTGCTACAAGTCGTATTTGACGTGCTTATGGTGCACGAAGGCGACTTTTTGGCCAATGCCAGCGTCGGTGTGCGTCGGGTTCTACTACACCTGGCCCTTTCTTCGTGAACTGATCCAAGCATGTTGTGTTGGTGACAGGGCGGGCGAGTGATCGAATTCTTGCTACAGGTTCTTGGAAACGAGGAGTCGGACAAATTGCAAGCGTTGATCTGCACTGGATTCGCGAAACTTATGCTCTCAGGGATGATTTCCGACGAGCGGGTATGCGCCTTCTCTCAATGCTAGTTTTGTGAACCCAAATCTCTGACGGGCCCGTAGGTGTTGGTCAGCCTGGCTTTGATCTACCTCTCACCCGACACGGCAGAAAATCAAGAGTTGCGTCAATCCTTGTCTTACTTCTTCCCAGCATACAGCTACTCGTCTCCCGGGCACCAGCGCCTCATGCAGAAGGTAGGTGGACCATGTGGTGCTCCCTCCTCAAGCCTTACGACATTGTGCAACTAGGTCTTCCTGGCTGTGTTTGATCAACTGAGCAAGGGGTACAGAGAATTAGATGAAGACCAGGAGATGGTCTCGCCGCCGCAAGTATGTGCAATGTTTGTGGACTGGACAGACCCACAAAAAGCCATGTACGACTCCGATACTACTCCGTGCGCACGGCTTAATAGCAGTCCCTCTCTATTTTCCCCCAGAGGGACCCAGGGTCAAAGTCCAGACCAGATGGTCCATGTGGAGTTGGCAACCTCAATCCTTCGGGCGCTTTTTAAGAAGGATATTCCGAGTAAGCGTTGATTTTGCCCTCGGATCTAACAACGTTCCTCTAATGAACGGGGATCGAAGGGAGTGACAAGAAAGTGCTCTGCCAAGCCCTCAACAAGCTCTTCCTCCCGCACGAAGTGGACGATGATGATAAAGTGCGCACTCTAAAGCTTCTCGTACACAACCTACGTACGCGGCGGCCACCGCGGGATGCCTCAGCGCTGGCTGCGCTCGTCAAGTTCGATGGTGCACTCTCGAAGCAATTCGAAAAGCAACTCGAGGACTTCAACGAGTCGGAGTACCGCCAACTTCAATCCCTGCAGGAATTGTTCGAATTCTTGGACGACATAATGCCGCTGGATGAGGACGAGGACGGAGACGAGGACGAAGAAGCACCAGTTGCAAAGAAGCGTGCGGCGAGGAAGCGCAGGTCAGAGAGCGTCACGTCAGACGCCGCAAGCATAATGGACGAGTGGGCTGGGACGCCACCTCGGGGCAAAAGCGGCAAGGCTAAGTCCAAGTGCGGCCACGGACTTGATTTGGCTGAGGGGAAATGTGCTCATTGTCACCCTTGCAGACGACGTCGGACGTCGCAATCAGATGACGACGAGGACGAGGACAATGCGGTCGAAGGTTCTCCTTCCGCGCTGCCCACTCGATCGATGCCACGCAGAGCCGCGTAAGTGAGGGTTGATTTGGTTTGAATTATTGCTTATAAGTACCGCCCAGGACCAAGAAGATCGACATGACCCCGATCAAGCTCGAGGGCGATGACGAGGATGAAGATGACGACGGCGGTGATGGTGACGGTGATGAGGACGAGGGTGAAGATGAAGAGTCGACGCCTGTCCCTCGCTCCAAGCGCCATGCCAGTCGGTGGGTGTTCCTTCTTCGGTTCATTCCATACGCCGGGAAGCTTTCACGTATACTTACCCGCATGAACGTTCGCGCTCTGTCAGAAAAACTACTACGGCAAAGTCTGGTCCGATGAGAGCAAAATCCCGCCAGAGAGAAGTGGACAGGGGGCAGGGCGATGAGGATGACAGCGTCGGCAGCGGCGCGTCCGAACCTGCAGACTCGATCATGGACTCAGGCTCAGAAGAAGAAGCGGACAAGGAGGTGGATGGAATGCTGGGCGAGTGATGTATGGATGATAGAGGCGCACGATCTATTGTTGTACCCTTTTTTTGATCTCTAATCATGATAACCATATACTGTCTCTTGATTCCGCATTTTATGTGCAGCATGATCATATGACTGTCATTTCAGTAATCTCCGCCTGATTTTGTGCCAAAGAATGGAAGAGAGGTCGCTGCGCGGGTGCATCTCGCCTCGGCATGGCACTACAGTAGCCCGATTGTGTCATTCCATCATGACCAGCATTTCACATGCTCCCCGCAGTGACTCCGCAAGACACCCCAAACGAGCTGGCGCATTGCAATTGGATGGAAGACGCGCCATACAGTGTATGGACCGCGCTAGTGGTCTTCGCTAGTCTCGCTTCCGGTGAAACGTGATATATATGGCCAACTACGCTATGTAAGATAACTCAGGTAAGAATACTACCTCGTTGACTCGTATGAGAGAAAAAACAGAACAGTACGGCACAATACGAAATAAGTAAGTCCGTGCTCTCCGGGGAGACGCAAGGGGAGACGTTTCTTCAGGGCACGTTTCACCTCATGGGAAGGCAGGCAAAGTGGAACAAGACTTGGAGCGAAAGAAGGTGGAGATACTGTATCACTTAGATTGATCTTCCGAGGTGGATGACATAGAGAAGCGTATCGACGTATTATGGCACGTGACCGACCCTGTAGCATGGAATTTCGACTTCGGACTTACTGTAAACTCCGAATATACCAAAGGGGATAGGTCTTCGCTATTTATCATCTTTCTTCCAGTCTTGCTGTCCTTCAATTCACTACTTGACGTCATGCCGCATTCCTTGGTTTATTCGTGGCACGGCACACCCCTGCAGTGGTCATCAACTTGGCGTATATAAAGCCAGGGTATGACCTGCGTGTGATTCTACAACTTGGACTGTTCTCTACTCCACCATGGCTACCAAACTCCCGACTCGCAAAGTAGGCCAAACGGAGGTCACCGCCCTCGGTTATGGCGCTATGGGTATTTCCTCTTTCTATGGCAGTGCCCCCCCAGATGAAGAGCGTTTCAAGGTAATGTCTGTCTCATTGCCATAAGTCGAGCTCGTGCAACGTTTCACTCAACTTCTTTAGTTCCTTGATGCCCTTTTCGAGGCTGGCTGCACAAACTGGGACACCGCAGATGTGTATGGTGACTCGGAGGAGCTCATAGGTAGATGGTAGGGCCTTAACTTGACACCTCCCATTCACGTGTTTGTCCACCAAGGTACTCACACACGTGTGCCCAGGCTCAAGCGCTCCGGAAAGCGCAATGAGATATTCCTCGCCACCAAATTTGGGGGTGGTTCGTCGTCAGGGAAGATAATCGATTGTTCACCCGCCTACGCCAAGGAAGCCTGTCAAAAGTCTCTCGAGAAACTCGGCGTTGACCAGATAGATTTGTTCTATGCGCACAGGTACGTATCCACGACCTTGAGTTTGGAAGTCTGATGCAGCTATCAATAAGGGCGGATCCCACTGTTCCCATCGAACACACTGTTGGCGCATTGGCAGAGCTTGTAAAGTTAGGGACTCCTTCGCTGTCCGTACTCCTTAACAACTGAGTCTTTTGCAGGGAGGGCAAGGTCAAGTACATCGGCATTTGCGAATGCAATGGTGACACCCTACGTCGTGCGTACAAGGTCCACCCGATAGCGGCAATCCAAGTTGAATACTCGCCGTTTACTTTGGACGGCGAGGATCCGAAGATCGGAGCACTGGCTGCTGCGCGTGAGCTTGGCGTGACTGTGTTTGCATACTCGCCACTCGGGCGGGGTCTCCTGACAGGCAAATATGTAGGTCCAGTTCAAATCACACGGTGTAAACTGTCACGAGCTAACCTCTGATCCTATTCACAGAAAAGCCCCGATGACTTTGAGGAAGGTGACATGCGCCGTATCATTCCGCGATACTCCAAGGAGAACTTTCCGAATGTGCTCAAGGTAGTTGAAGAAATTCAAGAGATCGGGAAGGGCCACAACGCGTCTGCAGGTCAAGTCACGCTTGCCTGGCTCCTAGCTCAGGGCCCAGATGTCATCCCCATCCCAGGTACTCGCAATGTGAAGGTACGGAAAAAGAAAACTATACCTCCACTCTGGGTAATGTCTAACGGCGCGCTCCTCCAGTATCTACACGAGAACCTTGGTTCATTGAATGTCAAGCTTGACCCAGAGGAAGTGCGACAAGTCCGGGAGATTGCCGAGAGAGCGGACTCTACTCTAGGGGATCGCTACCCAACCGCTATGCTGGAGACGCTTTACACGAACACTCCCTCACTTTGAGTCGTGCCGCTTGCGACGAAACCGATGAAAAAAGGGTTTCGTGCAGTTGACGGAAGATTTTGGTCTGGGTTAATCCAAATGTGTCAGAGCGGACAGAGAATTCCTGAGAATGTAACTTAGTAGGAGATGAACTTGAATGATGAACTTGTGCCTCTGCGGGTCAACCGTACTCTCCCAATCTTTATCATTCAAGTTCAAGAGGGCACGCGATCACGTGATGATGTTTCGCGTAGATTATGTAAGGAACACGCTGCCACAGCGTGGTTCGAATGTCGAGCTTGTCGAAAACTTGACAACTGGACCTGCAGCTCCTGCTCGAGAGTTCACAGGCGCTCACCGCGTGTCGACTGCAACCGTGAATCAACCTTTCTCTCTGGTGTTAGGCCACTGTGACAATGAACCATCATCTCCACCAACCCCGCCTCCCATCCATTCCCCCACCAGCCACTTCAACATCCAACAACCGGCGCAACCCCTTGAACGCTCTCAACAAACAACTCCCACCGGAGGTTCCACCAAAGGGTGTGAATCCCGAAAAGAAAGCATCCCCACCGCTTCCCCGTCAGAATGCGAAGGTTCAGCCACCCTCCCCGCCTCCTGTCATTCAGGATAAGACAGGCTCTCTACGGTATCAAAGAATGTCCTTCCTAGGCGAGGTGAGTCATCGATCCTGTTCTGCGCTTGGACATTCACCTACCCTGATACCAGGGCGGGTTCGCCAGAGTGTATCAAGTTCGGGATTCCCGCAATAACCACCTTGCCTGTAAAGTTGTGACGAAGAGCTCCCTCAAGACAAAGAAAGCCAAAACCAAGGTGCGCACCCACTGTTCCCTACCGAATATTTAATGCTGAGCAGGGATTAGCTCTACGCAGAGATTAAGATCCACAAAGCGCTAGATCATTCCAACATCGTTCGGTTTCTCGACTGCTTTGAGGATGAAGAGAATGTCTATATGACTCTGGAGCTCTGCCCGAACGGCTCTCTCATGAGCATGCTCCATCGTCGTCGTGTCTTTACGGAGCCAGAGGCGCGGTTCTTCATGATACAACTCATCGGTGCCTGCCATTACATGCATACCCATCAGGTGATCCATCGTGATCTGAAACTCGGCAACCTTTTCCTTGATGCGGACATGAACATCAAGGTTGGCGACTTTGGCCTTGCTGCGCTTATCGAGAGTCCTGGCGAACGGAAGAAAACTATCTGTGGAACGCCGAACTACATTGCGCCAGAGGTATTGTTCGACACGGCAAACGGACACAGTTTCGAGGTTGACACCTGGTCCATTGGTGTCATCCTATACACTTTTATCGTTGGTCGTCCCCCTTTCCAGACCAAGGATGTCAAGGAAGTATATCAGTGAGTCTTTGATGTGCTCACTGGTGCTTTGCGACCTGAACTCGCCCTTTCCAGGCGCATCCGCGATAATCAATACGAGTTTCCGCCTCACCGGGATGTCTCGCTCGATGCGCGCGAGCTTGTGCAGCAGATCCTCACACCCAACCCTCAGGAGCGCCCTACGCTGCACAACATCGTTGACCATGCTTTCTTCACTCGTGGCACTGTCCCAGGGTTCATACCTGTCTCCGCACGGGACGCTCCCCCCAATTTCCGTCACATCTCGCCTCTCGTCTCACAAGCTAATCTCGCTCGGCTGCGACAGACATGTCACCTTCATGAAGAGATGGCACCGAATACGTCCCGGAATAGCGAGCCCCCCGCGCCGAGCGCGGGTAGCGCGACCAGCAGCCTCGCACAACAGGAGCGCGAGTTTCAGAAGGCGGTGCAGCCCGGCAGCCCTATCTCTGCACTCCTCAGCTCGGCGCGCCAGCCACTCATGGTTGGGCCTGCCGGTGGTGCCACCATTCGCGGTGAGCCAACGCTGCTGCGTAAGTTACAGGCTGCGAAGAAGGAGGCTGCGCGGTCGCCCGGAAAGGACAACAAGGTTGGGAGCAGATTGCAAGAGATAGCCGAGGAGGGTGGACCAGGTGATGGATTCGAAAGGCGGGAAGAAGAGGTACGGATGAAAGAGTTGCAGAGCCAGAAAGCCCGAATCGTCGCGCAGATGGTACCTGTGCAGGCATCACGTGTACCCTCCCCATTTGAGGATACAGAGAATGTCCCGGTATCAGCGCCGGAACCTGCACAAGGCGAGCGACGTGTGCGAGTTCGCACGAGAGAGGCTCTACTAGTCGTCGGTGAGGCTGCCGCTCACACGCCATATCGTCGAAGTGAAGAACAAAGCTGAATTATTTTTGGTGTAGGGTCTTCCTCCAGCAGTGCCACAACTCCGATATCTGGGCCACCCAAGGTAAACGGATTCGATGCCGCCGCCGAGACGCTGTGCGCTGCGTTCGATGCGCTTGCGCAGCACCAGTTGTTCCGGGACCCGAGCGACGACGTAGATCTACCAGAGGAGCGAGTTTTTATCGCATCCTGGGTCGACTATTGTAATAAGTACGGCATGGGCTATGCGCTCACAGATGGGTCCGTTGGCGTCCACTTTAATGACAGCACAACGCTCGTCCTTGCTGCCGATAAACAGTCCGTCGCTGCTCTTCTATTATTTTCGTTGGGCGTTAACTGAGTTATGATGGTATGACAGGCACTTTGACTACATATCCTCCCGGCGACAAGGGACGGTGTATGTGCGCAAAAACTACACTGTTGGCGACTATCCTGAAGAGCTGAAGAGCAAGGTGTACTTGCTGAAGCACTTCGAGGGGTATATCATGGGCAAGTTGTATGGTGATTATGAGTACACATTCCTGGATTTGCAACGCACCAAGGGCATGCAGTTTGTGCAAAAGTACCTACGCATGAAGCACGTCATCGTGTTCAAGTTAAGCCACGACGTCCTCCAGGTAGCCCTTGATCTATGTGTCTTTGGGGCAGTATGGCTAACGCGCCGGCAGTTCAATTTTTATGACCACTCGAAGATCATCCTTTCCACTCAGGGACTCGCTATCACACACATTGACAAGAATTACGCACTGACACGCTGGACGCTAAGCCAGGTTATGGCAAGGGCGCTCCTACCACCGTCCACGGACCGGGAGCAAGCCAAGTTCGCGCAGCGCCTACTTGACAAACTCAAGTACTGTAAAGAAGTGCTCTTGTCGATCCGCAATGCCAGTGCGGGCATTGGTGTAGGTGGCAGTGGAACTGGAAGTGCTAACATTACCGAGGCAGGGGGGGTCAGCATTAAGCCGTCAAAGGCGTCGCTGAGGTAGGGTGTTGCGGGGGCTAGAGGCCTCCATTTCAGGACGTGTTTTCTCTATTTTTTTTCTCTTCAACCCCATCATAACCTCCCACCTCTTCTGCACTGCACTGCATACGTTCCACGCCAATGATTTAAGATCTAATAAGCCTCCGATCTGCACGTCCCATGTTATTCTATCGAATGGCTTTATCATGTCTCTCACTTCCTTTTTTACTTTTACCTTTCCCCACCATTTACATCCAAGCATGGTTACGGCGCTACGACCGCGATCTCAGCTATGTTACACACAATTGGGCACAGCGATACACACCGAATATTTCCTTGTTCTGGCCCTTTGAAAGGGTCATACACTGCCCACTCATTTTGGACTTTTTTTCTTGTATTTATACAGGTAGCACGGTGAATGGGGAATTTTCATGGACGTACGCCGCACGACCGCTGGTGCTGGCCCGTCAAATGAATCCATTTTTCCTTACATCTTGGTGTGTCTTTGCGTACAGAAAACCAACCAGGGTTGTCCATCTACTTTTCGCGAGTCTACTCGCCACTGTCTCGCACCATTGCATTATTTGCATAGTAATATCGTCGTCTTCTTGCCAGGTGCTATTGGCCACAGATTTACATTTTTCCTCTAGTGCATCTTCCCGTATGCTGGGCAGCGTAGTATATACAGTAGTCGTCTCAAGTGCCTTCGTGTCTGGCCGGGGTGGGAACTTGCGGGTTGAAAAATAAAGACGTGGCCAAAGAGCTGCGCGCGAGCGCGGCGCTCCCACGGTCCGGTCGGGCCTTTGTTGCCGCGTCTGCGTGGCGTAGTTACGTTCATCACAACTTATCAGCAGAACGCACAGTCTCAGACGTTGGGTAGGTTTCCGAGGCCCGGTTAAAAAATGAAGTCAAGCCTCCTACGTGCTGGCTTCGTTTTCTCCTTGCTTGCCTCTAGTGCTCGGTGTGCTGCGCCTCAAGTGAAGGTGTCTCTGCGTACCTCATGGCCTTCCCCACCGTTCCTCCTCGAATTGATGTGCGTTTCCGTTCATCCTTCAATACCACCTCTTACATTTTATAGTGAAACCATCTCCATCGAAGAGCCCGATGCCTTCTTCCCATTGCTTGACATCTTGACAAACCCCAATGCGTTTCCTAGAAAGGAGGAGCTCTCACACGAGGCGTTGGAGCAGCGAGCCTTACAGACCGCATTGTCCGCGGGATACTTGTCAAAGCCTGGCTCCTTGGAGGCCGTCCAAGCTCAGCTAGGCCTGCATTCCGCAACCCCCAAGATTGTCGCTTTATATCAACGTTATTTGGACAAAGCAGGAACTCAGAATGTGTCAGAGGAGACGGAGAAATGTGGTTCGTGGGTGGACTGGTCCGGGAGAGTTATCTGTGATGTGGATGAACTTGTTCATCTCACTGGCACCGAAGCGTTGGATCCTGCGGAGGAGTCCTCGTTCTCGTGAGTATGTATGCTCATGCTTGCCGCCGTAGTGCTCACACCCTGGTGCAGTAAACCAGTTCCGAGGCCCGAAACACTCACCTTTGATCATATCTATCCCCCACCTGATAGTCATTTAGTTGGCCCACCTCGTACGGCTATCCTCTATGCCTCTCTTCAGTCTTCCAACTTCAGAGAACTTCATTCACATCTTTTGCGGTTGTCCGGTGGCCCCACTCCGAGGGTGCAGTATATCTTTAGGCCCATTCCCCCGAAGGGACCGGCCAGAGAGAAAACCTATCTCTCTGGCTACGGCGTCACGTTGGATCTTAAAAAAATGGATTATCTTGCCCTCGATGATAGGCTGGCCCATAGAGAATGTATGTTCCGTTGGCAATATCCTTTTTTTATCTTCTCATGTTACACCCACAAGATCTCGACTCGGAAGATGTCCAAGGAACGCCTGCTGATGATGAGGACGCCATCCCAGACGCCGTCCTCCCGCTCTTGGAACAGTATCCTCTCAACACTACTTTGGCTATCGGTGAGCCTTTGGCGTCAGATGAGGTAGCTCGTAAGTGTCCCATGATGTTCTCCGTCGCTTTGCCCCCGCGTCGCGCTAATTGTAATCAAGGGGTTGGCATTCTTGCCACTCAGCTCGTCTCTGAGTCTGACACCCCACTCGAAACGCTACGACAACTGGTACATGATTTTCCCAAATACGCAACTTCTCTTTCCCGGCGCGTTGTTCCACAATCAGGCCTACTGCAGGAAATTGCTTCGAATTCTCGTAAGATACAGCCTGGTCTAAGCGCCGTTTGGTTGAATGGAGTGCAGCTCTCCCCGGACGATATGAATCCACACAGGTAATCGCATTGTTGTCGCCTCGTATGCGGCCATCCTCATGATCCTTGAAGTCTTCTCCGTTTAGTCCGCAAGGAGAGAGATCTTATGCTTTCTTTGACGTCTCTCGGCTTGCTGCCTGGAGAGGCATTGAATCTTATAACTCATCCATCCCTCGCGGCTTCCTCATCTAATAATGGTGTTATCGATGATCTTTTCGATGCTAGCGACCGTCTAGAGGGCGGTAATCTCATTTTCTGGTGGAATGATATAGAGAAAGACAGTCGGTAAGTACGACGGTGTCCCTTTTATTCTTATTCTTACTTGCATCCAGCTACGCCCGCTGGCAACCATCCCTATACACGGTACGCTTGACACCACTTCCACCACTTGCCATATTAACTTGACCAAGCTGTTACGTCCACTGTATCCTGGTCAAGCTCCTACTATTCGTCGGAATATGTACAACGTCGTCCTCATATTTGACCTTGCACGGCTGTCCAGCCTGCGTTTCATCACAAATACCCTGTCAATGTTGATCGACCGCTCGTTCCCAGTGCGCCTCGGTATTGTACCAATCGTTGAAACTGACGAAGGTGTGAAGATGGCCAAGGTGTTCTACTACCTGGTACAGAACTATGATCGTCAAGCGGTTATGGGGTTCTTCAGCTCCGTACGCACTCTACGCTTCTCTCATTACTTTCATTCATGTTTCATTAGATCCTCGATGTGTCAGGCGCCAAGCAACAGCTGGACTGGCTTCGTGTGCAAACGGAATTCGAAGCACTCGTGGCTGATGAAGAGGCAAGGGGGGAAGAAGAGGCTATGCCTTTTGACAGTGTCGTTGGCAGCGCTACCGATGAGCTCGAAACGAGGTTCTCGAAAGCCCGGATTTACGCGCAGCGGTTGGGCACGACCGCTGCTTCATCGCCCGATGGTCACCTTTTCATCAATGGAAAGTATCATGTTTCCAATGATGTAGGTTGTCGTGCGTTGGTCTTAAGATGCTATATTCAACTATGGGAGATTAGAATTTTTTGAATTCACTGCAGTTCTCAGTCGCGCAGGCCCTTCAGCACTTCCAAGAAAACGTGCGTTTCCATTTCTTTCCTGGTTCACCTTATTTACCCCGTGGGTGTTTCATCTAGGTCTACTCGGGTGTGATTACAGATGCTGATGCCGACAACATCGAGAACTATTTTTATGGCTTACCCACTACTATGAAGAGACGAAACCGCCATGTCGTTCCTGCTGGTAACGGCGATGGTGTGCGTGTTGCTAGCCTCCCCACCCTACATAAACAGGCAGGCTTGAGCACCTCGCTTGCCATGTTCATCTACCCCCGTAAGGCCATCTCCAACTCCCTTAAATCTCTCGCTGATGGCGATGCAGTTTCCGAGCAGGTGCCTCTGTCTATCTATGTGATTGCCGATCTCGACACAGAAGATGGTCTGAGTACTGTGCGGGCTGCGCTTGCATTTTCTGTACGTCGAATATATCCTTTCCTCCAACTCATCTGATTTGGCTATTTGCAAAGAATTCTACTTCCGCACAATCACGCCTGACTTTCCTTCACAATCCGGCATTACCAATAAGTGACCCAGGACGACACAATCGAGTGTCTTCGTTGTTTTCACACCTCATACACAAAGATATCCTTTCGAAACTTTCACCATCTGACTTGCTAAGAGCCATCGATTCCCCCAACGAGTCGAAACAAGGAGGACAGGTGTTGTTAGGCATGCCTTCTTCCTTGGAAGAGATCACTGGCAGCATCACTTTTGTAGATGTTAATCAAGGTGATTACCGCTGGTATGTAGAAGCAAGCAGAGTAGCGGCGAAAAGAGTGGGCCTCGCCCCCGGGACTTCAGGGCTGATCATCAATGGTCGAGTGAGACTCACCGTTTCTTTTCCGGTTTCAAACTGTGACGTGCCACGTTTGCAGATCGTTGGCCCCATCGCACCTGGCGAATTCACTGCAGAAGACTACCAGACGCTCCAGGACTATGAGCTGGGGAGGCGTGTCCAACCTGTTTTGAGCGCGCTTGAAGATGTCGTTCCCGCTTTTACTGGCCACGACCGGTTGAGTGCTGCCGCTCAGTAGGAATTGTTCGTTTGCTGAGAATCAGCTCTAGTGCCACCTCGGCCGATGCTGTGTCAATGGTGTCTTCCGTCATATCTGGGCTTCAAGTGGAAGATCCGTCCCAGTCAGGTGTCTTCAACAAGGTCCCGACATCAAGGAACCGGAATTACAATTTCATGAACAGTCAATATACGTGGGTGACTCATATTCTCCGCGAGTTGACCAATTACCGACCTTCTCGATAAGCGCCTTCACAATCGGCGATAACACCACCGCCTTGCATCATTTTGCCGTTATTCTTGATCCTCTAAGTGAGCAAGCCCAAAGATACACCAGTCTCTTTGAGGTATTTACAGACCTAACAATACCCTGACGCCTGCTGAGATCTAAATCAATAGTGGCTTTCTCACATTCCAACTGTCACCGTGGAATTTCACTTGCAGCCACCGGAGTACTTAGAGGTGCGTTGCCAATGCTGACATGCGCGTCCTTGCTTCATTGTGACTTAGTTGCCGCTAAAACGGTTTTACCGTTATAACCTCGTCCCGTCACTCGCTTTCAATGCGACTGGGTAAGCGGCCTGGTACCCTCAGAACCGCTTTTCATCTCATTGGAGTCTAATCCAGGCACGAGCTCCCTCCGCAAGTGTTTTTCCGTAACCTTCCGATCGATCCGATTTACACACTTGGTCTTGACGAACCATCTTCTTGGCTTGTGCGTCCACGCGAAGCACGATACGACTTGGACAACATTCAACTCGGAGTGCTGTCCGGCGAAGAGCAGCAGCACGGTGTCGAAGTTGTTTATGAGCTTGATTACCTCATCGTCGGGGGACACGCCCGAGAAGCGGGTACAAACGCCCCACCACGTGGCGTACAATTACAGCTGACAGCGGGCAATGGCAAGTCAATTGACGATACACTCGTTGTGGAAAACTTGGGCTACCTACAGTTCAAATCAACCCCTGGCGTTTATCAACTTGAGATTCGCGAGGGCCACAGTCGTGACGTCTTTCAACTGGAAAGTGCAGGAAATGAAGGGTGGCAAAGCCCCACCGTCGAAGATGCTGGGGGTGGAATTACAGTCGCGAGTTTCGAAGGTGTAACGCTGTACCCACGTCTTTCCCGTCTTCCAGGTAAGGAGCACGTTGATGTCCTCGAGGTCCCGGAGGAAGAATCGCCAGGGGGTGTTATCCATGAGATCTATTCACGGTGAGCCTACATTATGGAGTGGCTTCGGGGGTGCGTGACGTTATTGTGCAGCATATCTTCTATTGTGAAGTCGGTCGGCAAGGCGAGAACGGCAGTCCAGCAACAGGAAAATGCTGATATCAACATCTTCACGGTGGCTTCAGGCCTTTTGTATGAGGTGAGGAGTTGTGGACCGAACTACACGACAATTCTCTCTCATCATACCAGAGATTTGCATCGATCATGATATTGAGCGTCTTGCGAAACACGAAACACACAGTCAAGTTCTGGTTCATCGAAAACTTTTTGTCGCCGTCGTTTCTGGTATGGCCCTCTTTTTTTTCTTGTTCTGTTAAGCCGCGATTAAACATCCTCCGCAGGAATTTATACCCCAGTTCGCTGAGGAGTACGGCTTCCAGTATGAACTTGTCACCTATAAATGGCCGACATGGTTGAGGCCACAGCGAGAAAAGCAGCGCATTATCTGGGCATATAAGATCCTCTTTCTCGACGTCCTGTTTCCCATGAACCTCGACAAAGTCATCTTTGTCGATGCCGACCAGATTGTCCGAACAGACTTGAAGGAGCTGATTGACCTCGATTTACATGGTGCACCTTACGCGTATACCCCTATGGGGGATGACAATGAGGAAATGGAGGGGTTCCGATTTTGGAAAACGGGGTACTGGGAGCAATTCCTCCGTGGTCGACCCTATCACATTAGGTGACATGTCTGGGAAACAAGGTCCAGTCTGACACTGATTGGCATCCTAGCGCCTTATATGTAGTGGACCTTGTTCGGTTTCGGCAGATGGCTGCAGGGGTATGCTAAGCACCTTTCTCTGATCTTCGCATTATGAAACCCAGCCATTTCCCTAGGATATCCTGCGAAGTCATTATCAGCAGCTTTCCGCAGACCCTCACTCTCTTGCCAACCTAGACCAAGGTGAGCTGATAGCCCTCGTAGGAAATGGAAATCCATGATACCATGACCAATTGTATGCAGATCTACCGAATAACCTTCAGGGACATGTCCCTATTGTAAGTGCTCCGCTCTTGGCCGTGATCTATTGCTCTGAGCTACTCCGCAGTATTCGCTACATGAAGACTGGTTATGGGTAAGTTACATCACTTCTCTAATACGGGGCGGCTCAGAATGGACTATTCTAGTGTGAAACGTGGTGTAAGTCGTGCGAAGAAGTTCATGTGAAGTTGAGATTATAACTATTTTCTCAGGCAGCAAGGACAGGCTCCACAGGGCCAAAACTATCGACCTCTGCCAGAATCCACTGACGGTACGTGCTTGCCTAAAATAAGTGGCTCAGACTTCACAACCTGGAGTACGTATCACAGAAAGAACCAAAACTTGCCCGCGCTCGAAAAATCCCGGAATGGGAACTGTACGATTCTGAGATCGCGCGCTTTACGCGGAGGCTGGCAGAGGAGGGACGAATACATGCCAGCGCGGCGGCCGCAGACGTGAATGAGCTAGCCAAGGCAGGATCTGTCGGTCCAGTCCATACCCCACCAGAGATCGAGGACACCCGTACAAGCGAACTCGAGTCTCCTCCCAGGGCTGTTCGCGACGAGCTATGATCGTAGTTACGGACAGACGACGAATCTACTAGTATGTGTGCTGCAGACTGACATGGAGTGCGGTTGGGGAAGATGAAAATGGGTAATCGCTGGTACACACTAAGCGGGATCGAGGACAGCACCGCATCCCACATGTCCCATTACATGCCACATGCGCCACCCGGCACCCAAATATGGGGGCTAGTGCACTAGTGTGTTGTGTGGGAAATCAAAATACGGTCATGAATTAGTGTCGTAAGACTGGGGACGTATACCTCGAAAATCCGAGTTGAGTGATATCGACACATTGTTACGATACATGCTACGGCGATGTCATCCACGGATGCCGAGGCTGTCGGCTGGTGGAAGATGGATGGGCCATGACGGCCGTCTGAGGAAGGTTCTCGATCTGACGGGAAGGGTCGGGAACGTGGCCGTGATCGTTCTCGAGCCGACGGGAAGAGTCGGGGTCGTTCTATTCCTGTCATCAGCCCCTCGTCATCACCATTGTGACACGGGTGCCAATGTGCCAGGACTCCGGTTTGGCGCTGTGCTTATTGTACTACCTAGTCTGCCCGTCTCTCGGACGTTCCGTAATAACATACTCAGGCAGTACACCCTACACAGCAAACGTGGCACCTCTCGTACTAAGTTATATAAGAGCCATGTTCCCTACGCTATGCCGCAGTGTCCCCCGTCCATCATCAGCCAGTCACCCGCATAATAGTTATGGCCACTCTCGTAGCTCACTCTTCTGTCGACTCGTCGAGTCACCTCTTCGCACCTCATCGTGATACCTTTGCCGCTTTTCACCAGTACCATGGTTCGGCAGGGTCCCACCGCAATCCATTCAAGGCATTCGCTCCACATCACCATAGTGGTGCCAACCCTCGTTCAACGGCTGCATCGTGGCGCCACTCCGAGCCTCAGACTGTAGCGCGAGCACCAGCACCTGTCGATACACCTTCACCCAAGTGCCGTCGGTCTGGACCGTCCCATTCTCGTACACCCTCTACTTCTTCAGAGGCCTCGAGTATAAGCTGGCGTTCACATGTCCATTCCCCAGCCGTAACAAGGCTCGACGTGACGGAGGAACCGAGGGGTGAGTTACTTACCTTTTTTGTTTCGCCCTCTTACACTAAGCAATAACTTCTTCAGGAACCGACTTGAAAGCTTCCCCGCCGCTCGTCTATTCGATCGGGGAGCTGATTCAGCTTTCAGCCTCCCCTCTCGTTGGCATCAGCAAGGAGTCCCAGGATATAGTGGATGACCTAGTCGCTCATCATGTGTGGCGCCGGAGCGCAAAGTCGGGGACTCTGAAGATGGGTCGTGGTCGTAACAATCTTGGTACATCGAAGCCACGATCATTGCACACATCTACGGATTCAGAACACTCTGATTAGGAAGAGATTGGGAATGGGACATGGAGAAGATGACGACTTTAGCACTACTAAGCGTTTGAAGTTTGAAAGCTACTGTATTCACGCACGAACTATAATTGCACGCGGAGGTTGACGTAATCACGAGAGTTTTGGGACCGAGCGGAGCTTGCATTAGTGGACTTTTTTTCTTCCACTCTGGTGACCACCTACGCCCGTACAACGTCCCAACTCATCATGGATGTTGACATGAAAATCAAAGATGACCTTGACAAGGACAAGGAGAGAGACTATGATCGTGACAGAGACCGTGATAGGGAAAGAGACTCAGTGAAAGGGACCGCGACAGGGACCGCGACCGCAAGAAAGACAGGGACAGGGACTGTGACAGGCGGGACTCTGGTATGCGTCGTCATTACTTTTGCCATCGCTGACAATTTTTACCGTCTTGTTTCTCATCGCAGCTCGAAGCAGGCGCGGTGGCGGTGGCGATCATCGGGAGCCTGAAGACCGCGAGCGACGCAATGACGTGTGTTCCCTGGTCCTTTCACTCTAGTGTCCTCATATCCTTATCTCTCCTTAGCGTCGGCGGCGCTCGCGCTCGCCACGTTCTCCTTCTCCTTCCCGCTCACGGCGTCGCTCGGCTTCGCCCAGCCGCCGTCGTTCGCGCCGTTCGCGATCCCGTGGCGGCTCTTCGCGCAGCCGTTCACGCGATCGCAAGCCGTCAGAAGCACTCCCGCGCTCTCTTGGCGGGCCGATAAACGCACTTCACGAAGAAGCGGTCGAGTTTGCCAAACATAGCAAGCGGGAGAACCGCGTATATGTCGGCAACCTCAGTTACGACATCAAGTACCGCGACTTAGTCGAGTTCATGCGGGGAGGTGGGTGGGGGCGTTTTAATAGCTGGACTCATTTTGTTTTGTTTGTGGCGGCATTTTGGCGGCAGTGGAGGCATGCAGGGATGAGAGGGTTTGGAAACGGCCGATGGGAGTTGTGGGGATCTATTTCGTTTTCCCGGTTTCGACGGGGCCATAGTGAGACGCAGGATGGTTGAGCTGATTGTCGGGGTTATTAGCTGGTGAGGTCCTGTTCGCCGAGGTGCTCGTCACGCCAACCGGCATCTCTAAGGGGTGTGGGTATGTATCTCTTTTCACTTGCCTCCTCGTGGCGTTCCGAGTCTTCTGACCTTGTTTGTTAGGATTGTCGAATTTGCCTCTCAGGAGGACTCTCAGCGGGCCATTCGTGAGCTTTCAGAGCAACCGCTCTTGGGTCGTCCTGTTTTCATTCGAGAGGTTCGTTTTAATTTTCTGCTCGACCTCGATTTAACCACGAGTTCACAGGACCGGGAAAATGAGTCGCGCTTTGGCGCTACGCCTGTTCCAGGAAAAATAGGTATGGCAATGGCTGGCCAAGGTCTCACCGCTGGACCACCACCTCGTCCGGCATACCATAACTCCTTTGGTCAAAATCCGGGTAATCAACTCTATGTTGGAAATGTGAGCGTTCCTGCTACATCGTTATCGGTCAGAACCTCAGTCCTTTGTAGTTACCCTATCAAGCAGGATGGCAGGATTTGAAAGATTTATTCAGGTCCGCAGGAAACATTATTCGCGCAGACATCAATATCGGGGCAGATGGTCGGCCGAAAGGCAGTGGCACAGTGATATATGAGACAGCGAAGGATGGTCAACAAGCTATCAGTGTGTGACGGTTTATCTAATCTTCTTTTGCAGTATTTATAATACGACTAGGCATGTACAACGGATTTGACTGGTATGGTTGTATCCTTGAAGTCCACGAGGTAAGGCTCACAGCATATTGTTGTCTTGATGCTTATCATCCTTGTTTAGGACCGTCATGCTGGATTGTCTGGACCAGGGGGTTCCCACGACAGTTTCTGTGGTGGATTGTGGGGCTTCTGGGGTGGTTTACGAGGTTTGCCCTATGGAGGATGTGGTGGGTATGGGCATGGTGGGTATGCTGCCAGCAGTTGCAACTTCTCAGACCAGGACTTGTACAAGATTACTCTGGTCTGGACCAGCAGGCAGGTGGATATGCCAGAACATATGATGGGAGGTATGCTGGAGAGTATGGTGGTGGTTATGACACAGGGGGTTACAAATCAGAGCCAAGTCAACAAATCATGGTTCACAAGCAGTGCAAGGCATGGTCCACCACATGTGCACAAGACACTCTGCACTGCGAGCATGTACACCCTGTCCGGCAAGCATGCCTCACACTGTCCAGACCACCTTTCGGACAAAAATGAAACCCTATCTGAGCCACCCCCATGCATCAAGCGCTGCAGGCTAGGCTGACAGCAGCATGAGATGAAGAAGAATAAGAAGGGGGGGAGAAGAAAAGAAAAATACCTCTGATTACAGCATGTATGCCCAGTAGATCTCCTCCTGCTGTTTGTCCGATAGTGTGTGTTCCTGTGTCGGGGAAATCATTGACACTGAGGCATTGAGGGCAGGATGGTGCGTGTGCACTATGTGATGCGGGATGCACGGGCCCCATTGTCGGCACATGTGCTGTGTGTGACATGTAGGCAATGGCACAGGTGTGGCTATCCTGCATGGGATGCAGATACGGGTCAGCATTTGGATTCATGTCCTGTACCCATACCTGTCACACGATCACCAATCCTGCACCCGCACCCACACCAAAAAACCCACATTGATATCATATATACCATAATGTAGATTATTATAATACAAACTAAACTACAGTCTACAACCATGACTGGTCCACCAGAAGTGCAGTGCACATCGAGGGTGTGAGCACACATGCAACTCACCTGGTGTGGACACTTATAGTAAACTTAGAGTATAAAGCTTAAGGTTGTACAGGGGCAAAGCACTAACTGGTTGTTAAGCCCGCAGCGGGGCTTCGTGCACACCTGACGGTTTAGGAAGGTGTGCGGTCCGAGGCGTGCCGAGGCATGTGTTCAGACTCCTGAGATGTGCGTTGATTGGTATAGCCCAATCACTAAGCTTCGAAGGCAAAGGTCCGCCTTTAAGAACCTTTAAAGTGTAGAGGGAAGAATAGAGAGGGGCCGTGCAGTAGACAGGAGTATACAAGAGGCTGTGATTGCAAAGCAAAGTCGAGCTTAAGGCTCAACTGTTCGTATAGAGTCGTATATATACAGAGTCGAACCTAATATGACTAATAGTCCTAGAACCGGTTGTTAAGCCGGTTTGTAAGTGATCAGTCATCTACCTATCGTACAGTAAGCATGATGCACTTATCAGTCAGCCAGACCAGAGTCATCAGTCAGCGGTACAGTAAGAATCTCAGTCGTTCAGTCCGAATGAGGAGCCGCATGCATATCGTACAGGAGTCAGGGGATTGCGTGATCCCAGCCAGTCTGTCGGTCCGTAAAACACCTCACCTCTCTCCGTACTAGAGATGGAGCTTATCACCACCCTCCCCTCAAAGGAGCGCTTCCACGCGCTAATCGGATCCCTTGTTGTCACCGGGGACATAGTCATAGTCGGGAGAAGGGGAGCGAGGGGCATAAGAGGGGCCTGCATTCTCAAACTCGTCTAGGACGACCTGAGTGATTGCTTGGCGCATGGCAATCCCCGTGCTGCTGAGTTCCCCTTTACAGAGGTCGTCACATCCTGCATTATTGTGATCGTACTCTATCTCCCGCTCTTCCAGCATGAGGTAGCGGGCGTGGTGTTGGCGGGTGAGGTAGTGGCCATTGGCGTGGCGTCGGCGGCCTCCATACGGGCAGGTGCTTGGCATTTGATTTCGGAAGAAGTGGTGGTGACAGGGAACTCGGCACCAGCCCGATGTCGAGATTGAGCAGAGATGATGGGGCATTTCGCAATGAGTGGAGATATGATCGTACCATGGGCAATAAGAGCAGTGCTTTCGCTCTTCGAACTCGTCTTGAGCCAAGGCATCGTCCGTGGCGTTCTCGCTATTCCAAGAAACTCTGCTACCGGCTCCGCCTCTCATCCTGGAGTCGGGCCTGGTTGCTGCATTGGTGCTGTAAGGCACGGTATTGCGCCTGTCCCGTCGATGTCACCATGCCAATTCACCTCTCTCGTGATCCTCTTCTACCAGTCCAAGGAGTCTTTCTCTTGCATTGGCTCGGATGAGCCTCTGGCAGACCACTTTGGTTCGGCCGACGTGGGCGAGTTGGTAGATGCCAAATTCAGCCCTTCTCTTTTGTGCATAGGCTTCTAAGGCTTGGATCTCCTTGAGACAGAAGGCCAACTTGCATTTGTCGGCTTCGAGGTTCCGGAGGCGAATGATGTCTGCTTTTACCCCGTAGTCTCCCAAGTCCTCGATTGCCCTTTCCATCGGGCCTCCGATCATCCTTTCTTCTGTTAGTAATGTAAAATGTCAGTCGTCACGGTAGTCGGCGGGTGCTGCCCAGGATGCCGGAGCCGCTTCCAAGGCCTCTGCGTAGATCGGCCTTCCAGCTCCCATAGTTCCGTAGATAGTGGGTTCGCCGGTGATATTGTCGATGCGGAAGCGAATGAACCTGGCATTCACCTTGACCCCTGGGTCTGCTTCGGTCGCTGGAATGCTGATGTGGGTGCAGTGGATCTCTGGCTGGAACCTCACCCAGTCATCTCCTGGGTGTGTCTGCACGAGGTCGTCTATGTCGACTTCGAGGGTGTAATGCGACGGGAAACTGTGCATGGATGTGGCCGGAGAGGAATTTGTCGTTGTGCTTGATACAGAGGATAGCGGGGTGGCCGTGCGGTGGACCACATTAGTCGCTGGGTCTAGCACTAAAGGGTGGTCAGCCTCTTCCTGTCGCTCTAGCATGAGTTGGGCTGCCGCTAGGCCACTTGGGGAGTAAAAGAGTCTGTCCCTCGCGAAGCTACTAAGACCGCGGACGAGGTTTTGCGGGTCTTCTGGGTTATCCTGGGGGAGCGTGCTGGTGCGTGGGGGAATAGGCAATGGTTCAGGGCTGGGAACCCGGCTCGGTCCATGTACACTGTACAGCGAAGGGGAGAGGCGTAAGTATTCTTCCATTCCGAAGCTAGGGGGTGTGTCTGTTGGCGGGGTGTATTCTGGTTCTTCGGGGAAGGCTGGTGGTGGTTCCATGGTGGGATGGAGTGCGGCTTCTAGTATCGCCACCTCCTCTGTGTCGACCGCTAACATAGCCTTGCGGGTGGCAGGGGAGGGAGAACTGTATTGGGAGGACATCAAGGATAGATTTTCGAACTGTGAACAAAGTGTAGTGATGTCGGGGAGTGGTGAAGACTCCATGGTCAATTCTTGGGGGTTTATAACCATTCTTCAAATAGCCTTGGGGTTCTTATCGTGGAATTCCTTCACCTTTGCGGAGGCGTTGCCTAGATTCCGTTTTGGTTCCCAGGAATCATGTGCCTCGGAGAATCCTTTCCACCGGACAAGATATTGTAGCGTTTTCACCTTTCCTGTTCGCCTTGAGGCTAACATGTTGTCCACTTCCCACTCCTCGTGTCCTTCAATCAGGTCAGGAGGTGCCTCAGGGAAGTTAGGCCCATGTAGTTCTGTTTCCTTATATGGATGGAGGACAGCCGCGTGGAATGCATTGTGGATTCTCCATGCGGCTGGGAGGTCTAATCTGTATGTGACGGCGCTGAGTACTTCCGTCACTTTGAAGGGTCCAAAGCGCTTGGCCCTTAATTTCATCGTGGGATGTGTGGTTCGTAGATGGGTCCCTTCTAACCAGACCTTCTGATCAACTCGGTATCTTTGGAAGTGTGGGTTTTTGGTCCACAGGGATTGCACCTTGCTGATTGCTTCTTGGGCGTCCTCCCTGGCTTTGAGCAATTGCGTCTTCCGCTCTTCGATTGCTGGTACATTCCCGACTCGCGTGGGTTGATGAGTGCGGGGAATGAATCCCATCCAAAGTTCATACGGTGGTTTCTTGGTTGTGGACAAGGGTCGAGAGTTGATCATGTACTGGGCGATCTTGAGCCAGTCTGCCCAGTTATTCTGTTGGTGGTTGCAGAAGATTCTTAGTATGGTTTCTACCGTTTGATTTGTCCGCTCTGACTGTCCATCGGTTTGGGGGTGATATGTGGAACTCATATTTTGCTTGATTTCCAATTGAGCACAGAGTTCTTTGAAGAACTGCGATGTGAACCGCGTGTCTCTGTCCGATATAATCCTTTTAGGAAGGCCCGTGTAGGGGAATGCATGGTCTCTGAAGAGTCTTGTGACTTCTTCGCTCCCCATGTCTTCCCGGCATGGGATTAGAATTACGGCCTTCGTACAGTCATGATCGGTGATGGTGAGGATTGTATCACAGCCGCGTGATTCAGGTAGTTTCGTGATGAAATCGACTGTGATAGTGGCGAAGGGTGTTGTGTCTTCACCAGGACCGATCGGCGCAATAGGAGGCACATTGCGGTGCATGATTGTTTTTACCGCTTGGCAGGTTGCACATCCTTTGACGTAATCTTCCATGTCTTTATGGATAGTGGGCCACCAGTAATCTCGTTTCAGCGCTAAGTAAGTCTTCCAGACTCCGGGATGTCCCGATGTCGGAGTGCTGTGGTATTCCTGGAGGAACATGCGTCGGAGTTGTGTATCTTCAGGGACCACTAGGGATCCTGCTTTCCACCAGACCTTCCATTCGTCTTGATAGATGTCGTATTTTCTCTTCCAGTCGTGGCATAGTTTGTCATGTGTCTTTTGTAACTGGTGGACTTGTTGTTCTAGAATGGAAATTTCTATTGCTCTAGCGAAGAGTTCGTTAGGAAGGGCTGTGGTCTCTTCGTTGTCTGCCGATCTGTTGTCATGATCTGGACGTCGGGATAGGAGGTCTGCTTGGTTTCGCTTGCCAGGGAGATGGACCAACTCGAAGTCGAAGTCAGCCAGGAACGCAATGTATCGAGCCACGTGTCGGTTCAACTTTTGTGGGTGCCGGTAGTAGCAGAGGTTATTGTGATCCGTGTAGATGATCAATTTGTGGGGCGATCCCATCACTAGGTGTCGCACGCGTTTCAGGCCTTCTATGATGGCCAGGAATTCTCTGTCTCCGATGGAGTAGTTTCTTTCCGCAGCATTTAGTGCCTTTGAGTGGTATGCTACCGCCCTTTGTTTGTGGTTGTCATCTCTTTGGTAGAGGATACTTCCAAGTGCGAAGGCAGAGGCATCAACTTCTAGTTCGTACTGTTTGGCGGGGTTTGGATGCCAGAGGACTGGTTCAGTGGTAACTCGTGTGATGAGTTCATTCAGTGCTTCTGTGCATCTTTCAGTCCAGATGAAGGGGGTTCCCTTCTTGGTGAGGTCGTGTAGCGGTCGGGCTATTGCTGCAAACCCTTGGATGAAAGGTTGTTGGTAGCCGAGCACCCCTAGGGTCTTTCTGACTTCTTCTACCGATTTGAGGGTTCTGGGCCATTCTGATATCCCTTTTACTTTAGCAGGGCCGATACATACTCATCCTCCTCCTACGAGCCATCCGAGGATTTCCATTTTGTCCTTTTCGAATTGACATTTCTTTGGTTTTAGGAAGTAGGAGCATTCTTCCATTTTGTCTAGAAAGTCGTGGACGATCTGTTTGTGTAGTTGGCGGCCCTCCTCATCGTTGGCCGTGGCCACCCACCAATCGTCCATGTAGTTTCCCAGGTTTTCGGGGTATTTTTGGAGTAGGGGGCGGAAATCTCGATGCATAGTTCGTTGGAAGAAGGGGGGTGTGTTCGTGAGCCCGAAGTACATGACTTGGGGAACATAGGTGCCTTGGGGGGTTTTAAACGCTGCTTTGGTTTGGTCTTCTTCAGCAATGCATATGTTATTATATCCCCAACGGATGTTGAACTTGGAGAAGAGTAGTTTGCCGTGCAGTCTTTCCAGTGCGGACTGTATGTTGGGCAAGGGGTTGTTGTCTCTGACTGTGTATTTGTTCAACTGTCGGTAGTCCATGATGATTCTTTTCTCCGAACTGTCTTTCTTGTTGATGAAGTAGACCGGTGCCGTGTAGGGCGATGGTCCTTCATAAATTCGTCCTAGTTCTTCTTCTTCGAGAATCCAGTTTTGTAGGAGTTCTCGTTCGTCTTTGGATAGGGGGTACACCTTACAATTTAACTCCTTCGGTGCGTCTGGAGTTAATTTGATCGTCATGTCCTCCGATCTTGCAGGGGGGAAGCATCGTGCTTCTTCTTTAGAGAATACCTTTTGGTGTCTTCGGTATTCTTTTGGGATGGTATCGATGGTGAGGTGGATTTTGTCTTTATCCGCCTTCTGGGCCCATTCTTGTGCAATGTTGGTCCGTCGCACGTAGATGGCTTTGTCTTCTTTGGGCGTTTGTTAAGCCCGCAGCGGGGCTTCGTGCACACCTGACGGTTTAGGAAGGTGTGCGGTCCGAGGTGTGCCGAGGCACGTGATTCAGACTCCTGAGATGTGCGTTGATTGTTATAGCACAATCACTAAGCTTCGAAGGCAAGGTCCGCCTTTAAGGACCTTTAGAATGTGGATGAAAGAGTAGAGGGGAGCCGCACAGTGAACAGGAGTGAACAAGAGGCTGTGATTGCAAAGCAAAGTCGAGCTTAAGGCTCAACTATCCGTACAAAGTTGTATATATACAGGTTCGAATCATGTGTGACTAATAGTCCTATAACCGATTGGTAAGTCGGTTTGTCAGTCCATCAGTCATGCTCAGTCATTGTATAGTACACTGTCAGCATGATGCACGTATCAGTCAGCCTAGTCAGGGTCATCAGTCATCGGTACAGTAAGAGCCTCAGTCAGCCAGTCCAGTCAAGGAGCTATGCGTGTATCGTATGTGAGTCATGGGATCACGTGATCCCAGCCAGTCCGTCGGTCCGTAAAACACCTCACCTCTCTCCGTACCAGAGGCGGAGCTTATCACCACCCTCCCCTCAAAGAAGCGCTTCCACGTGCTAGTTGGATCCCTCGTTGTCGCCGGGGACATAATCATAATCAGGGGAAGGGGAACGAGGGGCGTAAGAAGGACCAGCATTCTCGAACTTGTCTAGGACGACCTGAGTGATTGCCTGGCGCATGGCAATCCCCGCACTGCTGAGTTCCCCTTTACAGAGGTTGTCGCATCCCGCGTTGTTATGGTCGTACTCTATCTCCTGCTCTTCCAATGTGAGGTAGTGGGTGTGGCGTTGACGGGTGAGGTAATGGCCATTTGCATGGCGGCGGCGGCCTCCGTAAGGACAGGTGGCAGGCATCTGATTCCGGAAGAAGCGGTGGTGGCGGGGGACTCGGCACCAACCAGATGTTGAGATCGAGCAGAGGTGATGAGGCGTTTCGCAGTGGGTGGAGAGGTGGTCGTACCATGGACAATAAGAGCAGCGTTTCTGCTCCTCGAATTCCTTGCGGGCTAGTGCATCGTCAGTGGCGTTCTCACTGTTCCAAGAGACTCTACTGCCTGCTCCTCCTCTCAACCTGGAGTCAGGCCTGGTTGCTATGTTGGTGTTGTATGGCACGATGCTGCCCCTGTCTCGTCGGTGTCGCCATGCCAATTCTCCTCTCTCGTGATCTTCATCCACTAACTCCAGAAGCCGTTCCCGTGCATTGGCTCGGATAAGTCTCTGGCGGACTGCCTTGGTCCGGCCGATGTGTGCGAGTTGGTGGATGCCGAACTCGGCCCTCCTCTTCTGTACATGGGCTTCTAGGGTCTGGATTTCCTTGAGGCAGAAGGCCAGTTTACACGTGTCGGCCTCGAGATGTTGAAGGTGGATGATGTCTGCCTTTACCCCATAGTCTCCCAAGTCCTCTATTGCCCTTTCCATCGGGCCTCTGATCATTCTCTCTTCCGTCAGCAAGGTGAAATATCTGTTGTCGCGGTAGTCGGCAGGTGCCGCCCATGATGCGGGGGTGGCTTCCAAGGTTTCCGCGTACACGGGTCGCCCAGCTCCCATGGTTCCGTAGATGGTGGGCTCTCCTGTGATGTTGTCGACACGGAAACGTATGAACCTCGCATCCACCTTAACCGCTGGTTCTGCTTCGGTTGCCGGGATTTTGATGGAGGTGCGGTGGATTTCCGATTGGAACCTCACCCAATCATCTCCTGGGTGTGTTTGTACGAGGTCATCCCCATCGACTTCGATGGTGTAATGTGAGGGGAAGCTGTGCATGGACGTGGCTGGGGAGGAGCTCGGTGTCGTGTTTGATACCGAAGACAGTGGAGTGGTGGCATGGTGGATCTCGTTAGTCTCGGGGTCCAGTACCAGAGGGTGGTCAGCCTCTTCCTGTTGCTCTAACATGAGTTGTGCTGCCGCCAGGCCACTCGGGGAGTAGAAGAGTCTTTCCCTCGCAAAGCTACTAAGACCGCGGACGAGATTTCGCGGGTCCTCTGGGTTGCTTTGGGGGAGTGGGTTGGTACATGGGGGAATGGGTAGTGGTTCGGGGCTGGGGACCCGGCTCGGTCCGTGTATGCTGTACAGCGAAGGCAAGAGGCGCAAGTACTCTTCCATCCCGAAGCTAGGGGGTGTATCTGTTGGTGGGGCATATTCTGGTTCTTCGGGGAAGGCCGGTAGTGGTTCGGTGGTCGGATGGAGTTCGGCTTCTAAGATGGCTACTTCCTCCGTGTCCACTGCTAACATGGCGTTGCGAGTGGCGGGTGACAGTGAGCTGTAGTTCGAGGACATGAGGGATAGGTTTTCGAACTGGTTGCAAAGGAGGGAGATGTCGGGGAGCGGTGAGGATCCCATTGTCAATTCCGAGTGGTTTATAACCATTCTTCGGATAGCTTTTGGGTTTTTATTGTGGAACTCCTTCACCTTTGCGGAGGCATTGCCCAGATTCCGTTTTGGTTCCCAAGAATCGTGGGCCTCGGAGAATCCCTTCCACCGGACGAGGTATTGTAATACCTTTGCCTTTCCTGTTCGCCTTGAGGCTAACACATTGTCCACTTCCCATTCCTCGTGTCCTTCGATCAGGTCAGGAGGTGCCTCAGGGAAGTTAGGTCTGTGTAGTTCCGTTTCCTTATATGGGTGGAGGACGGCCGCGTGGAATGCGTTATGGATCCTCCACACGGCTGGGAGGTCCAGTCTGTACGTTACTGCGCTGAGTACTTCCGTCACTTTGAAGGGTCCAAAGCGTTTGGCCCTTAATTTCATTGTGGGGTGTGTCGTTCGTAGATGGGTCCCTTCCAACCAGACCTTCTGATCCACTCGGTACCTTTGGAAGTGTGGGTTTTTGGTCCAAAGGGATTGCACCTTGCTGATGGCTTCTTGGGCGCTTTTCCTGGCTTCTAGAAGTTGGGACTTTCTTTCTTCGATTGCCAGTACATTCCCGACACGTGTGGGTTGATGAGTGTGGGGAATGAATCCCATCCATAGTTCGTATGGGGGTTTCTTTGTGGTCGAAGAGGGACGGGAATTTATCATGTACTGGGCGACCTTGAGCCAGTCTGCCCAGTTATCTTGTTGGTGGTTGCAAAAGATCCTCAGTATGGTTTCTACTGTTTGATTCGTTCGTTCTGACTGTCCGTTGGTTTGGGGATGGTATGCGGAACTCATGTTCTGTTTGATATCCAATTGGGCGCAGAGTTCTTTGAAAAATTGCGAGGTGAACCGCGTGTCTCTGTCCGATATGATTCTTTTGGGGAGGCCTGTGTAGGGGAAGGCGTGGTCTCTGAAGAGCCTTGCGACTTCCTCGCTCCCCATGTCTTCTCGGCACGGAATTAGAATTACAGCCTTCATGCAGTTGTGATCAGTGATGGTGAGAATTGTATCACAGCCATGTGAGTCGGGTAATTTCGTGATGAAATCGACTGTGATAGTGGCGAAGGGTGTTGTGTCTTCACCAGGACCGATCGGCGCGATGGGGGGCACGTTGCAGTGGGTGATTGTTTTTACCGCCTGACAGGTGGCGCATCCTTTGACGTAATCTTCCACATCTTTATGGATCGTGGGCCACCAGTAATCTCGTTTTAGCATCAGGTAGGTCTTCCAGACTCCGGGATGTCCCGATGTCGGAGTATCGTGGTATTCCTGGAGGAATGTACGTCGGAGTTGTATGTCTTCAGGGACCACTAAGGATCCTGCCTTCCACCAGACCTTCCATTCGTCTTGATAGATGCCGTGCTTCTTCTTCCACCTTTGGCATAGTTCGCTGTTTGTCTTCTGTAGTTGATGGACCTGTTGTTCCAGGATAGAGATTTCAATTGCTCTGGCGAAGAGTTCGTTTGGCAGAGCTGTGGTCTCTTCATTGTCTGCTGATCTGTCGTCATGGTCTGGACGTCTGGATAGGGGATCTGCTTGGTTTCGCTTGCCAGGGAGATGGACTAATTCGAAGTCGAAGTCAGCCAGGAACGCAATGTATCGAGCTACGCGTCGGTTCAATTTTTGTGGGTGCCGGTAGCAGCGGAGGTTGTCGTGGTCCGTGTAGATGATCAATTTGTAGGGCGATCCCATCACTAGGTGTCGTACACGTTTCAGGCCTTCTATGATGGCCAGGAATTCTCTGTCTCCAATGGAGTAGTTTCTTTCTGCTGCATTTAGTGCCTTTGAATGATAGGCCACTGCTCGTCGTTTGTTGTTGTCATCTCTTTGGTAGAGGATGCTCCCGAGTGCGAAAGCAGAGGCATCGACTTCGAGTTCATACTGTTTGGCGGGATTTGGATGCCAGAGGACTGGTTCAGTGGTAACTCGCGTGATGAGTTCATTCAGCGCTTCTGTGCATTTTTCGGTCCAGATGAAAGGGGTTCCTTTCTTGGTGAGGTCATGTAGCGGTCGGGCTATTGCTGCAAATCCTTGGATGAAAGGTCGCTGGTAGCCGAGCACTCCTAGGGTCTTTCTGACTTCTTCTACCGATTTGAGGGTCCTGGGCCATTCTGATATCCCCTTTACTTTAGCAGGGTCTATACATACTCGTCCTCCTCCTACGAGCCATCCGAGGATTTCCATTTCGTCCTTTTCGAATTGACACTTCTTTGGTTTTAGGAAGTAGGAGCACTCTTCCATTTTGTCCAGAAAGTCGTGGACGATTTGTTTGTGCAATTGGCGGCCTTCTTCGTCGTTGGCTGTGGCCACCCACCAATCGTCCATGTAGTTTCCCAGGTTTTCGGGGTATTTTTGGAGTAGGGGGCAGAAGTCTCGGTGCATGGTTCGTTGGAAGAAAGGAGGTGCGTTTGTGAGTCCGAAGTACATAACTCGGGGAACATAAGTGCCTTGGGGAGTTTTGAACGCTGCTTTAGTTTGGTCTTCTTCAGCGATACGTATGTTATTGTATCCCCAGCGAATGTCAAACTTGGAGAAGAGTAGTTTGCCGTGCAGTCTTTCTAGTGCTGACTGTATATTGGGCAGAGGGTTGTTATCTCGAACCGTGTACTTGTTCAGCTGTTGATAGTCCATGATAATTCTTTTCTCCGAGCTGTCCTTCTTGTTGATGAAGTAGACCGGTGCTGTGTAAGGTGATGGTCCTTCGTAGATTCGTCCGAGTTCTTCTTCTTCGAGAATCCATTTTTGCAGGAGTTCTCGTTCGTCTTTGGAGAGGGGGTATACCTTGCAATTCAGTTCTTTTGGTGCTTCCGGGGTTAGCTTGATGGTCATGTCTTCGGACCGTGCAGGTGGGAAGCGTCGTGCTTCTTCTTCTGAGAATACCTTTTGATGTCTTCAGTATTCCTTTGGGATAGTGTCTATGGTGAGGTGGATTTTATCCTTGTCTGCCTTTTGGGCCCATTCTTGTGCGATATTGGTTCGTCATACGTAGATGGCTTCGCCTTCGGCAGGTTGTCCCAGTTGTTTGATTGCTTCTCTTTGCATAAAGAAGATGCATTTGGCGCTATACATATATCAGCTGCTCTGGAGTTGTACTGATTCTCCAGAGACCTTCCCCGTCTTCCAGTTGATCTTTGGGTTGAAGTCATATAGGAAGGGATATCCTAGGATGATGCGATCTTTTCCTAGGCTTGTAATATAGAATCGTTGGAGCGTGTGCTTTTCTCCTTTGACGATGCGGAGCCAGCAGTAGTGGGTGATCTTCCCTTGTTTGTTTTCCGTTCCGTCAACATTATGGACGGTGACTGGTCTGGCCAGTTCTTTACGTCCTATCCCGAGTCGTTTCCACGTGTCTTCGTCGATGAAGTTGTCGGTTGCGCCACTATCTATGAGGGCGGATTCGTCGGCCTTGGATTGCGAAGTGCGAAAAGAAACATTCATATTCAGAGTCGAGAGTTTCCTAATGTACATCGTATCTTGCAATCCCATTGCTCTAAGCCAGACTGTCGGCTTTGAGCATCCTAAAAATCTGCTTTCGCCGATAGTTCCTCGTAGAGGTTCTCTCGATCTTCAATGGTCATTCCTCTGATGTATTGGAGGATGTCCTTTTTGGTATAGGAGGGAGGTGCAGTGGTAGAGGTTTCAGCTTCGCTATGTTGTTCCTCTTCTTCGTCCTCGTTGATTACCGCGGCTCGGACCTTGGGCTTTTCTTTGGTGTACTGCCCTTGGGAGCTGCAGGGTCGGTCCGGGGTTTTTCCTTTGCCTTTGTCGGGGCAGGCTCTGGACATGTGTCCTAGCTTGCGGCATCGGAAGCACCTTCCTTCTTTCATGAGTTTGGTGCGTTCCTCGTCGGTTAATTTTCCGGTCATGCGGATAGCATCAATGTCCATTGCGTTGGGATCCTTCTGTTGTTTTGGTGGAGAGGGCTTTTGATAGCTGTGCATTCTGTTGGCTCTGGTTGAGATGTGGCCAGGTCCTCCTTTGGGTCCGATGTTGTCGTTGAGATCCTGCCATCTTTGGACTGTCTTCCGGGTCGCATTGTACCATTCTTCCAGGGTTGCCGGTAGGGTTTCTCGTTGGCGAATGACGCGATGGAGTCCGACCGGCAGAATGTCTTGGAACAGTTTAATCGTTCCTTCTGCGTCTGGTCCCCATCCTGCTTCCCTAATGAGGCGTTTGAAGAGTGTGATGGAGGAGTCGACTTTGTCTACATCTAGTTCCATTTTCGTGAGACGGGAATATGCATCTTGTTTCTTGGTGGAGTCAGTGAAGGCGTCTCTGAATGCTCTTGCGAACCACTCCCAGAGGGCTGGGTCGTTTTCTGTGTGTGTCGGGGGATCTCCTGTGGTTGGGTTTCCTTCTACCTTGATGGATAGTTGGTCTGCCATGTCGTACGCCCAATCATCGACTAATGGTCCTTTGATAAAGGTGATGGCGTAAGCCACTTGTTCGGCTTTATTGGTGAAGGTGGAGTTGTGTCGGTTGAGGAAGCGATAGGCTCCGAATTGTTGCATGAAGTGTTCGGCGTCTTTTCTGTCTCCTTGGAAGATTTGGGGAATCATTCCTTTGAGGGCTTCACTGCGGGGTGGTGCGGCTGCTGCTTGTCCGGCTGCTGCTTGTCCAGCTGCCGGTCGGCCTCCGCCGCCGCCTCCACCGCTGCCTCCCCCTCCGCCTCCTCCTCCGCCTGGTTGTCCTCCGGTGGGTGGTTGTTGGGGTTGTCCCCCTCCTGCTGGTTGTCCTCCAACTGGGGGTTGTGGAGCCTGTGCTGGTCTGGCTACCTGTGCCGGTTGTACGTGAGCCACGGCAATTGCTGCCATTGCTGCTGTGAGTTGTTTGATGACAGGTGCATGGGCTTGATCCGTAGTGGGGATATCCGGGTCTGATGCTGGCGAAGTGGTTTTTTCTTCGGGTGCGTCGTCGCCTCCCTGTGTGATTTCTGTGTGGATTTGTTCGAGATCTGGGGTGAGTAGGAACGGTTGGTTTTTGGTTCCTAGTCCTGATTTCTGGGGTTCTTCGATCTTGTCTTCTCTGCTAACTTCGTAGCACTGGTCGATGGTCCAACTGATTTTGTACCAGGTCCCGTTGATATATTCCACAGGGTATGTGTATAACCCGTCTCTGAGGTGATATGCCGATCGTCCTTCAGTTCGTGATTCTAGCCAGAAGGCTTTCCCTTGTATTTCTAAAGGGAGGTCGTCGGTGGTTCTATTTCTGAACCTGATGTCGGGGCTCCTGGAGAGCTTTTGTTTCCTTCCGAGGTCGAGTAGTAGGTCAGCCAGGCTGGCTTAGGAGAAGCTCGACTTGTGTTAAGCCCGCAGCGGGGCTTCGTGCACACCTGACGGTTTAGGAAGGTGTGCGGTCCGAGGCGTGCCGAGGCACGTGTTCAGACTCCTGAGATGTGCGTTGATTGGTATAGCCCAATCACTAAGCTTCGAAGGCAAAGGTCTACCTTTAAGAACCTTTAAAGTGTAGAGGGAAGAATAGAGAGGGGCCGTGCAGTAGACAGGAGTATACAAGAGGCTGTGATTGCAAAGCAAAGTCGAGCTTAAGGCTCAACTGTTTGTATAGAGTCGTATATATACAGAGTCAAACCTAATATGACTAATAGTCCTAGAACCGGTTGTTAAGCTGGTTTGTAAGTGATCAGTCATCTACCTATCGTACAGTAAGCATGATGCGCTTATCAGTCAGCCAGACCAGAGTCATCAGTCAGCGGTACAGTAAGAATCTCAGTCATTCAGTCCGAATGAGGAGCCGCATGCGTATCGTACAGGAGTCAGGGGATTGTGTGATCCCAGCCAGTCTGTCGGTCCGTAAAACACCTCACCTCTCTCCGTACTAGAGATGGAGCTTATCACTGGTGCACTCCAAAGTATAGAAGCTAAGAGACTATAATTGAGACAAGGAAACTTGACATAGCATCTTAAAGACACCAAGCATTACCATATATGTAGAGAAGACTGTGCTAGAATGATCCTAAGATAAACATCATAATGACATTGCCCCCTACTTATACAAATGTTGATGGCACAGAACATGGAGAGCCACATATAGAACACACATAATATCATAGAAAGGGAGACAGGTAGGATAGGTAATCATAGGGTCCATTAATATAATGTCATAGAAAGGGAGACAGGTAGGACAGGTAATCATAGGGTCCATTAATATAATGTCATAGTAATTGCTGTGAACTCAGATACATTTTTTACGATAATAACTGTGTTTTACATCTAATCTATTATAATCTAATCAGACAAGATCTTATCTTATCTATAAACACCAGTCTAAAAATGATAAAATAATAATTACACTGAAAGATTAGATTAGATTATAATAGATTACATCATATTAGGTGATAAATAAGATTACAATAGATAAGATCTTGGTAGATAGGATCTTGGCAGATTAGATCTTGATAGATTAGATTAGATAATAATAAATTAGATGTAAAATACAGTTATTATTGTAAAAAATGTATCCTAACCCATAGCAATTATCATAAAAGATATATTTTGCTCTATAGTTATTGCTGTGAATAATGTATCTTAGACCACAGTTATTACTGTAAAAGATGTATCCTAGTTCACAGCAATTACTGCAAAAGATGTATCCAGGTCACTAGCAATTGCAGCAAAAGATGTATCCGAGCCCACAGCAATTGCTGTGAAAGATGTATCCTAGTCCACAGTAATTGCTGCAAAAGATGTATCCTAGTCCACAGTAATTGCTGTGAAAGATGTATCCTGGTCCACAGCAACTGCTGTGAAAGATGTATCCTAGTTTACAGTAATTGCTGTGAAAAATGTATCCTAGTCCACAGCAACTGCTGTAAAAGATGTATCCAGGTCACCAGCAATTGCTGCAAAAGATGTATCCAGGTCACCAGCAATTGCTGCAAAAGATGTATCCTAGTCTACAGTAATTGCTGTGAAAGATGTATCTTGGTCCATAGTAATTGCTATGAAAGATGTATCAAGGTCACCAACAATTGCTGCAAAAGATGTATCCTAGCCCACAGCAGTTGCTGTGAAAGATGTATCCTGGACCACAGTAATTGCTGTGAAAGATGTATTCTAGCCCACAGCAACTGCTGTGAAAGATGTATCCTAGTCCACAGTAATTGCTGTGAAAGATGTATCCTAGTCTACAGCAACTGCTATGAAAGATGCATCCTGGTCTACAGTAATTGCTGTGAAAGATGTATCCTAGTCCATAGCAACTACTGTAAAAGATGTATCCAGGTCACCAGCAATTGCTGCAAAAGATGTATCCCAGCCCACAGCAATTGATGCAAAAGATGTATTCTAGCCCATAGCAATTGCTGTGAAGCATCAGTAAATGCACAACTTTCTTTTTAGGGCTTGTACAAGCCCTAAAAGTGAGTAAAGTGACAAGTACACAGGCCAGGTCTATTTTTTGTCAAGTTGAGACTTTTTTGCACTGACAAGCTTGCTGACAAGTTCAAAAGCTGACAAATTTGGAACTACAATAATAGATTACATTTGAAATACTATAAGGCTTATTATTTTATTATTAGTCAGCTTATTCTGATTCCCTTTTTATTTCAATTTCATATTTTTATTTTCAATTTCAAATTATAATTTTATTCCAATTCCTCATGTTTTTTCATTTCAATTTCATATGTTTAAAACATAATATATTTGTATATCTAATATTACAGTGGTATTAAGAAAAACATAAGAAAAAAAATAAGAAAAGAAAGGGGCAGCCAATAGTGCAGCAGGCAGGGCGGGCATCGATGCAGGGGAGGGGGGAATCGATGCAGAGGGGAGGGGAGTCGACACAGCTTGAGGGGAGGGGGCATCAACACGGCATGAGGGGAGGGGGCGTCGACATGACATGAGGGGAGGGAGGGGTCGACATGACACAAGGGGAGGGGGGGGTCGACGTGGTGTGAGGGGAGGAGTGTCGACATAGGAGAGGGGGGAAACGATGCAGAGGGGAGGGCAGTCGACGTGGCTTGAGGGGAGGGGGCATCAATGTGGCGTGAGGGGAGGGGGCATCAATGTGGTGTGAGGGGAGGGGGCGTCAATGCATCGTGAGGGGAGGGGGTGTTGATGTGATGCAAGGGAAGGGAGGGGTTGATGTGATGTGAGGGGAGGGGGGGGTCGATGTGGTGTGAGGGGAGGGGTGTTGATGCAGGGGAGGGGGAATCGATGCAAAGGGGAGGGGGCATCGACACGGCGAGGGGAGGGGGGGTCAATGTGGCGTGAGGGGAGGAGGGGTCGACATGGTGTGAGGGGAGGGGCGTCAACACAGGGGAGAGGGAATCGATGCAGAGGGGAGGGGGCATTGACATGGCGAGGGGAGGGGGCAGGGAACAACAGGAAATAAAACATTAGTGAGAAAGAAGTAAAAAAAAATTGCAGACTTATGGGCAGGTTGAGAGGGGGAGCAAGGAGCAGATTGCAGGGGCAGGGGGCGGTGTCCACTGACTCCTTGAGTTGTCATGGCAGCTGGCACAATGTGTCAGTCAAAAAAGTAAAAAGTAAAAAAGTAAACTTACCGTCATGTTGAAGGTGATTGAATGTGTTGAAAGAGTGAACGTGTGAATGTTGAACTTGGGTCAGGTGACTTTGGGTCACCTGACCCAAGTTCAACATTCGCTGGTGTCAACAATCGACTTAACGAATTCTAGTGCACACAATGCACAATGCACACCACAATAGGGTAAGTTTTTCTTTTTTTTCTTTTTTCTTTTTTGACTGACACATTGTGCCAGCTGCCACAACGACTCAAGGAGTCAGTGGACACCGCCCCCTGCCCCCACGTCTGCAATTTGCTCCTCGCTCCCCCTCTCAACCTGCCTGTGAGTTGCAATTTTTTTTTTCTTCTTTCTCACAAACGGTTTATTTGCCTATTGTTCCCTGCCCCCTCCCCTCGCTGTGTCGATGCCCCCTCCCCTCTGCATTGATTCCCTCTCCCCTGTGTCGACACCCCTCCCCTCATGCCACATCGACCCCCCCCTCCCCTCGCATCATGTTGACCCCTCCCTCCCCTCGTGTCATGTCGATGCCCCCTCCCCCACGCCGCGTTGACGCCCCCTCCCCTCATGCTGTGTTGATGCCCCCTCCCCTCACACTGCATTGACGCCCCCTCCCCTCATGCTGCGTTGATGCCCCCTCCCCTCAAGCCGTGTCGACTGCCCTCCCCTCTGCATCGATTCCCCCCTGTGTCGACACTGCTCCTCTCATGCCACGTCGACCCCCCCTCCCCTCCCCTTGTGTCACATCGACCCCTCCCTCCCCTTGCATCACGTTGACGCCCCCTCCCCTCATGCTGCATTGACCCCCCCTCCCCTTGCCGTGTCGACACCCCCTCCCCTCTGTGTCGATTCCCCCTCCCCTGTGTCGATATCCTCCCCTCATGCCACATTGACCCCCCCTCCCCTTGCATCACGTCAACCCCTCCCTCCCCTCACATCATGTCGACGCCCCATCATTGCTTCCCCCCCTGCTCGCTGCATCATTGCTCCCCCCCCTGCTTGCTGCATTGCCCATTGCCCAATGTATCATGATTAGATTAGACTAAATTAGATTAAATTAGAATTATAATATGATTAGATTATAAAATAATAAATATATTATGATTTAAATTATAAATTAAATTATAATCTTTATTTTTAAATAATTATGTCAGCATGCCCTGGCTCACAAAAGGGTTATTTATTTTATATGTTATTTTGTATAATATTTTATAGAACTTGTCATCTTTCTTAGACTTTATTACTTGTCTAGTCTTGTACACTTGTCAAAAAGCCAAAAACCACTGAAAAAGGCCTAAAAGCTGACAAGAAAATTGTAGATTTACTGATGAAAGATGTATCTTGGTCATTGGCAATTGCTGCAAAAGATGTATCCTAGCCCACAGCAATTGCTATGAAAGATGTATCCTAGTTACTAGCAATTGCTGTAAAAGATGTATCTGGCCCACAGCAATTGCTGCAAAAGATATATCCTGGCCCATAGCAATTGCCACAAAAGATGTATCATGGTCTGCAATAAAAACTGTGAAAAGCTGTATTTTTCCCCCACAGTTATAACTGTGTCAGCTGGACACCATATTTACAGCTCAACTGTGAAAAGATATAGTTTTTCAATCACTACCCCTGCATGGGCATGGGTGTCGAACCCTCGAAGATGTGCATCGAGGACACATGAGGTGTCCTGTGCACTATGTCTGTGAATGCAAAAGGTGCCCTGTGCACGGTGTGCATCAATGTGTGAGGCACTGCATGCATGTACACACAACATCTAGTGTGGGTGTGGGTGTGGGTGTGGGTGTGGGTGTGAGCATTGTGGATGAGGGGGGCTCGAGGTGTAGTGCTTTAAGGTCCAGTCCTAAGAACTGCAAAAAGACCGAAAACTGAACCAGACGGGACCACAAAAAAACTGGACCATCAGTCACAGTTATCTGAATTTGGGAGAATTGTGACTGGTCCAGTTACAGTTAAGGCAGGAATAAAAACTGATATAAGACTGGTTTAAACTGGTCTGAACTGGTCTTTAGCATATCATTGGAAAGCTATGATTAATAGCTTTTCAACAAACCTAATTATATATTTTTAGTGGATCTAGTTCTTGAGATATAATCAAAACAGTAAAAATTTCCCCTTATTCTCATTCCTCACCCTCACCCTCTCACCCTCTCACCCTCATCCTCTCACCCCCTCACCCTTACCACTACTGAGGGGAAAGGGTAGTAGTAAAAGGCCACCCCCTTACTAGTGATGTGCCAGGCCTGGCTCAAAGCCCCCAGGCTGTCAAAGCCGGGCCCTCATGAGCTGGGCTGAGCCGGGCCTGTCAGACGGCTCATAAGGGCCAAAAGCCCGGCTTGCACTCTGGCAAAGCCTGCAGCCCCAGGCTCCAGCCAGGGCTTCCTGCATATGCATCGAGGGTGCCCAAGGTGTCTGCATACGTGTAGAGGGTGCCTGAGGTGTCTCTGTATGCATCAATGGTGTCTGAGGCATCTGCATACGTGTTGAGGGTATCCGAGGCGGCTCTGTGCACATTGAGGGCAAGGTGTCCTGCATATGTGTTGAGGGAGCACGTGTCTGTCGAGGCATTCTGTGTGCATTGAGGGTGTATGAGGTTAGAAGAACGGGAACCCCCTCCGTCTCACATTTGTGGCAAGGGAGGGGGTGGTAACGAGGAAGAGGGGTTAAGGAAGGGGCACCATCGAAGAAGGCCTGTCTGTCTCGTGTTTGGAGCGAGGCCTGCCTAATGACCCAAATGAAGTCACTCTAATGCAGATGCAGTTGCTTGCACACATCCTATAGGCACAGACCCAGAGGACTTGATGAATGCAAAGGTGAACTGGTTGCATGAGGTGAAGGAGGAAGAGGCCACTGCTATTGTCACAGTCGAGGAGAAGAGTCCCTGTGTCAACCTGCAAGATCCCGTGGTCAGCCACCTCGCCACTCAAGAGAGCAAATTATAAGGGGTTTTTCTAATTGGGTAAGGGGTTCTGGGTGGGTTTAGGCTAACAAAATTTGCAAATTTTTAAAATAGATTATAATATTTTTTATAAATTTTAAGTTATCATAATATTTTTTATAATTTTTAGTCTCTCATAATATTTTTTATAATTTTTAGTCTCTCATAATATTTTTTATAATTTTTAGTCACTCATAATATTTTTTTAATGAATTTTAGTCACTCATAATATTTTTTTATGAATTTTAGTCACTTATAATAAAATTTCTATGAATTTTAATTACTTATTATAGATGCATTACAGTTTTAACCATCTAAAAAAGAATTTTGTGATATTTTAGGCTGCTTATAGTAGTATTACAAAGGCAGTCATAAATTATTCTGCTTTAGGCTGCTTTTACAGTACTATTGCAAAAGCGGTCCTAAAGTATTCTGCTTTGGGCCGCTTTTGCAGCACTACTGTAAAAGCGGTCCTTAAGCAATTTCTACTTCAGGCCACTTTTACAGTACTACCATAAAAGCGGCCCTTAAGCAATTCTGCTTTGGGCTGCTTTCACAGCACTACTGTAAAAGCAGTCCTTAACTATTCTGCTTTAGGCTGCTTTTGCAGTACTATTGTAAAAGCGGCCTAAAGCGGAATGGTTAAGGACCGCTTTTACAGTAGTGCTGCAAAAGCGGCCCAAAGTAGAATGGTTAAGGACCGCTTTTACAATAGTGCCGCAAAAGCGGCCTAAAGTGGCATAGTTTTTTCAGAAAGTTTCACATGTTTTTTCAGAAAGTTTCACATGTTTTTTCAAAAAGTTTCACATGTTTTTTCAAAAAGTTTCACATGTTTTTTCAAAAAGTTTCACATGTTTTTCAAAAAGTTTCACATGTTTTTTCAAAAAGTTTCACATGTTTTTCAAAAAGTTTCACATGTTTTTTCAAAAAGTTTCACATGTTTTTTTCGGAAAGTTTTACATATTTTTTCCGGAAAGTTTTACAAGTTTTTTTCAGAAAGTTTTATATGTTTTTTTCAGAAAGTTACACATGTTTTTCTCAGAAAGTTTCACATGTTTTTTTCGGAAAGTTTTATATGATTTTTCTGGAAAGTCTCATATGTTTTTTTGGAAAGTTTTATATGTTTTTTTTCGGGCATTTTTATATGTTTTTTTCCAAAGTTTTCATATGTTTATTTCTGGAGTTTTCATATGTTTTTTTCTGAGGTTTTTATATGTTGTTTTCCGAGGTTTTCATATGTTTTCTTTTCGAAGTTTTCATATGTTTTTTTTCCGAAGTTTTTTTTTCTTTTGGATTTTTGTATGTTTTTTTTTGAAAGTTTGGTATGTCTTTTTTAAAAGAGTTTTATCTAGTTTTTGCAATGATATGGCTATATGTGTATGGTATAGGGTGCCAAATTTAGACTATTAGTGTTACTACTAGTGGGCAATAAGAGTGATAGACAGGGAAAGTATGCAATTAGCACAGCAAGGAGAGAGGGGGATCAGGCAAGGAGTTAAAGACATGCAAGGGGATAATGTCACCACTGCTTACACGATGATAATGTATAGACTCGAGTGGTGATGACAAGGCTCTCTGCAGCCGCCTTCTGGCTAGGGGTGTGGGAAATAGATGATATTGTCTGTGTAAGATGGACAGGAGACTCAACTTAGTGACCTAGAGTCACTGTTGAGTCGTACTTATACGGAATACAGGGGTACTGGGGCACAGGGTACAGAACACAACTAGGGGGCACTGAGAATACGTGTACATAAGGCTGAGTCACTATCGACTCATGTAGTCCATCCACATTAAACGAGGCATGCAGTCATATATACTAATCCAGGCTTACCACTCCCTCGGGGTCGTCCACCTCCATCGAGTCATCCATGTGGCTGATATCCCCGTCAATCGAGGCGGGGAAGTCCCAGGGCCGAGGGGACGGTAACAGATAATGAACAAGATGGACTGGCTAAACATTCAGCTAAGCACACATTGTACTATATAAGCTATTATATGTTATTGTGCTAAATGTCCTGTACTGGTAATAATAGAGCCCATAGTAAGGTACTAATGTGAGTTGCATGATAAGACTAATGGGGTATGTGGACATTAGGTGGGTTGCACTATGGTAAGTTGTATAGTAAGTGGAACACAATGACAGTAGGAGAATAAGAGAGATAGGAAAATAGAGATAGAATTGAATAGACCACAAGTACAGTAAGGGGTGCAAAGCTAAGAGGGTCCAAAATTTTGACTTTGGGGTCTGTTTCTGATAAGCTCCGCCTCTGGCATGGAGAGAGGCAAGGTGTTTTACAGACCGACAGACTGGCTGGGGCCACGTGACCCCATGACTCATTATGATTACGCCCCTGACTCATTGTTTGGACTGGATGACTGAGGATTCGTACTATACCGCTGACTGATGACTCTGGTCTGATTACTGATACGTGCATCATGCTGACAGTGTATGATAGGTAGATGACTGATCACTTACAAACTGGCTTAGCAACCAGTTTTAGGACTATTAGTCATATTAGGTTCGAACCTGTATATATAGGACTCGGTACAAACAGTTGAGCCTTAAGCTCAACTTTGCTTTGCAATCGCAGCCTCTTGTTCACTCCTGTTCACTGTGTGGCTCCCTTCTACTCTTTTATCTACTCTTTAAGGTCCTTAAAGGTGGACCTTGCCTTCGAAGCTTAGTGATTGTGCTATAACAATTAAATGCACATCTCAGGAGTCTGAATCACGTGTCTTGGCATGCCTCGGACCACACACCTTCCTCATCCGTCAAGTGTGCACGAAGCCCTGCTGCGGGCTTAACAGTTTCAGATGGAGCCCCGGGGCACATTGGTGCATTGGGTGTGCTGATGCACAGACCCTTGGTGTGTTAATATCCAACAACTATTACTTATTCAATAATGCCAAGTCAACTCAGTAAGTGGAACCAGATGTTTATGGATGTCTACCACATATGAAATAAGAATGACTAGGCTTTTATGACTGTGCTCTGGCCATAGGATGAGGAAATGATGGAAAAAGGTGCAAAGGCTGCTATTCTCTAGTAAGAGGACAGAAGAGTCAACTTTTTATCTTAGGGTTGTGAAGTGAGACTTATTATACTGCTACTATAAAAGCAGGCCCATATGAGAGTGCACAGCTACAAAGTAGATTAGGGGAGTCCCTATGAAGCAGTATGAGTGACCATAAGTGAAGATAGTTGCTGGAGTCAGTAGGAGTCAGTTGAATTTGTACTAATATAAAAGTCCAGCCACATCCAATATTGTACAAGTTATTGTGAGTCAGTATGAGTTGTGGCTGATCAGTAGGCAGGAAAGATGGGGATTATGAGTGAGCTAGTGTTACCAATGCTTACATAATGGCAAGTAGACTGTTAAGTGGGGGATAATGGTGTTGCAGTTGGATACCGACCATAGAGAAGAGGGCACAAATGAGGATAGAATGCAAAGGTGATATAATATTGTGCATGGAAGATAGATATGAGAAAAATTAACTTGTGGAGCTAGGGATGACAAGTGAGACTACAAATAGCAGGATATAAAGATTTACACATAAAGGTGAGACTATAATGACCTGAGTCTGATGTAAAATGATGAGAGGCTATATGTTAGAGCTTTACCAGGCCATGGTGTCACTGCTGCTTGTGTGATGATGCCAGATAGACTCTAAGTGGAAGCAAGGCTCTTACAGTCACCTTCTAACTACAAGGTAAAGAATTGGACATATAAGAGTGGGATCCAATGATGATATGATATTTGTCTGTGCAAGGTGGACAGGAGACTCAACTTGGCGACCTAGGGATGCCAGGTGCTATGACTAAATAGTACAGGGATCACAGCTACTTGCAAAAATGTACATATGGGAGTGAGTCACATTGACTTATGTGCATCCACATCACAGATCACTTGGGGGCTGTACTTACAGCACATTACTACTATTTAACTGGGCTGTTCACCTCCATAATATCCCCATTGAGGTTTGGCACTCTGTCCCAAGGGCGAGATGAGGACATTATGTGGCAAGGCAACGGTAAAACATGGGGTTCTTGGGGTAATGAAAAAAGAAGGAAGTTGATAGAGAGGGTGTTATGTATAGGATTATAAGGGGTTTTTCTAATTGGGTAAGGGGTTCTGGGTGGGTTTAGGCTAACAAAATTTGCAACTTTTTAAAATAGATTATAATATCTTTTTATATTTTTTATAAATTTTAGTCACTTATAATATTTTTTTTATGAATTTTAGTCACTCATAATATTTTTTTATGAATTTTAATCACTTATAATAAAATTTCTATGAATTTTAATCACTTATTATAGATACATTACAGTTTTAACCATCTAAAATAGAGTTTTGTAATATTTTAGGCTGCTTATAGTAGTATTACAAAGGCAGTCATAAATTATTCTGCTTTAGGCTGCTTTTACAGTACTATTGCAAAAGCGGTCCTTAAGTATTCTGCTTTGGGCTGCTTTTGCAGCACTACTATAAAAGCGGTCCTTAAGCAATTCTGCTTTGGGCCACTTTTGCAACACTAAGGCAGAGGACATCAGGAACCGACACCCCTTTACATAAGCAGGAGTTGCCATCGTCCACATCCCTTCTGCTCTCCCTCATCACAAGTAAACCCAATTTTAGCTCCTAAGAATGATAGATAGGATCATTCTTAATGATTCCCAGGAGTAATTTTTTTTTTAAATGTCACACAGAATGAGAAGAAGTAAAAATACTTTATTATTATTCTAAGTGTGTTATTTCAACTATAGAACTCAAATGGTAACTTTTTGAAAAACAGGGTCAATAAAATTGAAACATCACATGATTGTTAAGCATTTATTTTCTGTCATTCAATGCCTTACACAGTAACTTAACTCACTTGGAAAAAGAATATTTATTATTAATACAAACTATTTAAAAAGTAAGGTAGCTGCCATCAGGAACCAGCACCTTTATGTAAGCACAAATTTGACCATTTTGGCTCGCAAACTCCTCCCTCACACAACATCAAACTTAATATTTGACCAATGAGATTGGAAGGGAAGAACCCCTTCTTTGAGTCTCATTTGAGTTTTTTTTTAAATATATTAAATTGACAAAGTAGTTTAAGAATCTTTTTTTTTGGTGTGAAAGTGAGATTTCTTTGTGTTTAGAGTCGATCTAAGCAAATTTCACGAATTTGATGCTGACATTTTGGCCAAAACACATGACCTAAAGTCATGTGTTTTTGTATTGCAGAGCACGGTGAAGTTGGACTTTGTAGCCTGTAAATCCCCACAAATGCCAAAGAAAAACTGTGCAAAATACACACACCTCAAGAATATGGCAAAAGCAAGACAAAAAAGAAGTCAGGACATCAGACCTGGTATGTGGTATTCCTTAATGCTGGAAGACACAAAGCTCAATAGCCACAGAAGCCCCAGATGGAAATGACATGATGTGCCTTCCAATCTCAGGCCCAGAACAGTCCATGGACATCAATAATGAAGGGAATAGGAGTGATCACAATAAAGAGATTGCCGAATGTCTTCTTGGTGCACAGGAGCAAGCAGTGGCAACAGATCGATCCAGAGAGCGCTTTTGTGCATCGGTAGCATCACATTTTCCTTAAGATTTTCCCAAACAGTCTGAGAGGACTATGAGGTGAAAGAAGCTGGCTCAGAGGAAGCTGGTGGCCCAAGGGTTCACAACACTGCCAGATTTTCTTAGGCAGATAGCGGAGAAAGAAAGGCAATGGGCCAAGCTTAATACTTTGGTTGCAGCTGCTGCTGCCCAGCCCAGATCTGTGCAAAAGAAGTTGCATATTCAGGAGGAGGACAACAACAACAACAACAAAACGATGGCCAAAGAGCACAACTCTGAGACCGCACCTGCACTACACATCGACAAACGCACGCTGGAGACCAATGCCACAAATGACATGGCACCATGTCGTGGTTTGGATGGTGTGACCACATCCTGCATCATTGAAATTGCTTCCGATTCGGAGCCCATCCAGGTTGAAGACACTGCAACAGAAGTCGAGTCCGATACCAGTGTGCAGTCCTGTGGTATCATGCCCGGAATTGGCCCCCTTGAGAGAGAGAGCACGCACTGTAACCAAGGTCCAAACGACTCGGAATATTGCTGACAAGCTTCCCCAATGCCCTTAGAGGAATCCGAAGAGAGCAGCAGCAGCAGCAACAGCTGTGAGATGCTGAGCAACGATGACGAGCCTAACTCAGATTGTCCCCCTTCGAAGACAATGCAACACAATCTTGAAGATCCCCAAGGCATCATTGCACGCATGATTGAGGGGCTTTGCAATGGGAAAGTCCCTAACGATGCTTGTCACCAGCTCGGCCTGGATAACACCCTGGAATGCCTTCACGATCACGCCACATTGCACGCCGCTCAAGGAGACTTGATTCGGAAGGGGGAGGACAGGAAGATAGACCCCATCCTTCGTGGTCATATCCAAGTGATGGTGGGGGTACTGAACTTGTTCTTGGATGAAAGTTTGGGTTACACATGGCGACATGCATCGCTGATCGTCGCAAAGTCGCAGAGTCACGGTGTCGCATGTGTGTGATCGATTCGGCACTGGGTGCTCAACTTCTTACAGACCGGCGAACTCCCCCACCCCAAATACAGCTGGACACGCTCAACAGCTTTGGAAGATGAAGATATTTTGCAGGAAATCCAGTTCGAGCTGGGAGAAAAATTGAAAACCAGATCAATCAAGGCAACCGATCTTGTCTATGTCATTGCAAGCGTGAAGATACAAGAACAATTCAAGCATGCAGGCATTGACAAGCCCTCTATCTCTGAGCACACAGCATACCATTGGCTAGGCAAGATGGGGTGGCAATATGGGAGGCAACCAAACGGTATGTACATTGATGGCCACGAACATGAAGATGTTGTGCAGTACCGGGACGCCTTTGTGCAACACTTCAAGCAGTATGAACAATGTTTCCACCTCTGGGACGACAACGGGGAGGAACTCCCACCCCCTCGTGGTTTCCCTGTGCCAGAGGCTGCTTGCCGCTTCTGACTTGTCCTTGTAACGCATGATGAGTCAACCTTCTTTCAAAACAATCAACACAAGATCTATTGGGAACACAGGGGGTCAAGTAAGACTCCAAGACCAAAGGGGGATGGCCAGTCCCTGATGGTCTCCGATTTTCTGACAGCAGATTGGGGTTGTCTCTGTGATGACAATAGGTGCGTCCCCTCTCATGCTCTGTATCCATATGTCAATCTCATATCTATTTCAGTGATGCCCGCATCATTTTCAGGCCGGGGAAGCTCAGGGATGGCTGGTTTTCAGCCAGCGACTTACTTGCCCAGGTCGACAACGCAATAGACATCTTAGAGGGGATCACAAAAGGATGGGCACAGGCCCTATTCCTCTTCGATAATGCCCCCAGTCATCAGAAGTGTGCAGACAATGCAATCTCAGCACGCTGAATGGTCAAAGGTGCGTGAATTTATTGTCATGAGGTGCTCAACTGTATTGACTCATTCTTCCTAGGACTGAGGAAGGGCTGTTACGAACGTACTGCTTCTACAAGAGCAATATGATGTATCAGGGGATCTTGAGTGGACTTGGGTGTGATGATGCTAAGGGTGACCTTGAAGACGAGGAGAAAGCACACTAGGAATGGCTTAGAGGCAATGGCAGGCAAGGGAGTATGTGGAACAAGGCAGAAAAGCCAAGTGGACGATCTAAGGATTGTCTTTGCATTTCATGGGTCTTATATACTGTAGGGACAGGGTGTTACATAAGCAACAGTGGGCTGGTTAATCTAACCATAAGCAGACATGACATGATCGATTGCACAATAATGTCCATGCACAGAATGCTCTAGAAGGGTTAATTATAGCCATTCAATGGCAATAACCTGCAGACATGGTCCGTGCGTTTCTGCAGTAATCTGTGAGGTTCCATGGTATTCCAGCCAATGGCAGAACTCCCTCCAGGAGTATTGTTGTTCCGGTAGACTTCTATGGGCTTCGATTGTCTTCTAGCCAATCGTATGTGTCTTCAGGCTTGAGGTCACGTGCTAGGTCATGTGCATTGTCATGTGACTGATCACATGTTACTAGTGTGACGTATTGCGTGACTTGTCACATGTGACTCGAGGGTGTGACAAGGTGTGACAGGGTAACATTAGATTCCCACGGTCACGTGTCTTGGGATTTCGCGTTCCACCACCACAGTTCATGACATCATCCCCTCTTTAAGGTCTTGCTATGCTGTAGCAACCTTTAATAAAACAAGGGTCATGAACGGGGATGAGAGTGTGACAGCCCCAGGATCACGTGCTACCTTCTTCTTTCTTGGTCGAAGGAAGAAGACAGCAAGTAACCATGGATCCTTCCGGGGGCACAGGCAGACAGTGGTAATTGATGTGGTGTCATAACTTGAGACGCTCTTGTGTGTGTATTTGCTGCGAACTATTGAGAGTGCTCTCCCGAGGCACTGTTGTGGCGGGGGGTCCGGGGAAGGTGAAAGTGCTAGTGGGTCCTACTGTGAAGGTTGCCGTGTGATGATTTTCCAACAGGGCCAGGGATGCCAAGCAGTCAATCAGCAAGGCCGTGGGTACTTGGGCTTCCATCCAACGATTATAGGAATGGCTTTCGGAGGACTAAATCCCCCCTGTGGGGCAGTTCCATAAGGAACACGCTGTGGGATGCCGAGCAGTCAATTAGCAGGGCCGTGAGCACTTGGGCTTCCTTCCAATGACTTTAGGAAGGCTTTCGGAGGGTAACGACCCCCCCATGGGTGAGCCGATTAGGGCACGACAGGGTAAATGGACCAGACAGCTTCCTTTCTATAGCTTTGCTCTATGTGATCAGTACAGAGGTCGGCGGTATCCTTCCGGGGATAGTAGGCAATCCTTCTACTTGTTTCTTTGGGGCTGCATTCAAGCGAACGCTCTGCAAGCTTTAAGGGTTTCAGGGATGTCTTCCTGACTGTGGACAGCAAGTTGCACTTGCGGGCCAACTGCCTTGGCTAGCCGGTTGCGAACATTCATCTAGACATGTCGCCTTGGGTAAAATGGGGCTGTGAGGGATCCTTTGCTGAGGCATCTGATGCTTGCCAGGTCCCTTTTGCCAGGGCACCTGTATTATTACTTGGCATGGGTGCACAATGCTCTTGCTAGGCCATTTGCCGTGATATGTAGACTTTGTGGCGTGTTACAGCGATGCATATAGTGTTGTCCCGTAAATCACACTTCTTCTTGGGCTCTACAATGAGGGGTCGGCCGATACTGGCCTTGGAGGGCCTAGTCTGACTCCTCCAGAGATCGGTGGTCTTTCTTGGCGGTGGTTGTTTCTAGCGGGCGGTCTTCCTCCGCACACATATCTTGTGGGTGCTTGGCGTGGTGGTCCTGCGACTGCTGTGCGGACGTTCAAGCCCCCTTGGGCTTGTTGCTTGAAGCGACAATTGGTCGCTCTATGGCCTGGTTTTCCACAGTAGAAACATTGGTTGTTCAGGGCACAGTAGGCTCTTTCTTCCTCCGTTAGACGTGGTCTACTGCTCGAGGCATGGCTTGATGATAAGCTCCATCTCTAGTACGGAGAGAGGTGAGGTGTTTTACGGACCGACAGACTGGCTGGGATCACGTGATCCCCTGACTCCTGTACGATACACGCGTGGCTCATCGTTTGGACTGGCTGACTGAGACTCCTGACTGTACCGCTGACTGATACGCACCATTGGCTGACTAACTGTACTATACGCTGACTGAGCTTGACTAAGGGACTGACAAACCGACTTACCAATCGGTTGTAGAACTATTAGTTATACATGACTCGAACCTGTATATATAGGACTCTATACGGATGGTTGAGCCTTAAGCTCGACTTTGCTACAATCGCAGCTTCTTGTTTACTCCTGCTCATTGCACGGCCCTCTTCTCTACTCTTTCATCTACACTTTAAGGTCCTTAAAGGCAGACCTTGCCTTCGAAGCTTAGTGATTGGGCTATACCAATCAATGCACATCTCAGGAGTCTGAACACATGCCCCAGCACGCTTCGGACCGCACACTTTCCCGAACCGTCAAGTGTGCACGAAGCCCCGCTGCGGGCTTAACACTTGACATGGCGTGGCTGGCGTGATTTGACGTGGCATGGCTTGGTTTGACTGCGGGCTGGTACAACTGCATGGCTTGGTCAAGTTCCCGGGCCGCGTTTACCAACCCGTCCAGGGTTGTTGGCTGTGGGGTCATGGCTATGAGTTTGTTGTGTAGGGCCCCGGGGATTACAGACTTGAAGGCATGGATCTTGGTTATTTTGTTGGCGTCTGCCCGGCTAGCATGGGAGGACCATACTTGGTACCATTCCAGAAAAGGGCAATCGCCCATCTTGGTAGTAAACATGGCGTTGGCGGCCTCAATGTGTGCTTCGACAGGGAAAAACATGGCTTGGAAGGCGTCTTTGAACCCGTTCCAGGTTCCAAAGTTGATTGGGGTATGGGCTAGGCCTGCGGCCATTTTTTCGTGAGCCCAATCGCCGGCATAAGTGTCGATTTGGAAATGCATGAGGGCGGAGGCTACTTTCCTACTTTCGGTCATAGTAGGATCTCCATTGAGGTAGAAATGGTTTTCAAGGGCCGACCAGAAGGCAATTGCCTCACTGGTGTCCCCGATAAATGGTTTCAGGGGCATGGCAACGATGCTGTCAGGCATGAGGGTAGCCAGGGTGGGGGATAAGACTTGGAGTATGCCTGGTAAGGCTGATGTCAAGGGTGTGTTTTGTCAAGGGCGAGGCCTTCATGCAGCAACCGCTGCTTCAGATATCTCTGTGGGCAAGGCCTAGATCAACGAGGGCGAGGCCTTCTTGTAGCGATCGCTACTTTGGGTTACTTGATTTGATAATGTAAGAGTCGCAGCCCTTCACAGAGGGGCGTCCCTTCGACGTTGGTTTACAGGCGTGGACAGATGTGGGAACAGAGACGAGGATCCCCTTTATTGCACGACCCAAAAGCCTACAATGTAACTACTTCAAGAGTTACACAAGGCTCTATACAGAAGGACCAGAACTGGCCCAAGGGTCACAGGGGAGGAAAGGGTATGTGATGTCCACAAACAGGTCGTCAATGCTGACACCCTCTTGGTCTTGACGAGTCCCTTCTTCCAGGGACACAAGTTCGTCGTCACTAACGAGCTCGAACTCGCTAGGCGTGGGGGAAAGGTCCTGGATCAACCAGGTGGGAGAGGAGAAGTCGGGGGTCAAGGTGTTACCGTCCCCTCGACCCTGGGACTTCCCCCCCTCGATCGACGGAGATATTAGTCGTGCGGACGACCCGATGGAGTTAGACGACCCCGAGTAACGGTAAGATTGGACTAGTATTATTAGTGTACGCCTCACCTGATGTGGATGGACTACATGAGTCGCCTTGTGACTCAGCCCCTATGTACATGTTTGCAGCCCCGTATCATCGTGTCCCCGTACCCTGTGCCCTGCCTCCTTGTAGTAGTATAAGTACGACTCAACCGTGACCCTAAGTCGCTAAGTTGAGTCTCCTGTCCGTCTTACGACGGCAATATCAGCTATTCTCCCAACTCCTAGCCAGAAGGCGGCTGCTAAGAGCCTTGTCATTACCACCCCGAGTCTACTCGTTATCGTTGTGTAAGCAGCGGTGACATTAGACTCAACTTTCTTATCATCACAGAGGCCCCAACTAAAGAATACCTCACGGACTTTGGAGACAATGACAAGCCACCAAAGAACGCACACCTGCATAGAATCGACAAAGGAGTCATCCCCGGATATGATGAGATAGCAATACTATACCACCCTGATACGACCAAGAAGGCACAGGACTGCATAGACGGAACCCATGCCTGGATACACAACGAGAAAGGATTCCTCACCCAAGTCTACTTAGAAGAAGACGGAGACAAGTTCAAACTAGTACGAGGACCCAGAAGACCAGACATCAAGGCTCACAACGAGCTAAACGCACGAGAGAGACTCTGCTGCAGATGTGAAGGAGGGACATTCCTACCCATTCCACCTGACTCCGACAACAACAAAGACAACAGCCGACCCCCATCCCCTGTCTCCACAGACCAACAACCCAACTCGCCCACCACGGACGAGGAACCCACAGAGGATCACACCAATATCACCATCAGAAACTCCCCACTTATCGACACCCGACCATTCGCCTCACTCATACACGAGCACACCATGGCGACCACCACAGCAACCACTACCACTACCACAACCACTAAACCTAAGATAGCAGCCTCCATGCAGAAGAAGCTAGACACGGCAATGAAGCAACAGCCAAGCAACAACCCCGGAGGAGGAGGAGGCAACCCCGGAGGAGGGGGAGGCAACCCGGGAGGAAACCCCAGAGCCCCCAACCCTCCGGCAGCACCACCCATGCCCCCGGCAAACCAAGACACCCGCCTCATGGGGAGTGCCCCCACGGAGTTCGACGGAGACCAAGCGAAAGCAGACCAGTTCATAAACGAACTGCGACACTACTTCTGCATAAACACCACGGTCCCCGGCCTCCAGTCCTGGATCCGCCGCGTAGCAATAGCACTAACTTTCATCAAAGGCCTGATAGTAGACGAATGGGCCCTCAACCAAGGAGACTGGGTGGACCGATTGGACCCACTCCTTGAAGACGTTCCCGATGTTTGGGTACACTTCCTAAACGAATTCCGAAACCAATTCCAAGACACACAAGCCAAAGAACGAGCACGTCTTCAGATAGAAAGCATGAAGATGAAATGGCCCAACGTCAACCAATACATCCAAGACTTTGAAAGGGTCACTCGGAAGGCCGAATACCCGCTCACAGCATCCACGACCGTCAGATATTTCCTGAAAGGACTGACCAAATCCATCGTCAATGACATAGTCAAACCCCCCAAAGTCAACACCTACACAGAGATCAAACAACGAGCGATCGACAGTGTAGCGTCCCAACTCCTCATCTACGAGATGTTCAAGCAGGACAAGGGAACCATGAACCGACCACCGTTGTCGCGATGGAATCGGTTCGCACAGCCCAACCCTACCAACCAACAGCCTAGCCGCCCCAATATCCGAGGGTATAATTCCACCAATGCCCCCCGCCACTTGAACAACGCCCCCGTCCCAATGGACGTCGATGCAGACCGAGCACACACTAACCGAAATAACAACTGGTGGAACCGAAACCCCCAAGGAAGGACGGTCCAAATGCAAGACGAACAAGGGAACGTCTACCAAGTGAACGTCGCCCAAACCCAATCGACTGATAGGAACCCCCATGGAGCTGACCGACCCCCCCGCAGCGCCTGTTACAAATGCAACCAAGTCGGACACTTTGCGCACAACTGCCCCAACCGGAAGAAGAAACTGTGCATAGCCACGGCACAACTGGTCGACTGGATGTCAGACACCACAACCACTAACGAGAACCCAGTGGACGAAATAGCCACCAGACTGGCGGCCATGTCTACTGACCAGCGAGACCAAGTAGCAGCACACTTTGGAGGAGGGATAGTAGCAGCCGAGGAAGAGGGTTTTCAGGACGCCTAACCAGTTCGGCCTTGGTTAGGGCATTAAGTACAAGGAGCGTGTATCTATCGAACCGTCGATCAATGACAATTTGCATATATTTAAACTCCTTGTTTAAGAGGGCCGAAACCTCCGCACTACTAGACTCCGGTGCCACGGAGAACTTCATCAACCCCGACTATGCAAGAGAACTCAAGCTGCCAATCGAGGAACTAGCAGAACCCTGCAAGGTGTTCAACATGGACGGAACACAGAAACGCCACGGACAAATCACCCACTACACCGATCTAGACATACAAACGGGCAACCAAATGCACACGATGCGCTTCTTCCTCACCAACCTAGGCGAACAGAAAGTAATCCTAGGCTACCCATGGTTTGCCGCAGTCCAACCAGTCATCGACTGGGCAAAAGGATGGATCGCCTACGAACAACTACCTGTAGTCATCAAAGCCAGAATCAGGCGAATGACAAAAATCCACACCGCCACAGCGTCAGACCGACAAACACTAGCTTCAAAACTAGCCGAGAAACACGCGACCCAACCCCCGCCAATCCCAAAGGAATACCACCAACACTCATTCGTGTTCAGCAAAGCAGAATCGAAGCGATTCCCGCCACCACGAGAGTGGGACCATGCCATCGAGCTAAAACCAGGCCACCCAGAAAACATGCCAGGAAAAGTGTATGCCTTGACCCAGCCAGAACAAGAAGCACTTGTGACATTCCTCCAGGAACACCTCGACAAGGGATACATCACTGAATCCAAAAGCCAATTTGCGGCCCCATTTTTCTTCGTCAAAAAGAAGGATGGGAAGCTCCGACCAGTACAGGACTACCAAAAGCTCAACAAATGGACCCGCCGAAACGCCACACCACTCCCACTCATCCCCGAGCTCATTGCGAGAGTCCGAGGAGCCAGCCTATTCACCAAGTTCGACATCCGCTGGGGATACAACAACATACGAATACACGATGGAGACCAATGGAAAGCAGCGTTCATCATGAACCATGGCCTCTTCGAACCACAAGTGATGTTCTTTGGGATGACCAACTCCCCAGCCACCTTCCAGACCATGATGAACACACTGTTCAGAGAAGAACTCCGACAAGACTGGCTATCGATTTACATGGACGACATCCTCATACACACCCGATCAGATCTCCCATACCACCGAACAAGAGTCCACCAAATCCTCGACAAACTACACAAGCATGACCTCTTCCTCAAGCCAGAGAAATGCATCTTCGAACAAAAAGAAGTCAAATTCCTAGGTGTCATCCTGGGCCATAACACCATCCGCATGGACCCAGCCAAGGTACAAGGAGTAGCAGATTGGAAACCCCCACGAACAGTCTGAGACATCAGAGCCTTCCTGGGATTCACAGGATACTACCGATACTTCATCAAAGACTACTCGAAGATTGCAAGACCACTAATCCACCTCACCAAGAAGGCAACACCATTTGCATGGGAAGAAGCCCAAGTTAGAGCCTTCAAAACCCTCAAAAAACACATGTGCCAGAACCCGATCCTGCGCCAGCCTGACTACACCAAACCATTCTTCCTAGCCACAGACACGTCTGCATACGGCGTGGGAGCCGTACTCTTACAAGAGGGAGACAAACACCCCAGGAAAACCTCACCAACCAAACACCCGATAGCTTACTACTCCGCAACATTCACCCCAACCGAGCGCAACTACGACATCTATGAGAGAGAGCTCCTGGCACTAATGAAAGCCCTAGCCCACTGGCAACCCCACCTAGCAGGATCAACGATCCCAGTCACAGTCCTCACCGACCACGCAAACCTGACCTTCTGGATGATAAGCTCCGCCTCTGGTACAGAGAGAGGTGAGGTGTTTTACGGACCGACAGACTGGCTGGGATCACGTGATCCCATGACTCACATACGATACACGCATGGCTCCTCGATTGGACTGGCTGACTGAGGCTCTCACTGTACCGATGACTGATGACCCTGACTAAGGCTGACTGATACACGCATCATGCTGACAGTGTACTATACAATGACTGAGCATGACTGATGGACTGACAAACCGACTTACCAATCGGTTATAGGACTATTAGTCATACACAATTCGAACCTGTATATATATGACTCTGTACGAACAGTTGAGCCTTAAGCTCGACTTTGCTTTGCAATCGCAGCCTCTTGTATACTCCTGTCTATTGCGCGGCCCCTCTCTACTCTTCCATCTACACTTCAAAGGTCCTTAAAGGCGGACTTTTGCCTTCGAAGCTTAGTGATTGGGCTATACCAATCAACGCACATCTCAGGAGTCTGAACACGTGCTCCGGCACTCTTCGGACCGCACACCTTCCTAAACCGTCAGGTGTGCACGAAGCCCCACTGCGGGCTTAACACAAGTCGAGCTTCTCATTAAAGCCAACCTGGCTGACATACTACTCGACCTCGGAAGGAAACGAAAGCTCTCAAAGAGCCCCGACATCCGGTTCAGAAATAGAACCACCGACGATCTCCCTACAGAAATACAGGGAAAGGCCTTCTGGCTAGAATCACGGACCGAGGGACGATCAGCATATCACCTCAAGGAAGGGTTATACACATACCCTGTTGAATATATCAACGGAACCTGGTACAAAATCAGTTGGACCATTGACGAGTGCTACGAAGTTAGCAGAGAAGACGAGATCAAAGACCCTCACGAGTCAGGACTAGGAACTAAAAGCCAACCGTTCCTACTCGCCCCGGATCTCGAACGAATCCACACAGAGATCACACAAGGAAGTGACGAAGCACCCGAAGCAAAAACTACTTCACCAGCCTCGGACCCAGACATCCCCACGACAGACCAAGCTCACGCACCGGTCATCGAACAACTCACAAAGGCAATGGCAGCAATCACCGTAGCCCATGTACAACCGGCACAAGTAGCCGGACCAGCACAGGCTCCACAGCCCGTTGGAGGACAACCAGCGGGAGGAGGACAACCCCAACAACCACCAGCCGGAGGACAACCACCAGCCGGAGGACAACCAGGCGGTGGAGGAGGCGGAGGTGGAGGAGGCGGTGGTGGAGGAGGCGGTGGTGGAGGCCAACCAGCAGCTGGACAAGCAGCAGCCGCACCACCCATTGCAAAGCCCTCAAAGGAATGATTCCCCAGATCTTCCAAGGAGACAGGAAAGACGCGGAACGCTTCATGCAACAATTCGGAGTATATCGCTTCCTTAACCGACACAACTCCACCTTCACCAATAAGGCAGAACAAGTGGCTTATGCCATCACCTTCATCAAAGGACCATTGGTCGACGATTGGGCGTATGACATGGCGGATCAACTATCCATCAAGGTAGAAGGAAACCCAACCACGGGAGACCCTCCCACACATGCAGAAAATGATCCAGCACTCTGGGAATGGTTCGCAAGAGCCTTCAGAGACGCCTTTACCGACTCCACCAAGAAGCAAGATGCGTACTCTTGCCTCACAAAAATGGAACTGGACGTGGACAAAGTCGACTCTTCCATTACACTCTTCAAACGCCTCATCAGAGAAGCAGGGTGGGGACCAGACGCAGAAGGAACAATCAAACTGTTCCAAGATATCCTACCCGTCGGACTTCACCGCGTCATCCGCCAACGAGAAACCCTACCAGTGACCATGGAAGAGTGGTATGATGCGACCCGGAAGACGGTCCAAAGGTGGCAGGATCTTAACGATAACATTGGACCCAAAGGGGGGCCTGGCCACATCTCAACCAGAGCCAACAGGATGCAGAGCTACCAAAAACCCTCTCCGCCAAAACGACAGAAAGACCCTAACGCAATGGACATTGATGCCATCCGCACCGCCAGAAAACTAACCGACGAAGAATGCACCAAACTCATGAAAGAAGGAAGGTGCTTCCGATGCCGCAAATTGGGACATATGTCCAGAGCCTGCCCCGACAAAGGCAAAGGAAAAACCCCCGATCGACCCCGCAGCTCCCAAGGGCAATACACCAAAGAAAAGCCCAAGGTCCGAGCCGCAGTAATCAATGAAGACGAAGAAGAGGAACAGCATAGCGAAGCTGAAACCTCGACCACCGCACCTCCTTCCTACACCAAAAAGGACGTCCTCCAATACATAAGAGGGATGACTATTGAGGACCGGGAAAACCTCTATGAGGAACTATCGGCCAAAGCGGATTTTTAGGAAGCTCAAAGCCGACGGTCTGGCTGAGAGCAACAGGATTGCAAGATACAATGTACATTAGGAAACTCTCGACTCTGAATATGAATGTTTCTTTTCGCACTTCGCAATCCAAGGCCGACGAATCCGCCCTTATAGATAGTGGCACAACCGACAACTTCATCGACGAAGACACCTGGAAACGACTCGGGATAGGACGCAAAGAACTGGCTAGACCAGTTACCGTCCACAACGTTGATGGCACAGAAAACAAACAGGGAAAGATCACCCATTACTGCTGGCTACGCATCGTCAAAGGGGACAAACATATGCTCCAAAGATTCTACATCACAAGCCTAGGAAAAGATCGCATCATCCTGGGATATCCCTTCCTTTACGATTTCAACCCAAAAATCAACTGGAAGACAGGAAAGGTTTCAGGAGACTCAGTACAGCTTCAAAGCAGCCGATACATGCATGTCGCCAAGAACATCTTCTTCATGCAAAGAGAAGCGATTAAACAACTAGGAAAACCCAAAGAAGACGAAGCCATCTACGTGCGACGCACTAACATCGCACAAGAATGGGCCCAAAAGGCGGATAAAGACAAAATCCACCTTACCATTGATACCATCCCAAAGGAATATCGGAGACATCAAAAGGTCTTCTCAGAAGAGGAAGCATGACGCTTCCCCCCTGCAAGGTCGGAAGACATGACGATCAAATTAACTCCAGATGCACCGAAGGAGTTAAACTGCAAGGTGTACCCCCTATCCAAAGACAAACGAGAACTCCTGCAAAACTGGATTCTCGAAGAAGAAGAACTAGGACGAATCTACGAAGGACCATCGCCCTACACGGCACCAGTCTATTTCATCAACAAGAAAGACAGCTCGGAGAAGAGAATCATCATGGACTACCGACAGCTGAACAAGTACACGGTTAGAGACAACAACCCCTTGCCTAACATACAGTCCGCACTGGAAAGACTGCACGGCAAATTACTCTTCTCTAAGTTCGATATCCGCTGGGGATATAATAACATACGCATTGCTGAAGAAGATCAAACCAAAGCGGCGTTTAAAACTCCTCAAGGCACCTATGTTCCCCGAGTTATGTACTTCGGGCTCACGAACGCACCCCCGTTCTTCCAACGAACTATGCACCGAGATTTCCGCCCCTTACTCCAGAAATACCCTGAAAACCTGGGGAACTACATGGACGACTGGTGGGTGGCCACGGCCAACGATGAGGAGGGCTGCCAACTACACAAACAGATCGTCCACGACTTCCTTGACAAAATGGAAGAATGCTCTTACTTCCTCAAACCAAAGAAATGTCAATTCGAAAAAGACAAAATGGAAATCCTAGGGTGGCTCGTCGGAGGAGGCCGAGTCTGCATTGATCCAACAAAGGTCAAAGGCATAGCCGAATGGCCCAGGACTCTCAAATCAGTAGAAGAAGTCAGGAAAACCCTGGGAGTGTTAGGATACCAACGTCCCTTCATCCAAGGATTCGCATCCATTGCCCGACCACTACACGATCTTACCAAGAAAGGCACCCCCTTCGTCTGGACGGAAAACTGCACGAAGGCACTAGACGAACTGATAACACGGGTGACCACCGAACCCGTCCTCTGGCACCCTGACCCCTCCAAACCGTACGAACTCGAGGTCGATGCCTCAGCATTCGCCCTAGGAAGCATCCTCTTCCAAAGAGACGATCAGAATAAAAGGAGAGCAGTGGCCTATCACTCCAAAGCCCTCAATGCGGCTGAAAGGAATTATTCCATTGGCGACCGAGAGTTCCTAGCTATCATAGAAGGACTCAAATGTGTCAGACACCTTGTTATGGGATCACCCCATAAACTGATGATTTACACCGACCATGACAACCTCCGCTACTACAGGCACCCACAAAAACTGAACAGACGCGTGGCTCGTTACATCGCATTCCTAGCAGATTTCGACTTCGAGCTAGTCCATCTACCGGGAAAGAAAAACCAGGCCGACCCTCTGTCCCGACGACCAGATCATGATGATGGATCAGCCGACAACGAGGAAACCACAGCCCTTCCCAACGAACTATTCGCCCGAGCCATCGAGATTTCTATCTTGGAGCAACAAGTTCACCAACTACAGAAAGCAAACGAAGAATTATGCCGAACTTGGAAAAAGAAGCACGGCATCTACCAGGACGAATGGAAAGTCTGGTGGAAAGCGGGATCACTGGTGGTTCCTGAAGATGTACCGCTCCGACGAACGTTCCTCCAAGAGTATCATGACACTCTGACGTCGGGACATCCCGGAGTTTGGAAAACCTACCTGATGCTAAAAAGAGATTACTGGTGGCCCACGATCCATAAAGATGTAGAAGATTATGTCAAAGGATGTGCCACCTGCCAAGCGGTAAAAACAATCACCCACCGCAACGTGCCCCCCATTGCGCCGATCGGTCCTGGTGAAGACACAACACCCTTCGCCACTATCACAGTCGATTTCATCACGAAGTTACCCGACTCACGCGGCTGTGATACGATTCTCACCATCACCGATCACGACTGCACGAAGGCCGTAATTCTAATTCCATGTCGAGAAGACATGGGGAGCGAAGAAGTTGCAAGGCTCTTCAGAGACCACGCCTTCCCCTACACAGGCCTCCCCAAAAGGATCATATCGGATAGAGACACGCGGTTCACGTCGCAATTCTTCAAGGAACTCTGCGCCCAGTTGAACATCAAACAAAACATGAGCTCCGCGTACCATCCTCAAACAGACAGACAATCGGAACGGACAAATCAAACAGTAGAAACCATCCTAAGAATCTTCTGTAACCACCAGCAAGATAATTGGGCAGACTGGCTCAAGGTCGCCCAATACATGATAAATTCCCGTCCTTCCTCTACCACAAGGAAACCCCTGTACGAACTATGGATGGGATTCATTCCCCGCACTCATCAACCCACGCGGGTCGGAAATGTACTGGCAATAGAAGAACGGAAATCCCAACTTCTAGAAGCCAGGAAAGACGCCCAAGAAGCCATCAGTAAGGTGCAATCCCTCTGGACCAAGAACCCCCATTTCCAACGGTACTGCGTGGATCAGAAAGTCTGGTTAGAAGGAACCCATCTACGAACAACACACCCCACAATGAAATTAAGAGCCAAGCGCTTTGGACCCTTCAAAGTGACGGAAGTACTCAGCGCCGTAACATACAGACTGGACCTCCCAGCCACGTGGAAAATCCACAACGCGTTCCATGCCGCTGTTCTCCATCCGTATAAGGAAACAGAGCTCCATGGACCTAACTTCCCTGAGACACCTCCTGACCTGATCAAAAGACACGAGGAATGGGAAGTGGACAACGTGCTAGCCTCAAGGCGAACAGGAAAGGCAAAGAAGTTACAATACCTTGTTCGGTGGAAAGGATTCTCCGAAGCACATGATTCCTGGGAACCAAAAGGGAATCTAGGGAACGCCTCCGCAAAGATGAAGGAATTCCACGATAAGAACCCCAAAGCCATCCGAAGAATGGTTATAAACCCCCAAGGCTTGACCATGGAGTCTTCACCACTCCCCGACATCGCTGTACTTTGCACCCAGTTTGAAAATCTATCCCTCATGTCTTCAAACTTCAGCTCACCATCGCCCGCCACTCGCAACGCAATGTTGGCAGTGGACACAGAAGAAGTAGCCATATTGGAGGCCGAGCTCCATCCTACCATGGAACCGCCACCTGCCTTCCCAGAAGTACCAGAGTACGCCCCACCGACAAACACACCCCCCAGCTTCGGACTGGAAGAATATCTGCGACTATCGCCGTCGTTATACAGTGTACACGGACCAAGCCGGGTCCCCAGCCCCGAACCACTTCCCATTCCCCCTCGCACCGGCCCACTACCCCAAGATAACCCTAACGACCCACGTAACCAGGTTCGGGGTCTGAGCAGCTTCGCCCGAGAGAGGCTTTTCTACTCAGCTACCGGGCTGGCAGCAGCTCAATTGATGCTAGAAAGGCAGAAGGAGGCTGACCATCCTCTGGTGCTGGACCCAGAAACTAATGAAGTCCACCGTGCCGCCACTCCATTATCCTCAGTGTCAAGCACGACACCAAGCTCCTCCTCAGCCACATCCATGCACAGTTTCCCATCGCATTACACCCTCGAAATCGACGTCGATGACCTCGTGCAGACACATCCCGGTGATGACTGGATTAGATTCCAGTCGGAGATTCATCGCACCTCCATTAAAATCCCAGCGACCGAAGCAGAACCTACAGTAAAGGTAGACGCAAGATATATACGCTTCCGCATCGACAGCGTCACGGGAGAACCCACCATCTATGGGACCATGGGAAACGGACGGCCTATCTACGCCGAGACCTTGGAAGCCGCCCCCACGTCTTGGGCAGCACCCGCGGACTATCGGGATGACAGGCATTTCTCACTTCTAGCGGAAGAAAGGATGATAGGAGGCCTGATGGAAAGGGCAATCGAAGATCTAGGAGATTACGGGGTCAAGGCGGATATCATCCGTCTTCGAAACCTCGAAGCCGACAAACGCAAGTTGGCCCTCTGTCTCCACGAAGTCCAAGCTTTGGAGGCCTACACGCAAAAGAGGAGAGCCGAGTTTGGCATATACCAACTCGCTCACGTCGGCCGAACTAAAGCGGTCCATCAACGGCTCATCTGGGCCAATGCACGAGAACGGCTCCTGGAGTTAGTGGATGAGGATGATCAGAGAGGCGAACTGGCATGGCAACATCGACGCGTCCAACGCAGCACCGCTCCTTATCATACCAATATCGTGACGCGACCCGACTCGCGACTAAGAGGAGGAGCGGGCAGTAGAGTCTCTTGGAACAGTGAGAACGCTACAGACAACGCCCTGGCCCAAGAGGAGTTCGAAGAACGCAAGCGTTGCTCTTACTGCCCTTGGTACGACCATCTCTCCACCCATTGCAAAACGCCCCACCATCTTTGTTCGATCATGGCATCCGGCTGGTGCCGAGTCCCCCGCCATCACTGCTTCTTCCGGAACCAAATGCCGGACACCTGTCCTTACGGAGGTCGCCGCCGCCACGCCAACGGCCATTACCTTACACGCCAGCGTCACGCTCGCTACCTCACCCAGGAGGAACGCGAGATCGAGTACGATCACAACAACGCGGGCTGCGATGACCTCTGCAAAGGGGAACTTAGCAGCGCGGGGATTGCCATGCGCCAGGCCATCACCCAAGTCGTCTTGGACGAGTTCGAGAACGCGGGCCCCTCCTATGCTCCTCGCTCCCCCTCTCCCGATTATGATTATGTCCCCGGCAATAACGAGGGATCCAATTAAGCGTGTGGAAGTGCTCCTTTGAGGGGAGGGTGGTGATAAGCTCCGCCTCTGGTATGGAGAGAGGTGAGGTGTTTTACGGACCGACAGACTGGCTGGGATCACGTGATCCCCTGACTCACATACAATACACGCATGGCTCCTCGATTGGACTGGCTGACTGAGGCTCTCACTGTACCGATGACTGATGACCCTGACTAAGGCTGACTGATACGCACATCATGCTGGCAGTGTACTATACAATGACTGAGCATGACTGATGGACTGACAAACCGACTTACCAATCGGTTATAGGACTATTAGTCATACACAATTCGAACCTGTATATATACGACTCTGTACGAACAGTTGAGCCTTAAGCTCGACTTTGCTTTGCAATCACAGCCTCTTGTATACTCCTGTCTATTGCGCGGCCCCTCTCTACTCTTCCATCTACACTTCAAAGGTCCTTAAAGGCGGACCTTTGCCTTCAAAGCTTAGTGATTGGGCTATACCAATCAACACACATCTCAGGAGTCTGAACACGTGCTCCGGCACTCTTCGGACCGCACACCTTCCTAAACCGTCAGGTGTGCACGAAGCCCCGCTGCGGGCTTAACACTGGAAGTCTCCATGCAAAGTAAATCGCCGTGTAGCACGCTGGTTCACAGAACTCCAGGAATACCACCTAAAGATCCAACACATGCCAGGGAAACTCCACACCTCAGCAGACCTCCTCTCCCGACCCCCAGGAGTGGACAGAGGCGAAACAGATAACCAAGACCTAACCCTCCTCCACCCAGACGCCTTCATCAGACCAACCACCATCGAAGACCCAAAAGACAAATGGTGGGAACTGGAGCAACAAATAGGTGAGGCACAACGGAAGCATCCCGCCGAAATCACACAATGGATCAAACGCCACCGAGCGACTAAAGACCACTCACACAACAGCGGAGACCTAAGATACTGGCACGTACAAGGAAGGATCGCCGTCCCACCAGACGACACCTTGAAAAAGGAAATCCTCCGTCGATTCCACGATCTGGAGATCAGGGGACACCCAGGACGAGACCCCACTATCACGATCATCCGCCAACACTTCTGGTGGCCAAACATGAACGAATGGATCGCACAATACGTGAAAGGATGCGCCAAATGCCAACAAGGCAAAAACCTCACAAAACGGGCAAAGATACCCCTCTACCGCATCCCCACGCCGACCGACGCGCTCCCATTCCAAGTCATAGCAATGGATCTAATCACCCAACTCCCAACCAGCAACGGATACGACACCATCCTTACGATAGTAGACCACGGATGCATGAGGGCAGCCGTATTCCTCCCCTGTAAAACGACGATCACCGGACAAGAAGTAGCCAAACTATACTACGACAACATCTACTGGTGGTTCGGCCTACCCAACAAAATCATATCCGACAGGGACCCCTGATTCACATCCTTCTTCGCAAGAGCACTTGCCCAACAACTGGGGATCAAACAAAATGTGTCCTCAGCGTTCCACCCCCAAACAGACAGACTATCAGAATGGACAAACCAATGGGTGGAACAATACCTCCGCCTGACCACCAACAGCGCCCAAACCAACTGGAGCAATTGTGTTAAGCCCGCAGCGGGGCTTCGTGCACAGTTGACGGTTTAGGAAGATGTGCGGTCCGAGGCGTGCTGGGGCACGTGTTCAGACTCCTGAGATGTGTGTTGATTGGTATAGCCCAATCACTAAGCTTTGAAGGCAAAGGTCCGCCTTTAAGGACCTTTGAAGTGTAGATGGAAGAGTAGAGAGGGGCCGCACAGTGAACAGGAGTGTACAAGAGGCTGCGATTGCAAAGCAAAGTCGAGCTTAAGGCTCAACTGTTCGTACAGAGTCGTATATATACAGAGTCGAACTCAGTATGACTAATAGTCTTAGAACCGGTTGCTAAGCCGGTTTGTAAGTGATCAGTCAGCTATCCTATCGTACAGTAAGCATGATGCGCTTATCAGTCAGCCAATACCAGAGTCATCAGTCAGCAGTACAGTAAGAGTCTCAGTCATCCAGTCCGAACGATGAGCCGCATGTGTATTGTACAGGGGTCAGGGGATCACGTGATCCCAGCCAGTCTGTCGGTCTGTAAAACACCTCACCTCTCTCCGCACTAGAGATGGAGCTTATCACCACCCTCCCCTCAAAGAAGCGCTTCCATGCGCTAATCGGATCCCTCGTTGTCGCCGGGGACATAGTCGTAGTTGGAAGGGGAGTGAGGGGCGTAAGAGGGGCCCGCGTTCTCAAATTCGTCTAAGACGACCTGAGTGATTGCCTGGTGCATGGCAATCCCTGCACTGCTGAGTTCCCCTTTACAGAGGTTGTCGCATCCCGCATTATTGTGATCGTATTCTATCTCCCGCTCTTCCAATGTAAGGTAGCGGGCGTGGCGTTGGCGGGTGAGGTAGTGGCCATTGGCATGGCGGCGGCGGCCTCTGTAGGGACAGGTATCCGGCATCTGGTTCCGGAAGAAGCAGTGGTGGTGGGGAACTCGGCACCATCCGGATGCCGAGATCGAGCAGAGGTGGTGGGGCGTTTCGCAGTGAGTGGAGAGGTGGTCGTACCACGGGCAATAAGAGCAGCACTTGCGCTCTTCGAACTCTTCCTGGGCCATGGCGTCGTCCATGGCGTTCTCGCTGTTCCAGGAGACTCTGCTACCCGCTCCTCCTCTTAATCGGGAGTCGGGTCGTGTGACAATGTTTGTGCGGTAGGGTGCCGAGTTTCGTCGGACACATCGGTGTCGCCATGCCAGTTCGCCTCTCTCGTCGTCCTCCTCTATCAGCCCCAGAAGTCGATCTCGTGCGTTAGCTCGGATGAGTCTTTGGCGGACTGCTTTGGTCCGGCTGACATGGGCCAGTTGGTAGATGCCGAACTCGGCCCTCCTCTTCTGTGCATAGGCCTCAAGGGCTTGGACCTCCTTAAGGCAGAGGGCCAGCTTGCATTTGTCGGCTTCGAGACTCTGAAGGCGTATGATGTCTGCCTTTACTCTGTAGTCTCCCAGGTCTTCAATTGCTCTTTCCATCTGGCCCCCAATCATCCTTTCTTCTGTCAGCAGGGTGAAATGCCTGTCGTTGCAATAGTCAGCGGGTGCCGCCCAAGATGCTGGTGCTGCTTCCAAGGCTTCCGCGTAGATGGGTCGCCCAGCTCCCATGGTTTTGTAGATAGTGGGCTCTCCTGTGATACTGTCGATGCGGAAACGTATGAACCTTGCATCCACCTTGATGGTTGGCTCTGCTTCGGTCGCCGGAATTTTGATGGAAGTACGGTGGATTTCTGACTGGAATCTAATCCAGTCGTCGCCGGGATGTGTCTGTACAAGATCGTCTATGTCGATCTCGAGGGTGTAGTGTGAAGGGAAGCTGTGCATAGACATGGCCGGGGAGGAGCTCGGTGTCATACTTGACACTGAGGACAATGGAGTGGCTGCACGGTGGATTTCATTGGTCTCGGAGTCCAGTACCAGAGGGTGGTCAGCCTCCTCCTGCCGCTCTAGCATGAGTTGGGCTGCCACCAGGCCGCTCGGGGAGTAGAAGAGTCGGTCCCTCGCAAAGCTGCTAAGACCGCGGACGAGGTTTTGCGGGTCTTCCGGGTTGTCTTGGGGAAGTGTACTGGTGCGTGGAGGAATAGGTAATGGTTCGGGGCTGGGGACTCGGCTTGGTCTGTGTACGCTGTATAGCAAGGGCGAGAGGCGTAGGTACTCTTCAAGTTCGAAACTGGGGGGTGTATCTGTTGGCGGGGTGTACTCTGGCTCTTCCGGGAAGGCCGGTGGGGGTTCTATGGTAGGGTGAAGCATTGCTTCTAGTACCGCTACCTCTTCTGTGTCGACCGCTAGCATAGAGTTGCGGGTGGCAGGGGAGGGAGAACTATATTGTGAGGACATCAAGGATAGGTTCTCGAACTGTGAGCAGAGTGTAGTGATGTCAGGGAGTGGTGAAGACTCCATGGTCAATTCTTGGGGGTTTATAACCACTCTTCGAATAGCCTTGGGGTTCTTATCGTGGAATCCCTTCACCTTTGCAGAGGTGTTCCCTAGATTCTGTTTCGGTTCCCAGGAATCATGTGCCTCAGAGAATCCCTTCCACCGAACAAGATATTGTAACGTCTTCACCTTTCCTGTTCGCCTTGAGGCTAGCACGTTGTCCACTTCCCACTCCTCGTGTCCTTCGATCAGGTCAGGAGGTGCTTCAGGGAAGTTAGGTCCATGTAATTCCGTCTCCTTGTATGGGTGGAGGACAGCCGCGTGGAATGTGTTGTGGATCCTCCATGCGGCTGGGAGATCCAGCCTGTACATTACAGCGCTGAGTACTTCCGTTACCTTGAAGGGTCCAAAGTGTTTGGCCCTTAATTTCATTGTGGGGTGTGTTGTTCATAGATGGGTCCCTTCCAACCAGACTTTCTGGTCCACGCAGTATCTTTGGAAATGTGGATTCTTGGTCCAAAGGGATTGTGCCTTACTGATGGCTTCTTGGGCGCTTTTCCTGGCTTCTAGAAGTTGGGATTTTCGTTCTTCTATTGCCGGTACATTTCCGACACGCGTGGGTTGATGGGTGCGGGGAATGAATCCCATCCACAGTTCGTACGGGGGTTTCTTTGTGGTTGATGAGGGACAGGAATTTATCATGTACTGGGCGACCTTAAGCCAGTCTGCCCAGTTGTCTTGTTGGTGGTTGCAGAAGATTCTCAGTATAGTTTCTACTGTTTGATTCGTTCGTTCCGACTGTCCGTCGGTTTGGGGGTGGTACACGGAACTCATGTTTTGTTTGATGTCCAGTTGGGCGCAGAGTTCCTTGAAGAATTGCGACGTGAACCGTGTGTCTCTATCCGATATGATTCTTTTGGGGAGGCCTGTGTAGGGGAACGTGTGATCTCTGAAGAGCCTCGCGACTTCTTCGCTCCCCATGTCTTCTCGGCATGGAATTAGGATTACGGCCTTTGTGCAGTCGTGATCGGTGATGGTGAGAATTGTATCACAGCCGCATGAGTCGGGTAATTTCGTAATGAAATCGACTGTGATAGTGGCGAAGGGTGTTGTGTCTTCACCAGGACCGATCGGTGCAATGGGGGGCACGTTGTGGTGTGTAATTGTTTTTACCGCTTGGCAGGTGGTGCATCCTTTAACATAATCTTCCACATCTTTGTGGATAGTGGGCCACCAGTAGTCTCGTTTTAGCATCAGATAGGTTTTCCAGACTCCGGGATGTCCCGATGTCGGAGTATCATGGTATTCCTGGAGGAATGTACGTTGGAGTTGTGCATCTTCAGGGACCACTAGTGATCCCGCTTTCCACCAGACCTTCCATTTGTCTTGATAGATGCTGTGCTTCTTTTTCCAGCTTTGGCATAATTGGTCATGCGTCCTTTGCAGTTGGTGGACTTGTTGTTCCAGGATGGAGATTTCTATTGCTCTGGCGAAGAGCTCATTAGAAAGGGCTGTGGTCTCTTCGTTATCTGCCGATCCGTCGTTATGGTCAGGGCGTCGGGATAAGGGGTCTGCTTGGTTTCGCTTGCCCGGGAGATGGACTAATTCGAAGTCGAAGTCTGCTAGAAATGCAATGTAGCAAGCCACGCATCGGTTCAGTTTTTGAGGGTGTCGGTAGTAGCGGAGGTTGTCATGGTCCGTGTAGATCGTCAGTTTGTGGGGTGATCCCATTACAAGATGTCGGACACGTTTGAGGCCTTCAATGATGGCTAGAAATTCTCGGTCTCCGATAGAGTAATTTCTTTCTGCTGCATTTAGTGCTTTCGAGTGATAGGCTACTGCTCGTTGTTTGTTGTTGTTGTCTCTTTGAAAGAGGATACTACCGAGTGCGAAAGCTGAGGCATCGACCTCAAGTTCGTACGGTTTCGCTGGGTTTGGGTGCCAGAGGACCGGTTCGGTGGTTACTCGTGTGATGAGTTTGTTTAGTGCTTCTGTACACCTTTCGGTCCAGATGAAGGGGGTCCCCTTTTTTGTAAGGTCATGTAGAGGTCGGGCTATTGCTGCAAATCCTTGGATAAAAGGTCGCTGATAGCCGAGCACCCCTAGGGTCTTTCTGACTTCTTCTACCGACTTGAGAGTTCTGGGCCATTCTGATATCCCCTTTACTTTAGCGGGGTCGATACATACTCGTCCTCCTCCTACAAGCCATCTGAGGATTTCCATTTCTTCCTTTTCGAATTGACATTTCTTTGGGTTTAGGAAGTAGGAGCATTCTTCCATTTTGTCTAGAAAGTCATGGACGATCTGTTTGTGTAGTTGGCAGCCCTCCTCATCGTTGGCCGTGGCCACCCACCAATCGTCCATATAGTTTCCCAGGTTTTCAGGGTATTTCTGGAGTAGGGGGCGGAAATCTCGATGCATGGTTCGTTGGAAGAAGGGGGGTGCGTTCGTGAGCCCGAAGTACATGACTCGGGGAACATAGGTGCCTTGGGGAGTTTTGAACACCGCTTTGGTTTGGTCTTCTTCAGCAATGCATATGTTATTATATCCCCAGCGAATGTCGAACTTGGAGAAAAGTAATTTGCTGTGTAGCCTTTCCAGTGTGGATTGTATATTGGGCAGGGGGTTATTATCTCGGACTGTGTATTTGTTCAACTGTCGATAGTCCATGATAATTCTTTTCTCCGAGCTGTCTTTTTTGTTGATGAAGTAGACCGGTGCCATATAGGGGGAGGGTCCTTCGTAAATTTGCCCAAGTTCTTCTTCTTCGAGAATCCATTTTTGCAGGAGTTCTTGCTCGTCTTTGGATAGGGGGTATACCTTGCAATTTAGCTCCTTTGGTGCATCTGGGGTTAGCTTGATGGTCATGTCTTCGGATCGTGCGGGTGGGAAGCGTCGTGCTTCTTCTTCCGAGAAGACCTTTTGATGTCTTCGGTATTCCTTTGGGATAGTGTCGATGGTAAGGTGGATTTTATCCTTGTCCGCCTTTTGGGCCCATTCTTGTGCATTGTGCAATGTTGGTTCGTCGCACGTAGATGGCTTCGTCTTCCTTGGGTTTTCCTAGTTGTTTGATCGCCTCTCTTTGCATGAAAAAGATGTTTTTGGCGACATGCATGTATCGGCTACTCTGGAGTTGTACCGATTCTCCTGAGACCTTTCCTGTCTTCCAATTAATTTTTGGATTGAAGTCATAGAGGAAGGGGTATCCTAGGATGATGCGATCCTTTCCTAGGCTTGTGATGTAGAATCTTTGGAGCATATGTTTTTCTCCTTTGATGATACGTAGCCAGCAGTAGTGTGTGATTTTTCCTTGTTTGTTTTCTGTGCCGTCGACGTTGTGGACCGTGACTGGTCGGGCGAGTTCTTTGCGCCCTATTCCGAGTCGTTTCCAGGTGTCTTCGTCAATGAAGTTGTCAGTTGCTCCGCTGTCTATGAGGGCGGATTTGTCGGCCTTGGATTGTGAGGTGCGAAAAGAAACATCCATATTCAGAGTCGAGAGTTTCCTAATGTACATCGTATCTTGCAATCCTATTGCTCTAAGCCAGACCGTCGGCTTTGAGCTTCCTAAAAATCCGCCTTTGCCGATAGTTCCTTGTAGAGGTTTTCTCGGTCTTCAATGGTCATTCCTCTAATGTATTGGAGGACGTCCTTTTTGGTATAGGAGGGGGGTGCAGTGGTCGATGTTTCAGCTTCACTGTGCTGTTCCTCTTCCTCGTCTTCATTGATTACCGCGGCTCGGACCTTGGGCTTTTCTTTGATGTATTGCCCTTGGGAGCTGCGGGGTCGATCTGGGGTTTTTCCTTTGCCTTTGTCAGGGCAGGCTCTGGACATGTGTCCCAATTTGCGGCAGCGGAAGCACCTTCCTTCTTTCATCAATTTGGTGTGTTCTTCGTCTGTCAGTTTTCCAGTGGTACAGATGGCGTCGATGTCCATCGTGTTGGGGTCCTTTTGTCGTTTTGGCGGGGAGGGCTTTTGATAGCCTCGCATCCTGTTGGCTCTAGTTGAAATATGACCAGGTCCTCCTTTGGGTCCGATATTGTCATTGAGATCCTGCCATCTCTGGACTGTCTTTCGGGTTGCATCGTACCACTCTTCCATGGTTGCTGGTAGGGTTTCTTGCTGGCGAATAACACGATGGAGTCCGACTGGCAAAATGTCCTGGAACAGTTTGATTGTTCCTTCTGCATCTGGTCCCCATCCTGCTTCTCTGATGAGATGTTTGAAGAGGGTGATAGAGGAGTCAACCTTGTCTATGTCCAGTTCCATTTTGGTAAGACATGAGTATGCGTCTTGCTTTTTGGTGGAATCGGTAAAGGCATCTCTGAATGCTCTCACGAACCATTCCCAGAGGGCTGGATCGTTTTCCGCATGTGTGGGAGGGTCTCCTGTAGTTGGGTTTCCTTCAACTTTAATGGAGAGTTGGTCCACCATGTCGTATGCCCAATCATCGACTATTGGTCCTTTGATAAAGGTGATGGCATAAGCCACTTGTTCTGCCTTGTTTGTAAAGGTGGAGTTATGTCGGTTGAGGAAGCGATATGCTCCGAATTGTTGCATGAAGCGTTCGGTGTCCTTCCTGTCTCCTTGGAAGATTTGGGGAATCATTCCTTTGAGGGCTTCATTGCGAGGGGGTGCGGCTGCTGCCTGTCTGGCTGCCGCTTGTCCGGCCGCTGGTTGGCCGCCTCCGCCTCCTCCGCCTCCTCCACCTCCTCCACCGCCTCCACCGCCTCCACCGGGTTGACCTCCGGCGGGTGGTTGTTGGGGCTGTCCTCCCCCTGCTGGTTGTCCTCCAGCGGGGAGCTGTGGGGCTTGTGCTGGTCCGGCTACTTGTGCCGGTTGTACGTGGGCTACAGCGATTGCTGCCATTGCTTTTGTGAGTTGTTCGATGACCGGTGCGTGAGCTTGGTCTGTAGTGGGGATGTCTGGGTCTGATACTGGTGAAGTGGTTTCTACTTCAGGGGCGTCGTCACTTCCTTGTGTGACTTCTGTGTGGATTTGTTCGAGATCTGGGGCGAGTAGGAATGGTTGGTTTTTGGTTCCTAGTCCCAATGTTTGAAGGTCTTCGATCTTGTCTTCTCTGCTAACTTCGTAGCACTCGTCGATGATCCAACTGATTTTGTACCAGGTTCCGTTGATGTATTCCACAGGGTATGTATACAACCCGTCTCTGAGGTGATATGCTGATCGTCCTTCAGTTCGTGATTCTTGCCAGAAGGCTTTCCCTTGTATTTCCAAAGGGAGATTGTCGGTGGTTCTATTTCTGAACCTGATGTCAGGGCTCTTTGAGAGCTTTTGTTTTCTTCCGAGGTCGAGGAGTATGTCAGCCAGGTTGGCTTTAAGAGAAGCTCGACTTGTGTTAAGCCCGCAGTGGGGCTTCATGCACAGTTGACGGTTTAGGAAGATGTGCGGTCCGAGGCGTGCCGGGGCACGTGTTCAGACTCCTGAGATGTGCGTTGATTGGTATAGCCCAATCACTAAGCTTCGAAGGCAAAGGTCCGCCTTTAAGGACCCTTGAAAGATAGATGGAAGAGTAGAGAGGGGCCACACAGTAGACAGGAGGATACAAGAGGCTGCGATTGCAAGACAAAGTCGAGCTTAAGGCTCAACTGTTTGTACAGAGTCATATATATACAGAGTCGAACTCAGTATGACTAATAGTCTTAGAACCGGTTGCTAAGCTGGTTTGTAAGTGATCAGTCAGCTATCCTATTGTACAGTAAGCATGATGCACTTATCAGTCAGCCAATACCAGAGTCATCAGTCAGCAGTACAGTAAGAGTCTCAGTCATCCAGTCCGAACGATGAGCCGCGTGTGTATTGTACAGGGGTCAGGGGATCACGTGATCCCAGCCAGTCCGTCGGTCTGTAAAACACCTCACCTCTCTCCGCACTAGAGATGGAGCTTATCAGATTGGCTGGGGATAGCCACCACGGTGCATAACAATCACAAGAACGCCACCATCAACATCGCCCCCTCGGAAGCACTTCTAGGCTATACCCCTCGCCTACACCCCACGGACCCCCCTCCGTCACTTAACCAACACGTGGAAGACGGGAAGCAAACAGCCCTCAAAAGGCGTGCACAAGCAATCGAGGCCATCAATTGCACCGCCCATCAGACGCCACCACCTCAGTTCAAGGTGGATCAAGAGGTCTGGCTCGAGGCCAAGAATCTCCAATTACCCTACCAGACCCCCAAACTAGCCCCCAAGCGACACGGCCCCTTCCGCATCAGCAAACAAGTATCACCGGTGGCGTATCAACTCCGACTACCCGACGCCTGGAAGATCCACGACATGTTCCACGCCAGCCTCCTCACCCCTTATCGCAAAACGCCACAACACGGCCCCAACTACATCAAACCACCCCCCGAACTGATCGAGGGTGAACACGAGTATGAAGTCGAGGCCATTGTTAATCACCACTTCCACGGGAAGACGAAGACCCTACAATATCTCCTCAAATGGAAGGGGTACCCACACGCAGACAACATGTGGGAACCAGCCGGTCAAGTACACGCCCCGGCACTGGTTGAGTCATACCACGAAAGATGCCCACTCGCGCAACCACATAAAAGACGAGGGTCGAGAGCTCGAAACACCATTCTCCTCCCACACTCCACACAACCATGTCCCACCAGACCATCCACATCTCTCCTGCGGAAGATAACTACGAGTATGCCCCCGCCTCGCCCACCGACTCCTATGCCTCCACTGAGGCCCTCTTCATCCCCGCCCCAGGGACCCCCTATCAGACGACCGGTTCCACTGGAACCCTTCCTCTTGTTGAGGACCCTGTGCCCACTAACGCAGCACGGGTCCTTGCAGTGGACCTTGCCGTCGGCGCTACACAGCCAGCCATACCCCTATTGCCCCGAGCCGTTAGCACTCTTGTCGAGGGACAAACCAACGCCCTCACGACTCCAATTCTCCTCCGCATGGTCCGCGGTCTCATCATCACCGCCAAGCGCACCGAGGACCGGATGGAAGCCGTTAGGATCATGGCCGAAGAGCAAGCCGCAGAACTCGAGCAGAGTCAGGACCAGCACGATGTCCTTGCCCTCGGTGCCAGGACCCTCCAGCTCGAGTGCAATGCCAAGACCGAGGCCCTCTGCATTGCCGACCTCACCATCTGCAACCTGGCCAACCAGCCTGCAAGGGCGGATATTCACCAGGGTATCCAGTCTGAACCCCCTACGGGCTTTATCGAGAACAATGGCCAGCTCCACTATTTCTCCATCCCCCTCCAAGGCGGCAGCAACGACCGCCGCATCGCCCCCTACATTCAACTTCTCGACGGCCCCGTTCCCCGTGCCGCTGGTACCCTGGGAGGCCCTAACGACCCTGTCTTTACTACAGAGGTCTACGCCCAACCCAGCTCCAACATCGGTATCGCCAACCCGCCAGTACCCAAGTGGCTACTCCGTGCCATCGACGGGGACTCCGAAATCTTCAATGCCTTCGCATTGGAGGTCCAAGATACGACCCAGGACTGGGGCCTCTATACCGACATCTGCCGCTACCACCACACCAACGTCGAACTCACCAATATCGCCTCCTGCATCCGCGCCCTCGAAGCTGAAGAGGCCGAGACCCGCAACACCCTCACCAACTGCCGCCGCCGCCTCCGCACCGCCAACGCTGGAGAGACCCTCGCCCACCTCGCCGGCAACAATGCCGATCGCCACGACCAACGTCACGGGGCGGGGATCATCCACTATGCGATGTGTGGTCGTGCTCGCATCTAACCGGAGGGTGATGTTACCGTCCCCTTGACCCTGGGACTTCCCCCCCTCGATCGACGGAGATATTAGTCGTGCGGACGACCCGATGGAGTTAGACGACCCCGAGTAACGGTAAGATTGGACTAGTATTATTAGTGTACGCCTCATCTGATATGGATGGACTACATGAGTCGCCTTGTGACTCAGCCCCTATGTACGTGTTTGCAGCCCCGTATCGTCGTGTCCCCGTACCCTGTGCCCTGCCTCCTTGTAGTAGTATAAGTACGACTCAACCGTGACCCTAAGTCGCTAAGTTGAGTCTCCTGTCCGTCTTACGACGGCAATATCAGCTATTCTCCCAACTCCTAGCCAGAAGGCGGCCGCTAAGAGCATTGTCATTACCACCCCGAGTCTACTCGTTATCGTCGTGTAAGCAGCGGTGACACAAGGGTTCTCTCCCTGTGGCTGCTCTCCACTCGGCAACTCCGGCAAGGATGACTTCAAGCGAGATAATCGGCTCGCTACTTGGCGTGGGGGGTGGAGACTGAGGTGGTGGTGATGGGGGCGATGGCGTGGGCTGGACGGTGCTGGGCTGCCAGAAGCAACCATCGAGGGGGCGTGAGTCCGTGTCGAACTCGAAAACGTGGGGAGACTCGTCTGGGAAGTAGTCGTAGCACTCAGACACTTCCAACAGTGATCGTCACGGTTAGCAAGGGGAACAGAGATTGTCCAAATGTTATGAATGTACTGCTTCTACAAGAGCAATATGACGTATCAGGGGATCTTGAGTGGACTTGGGTGCGATGATGCTAAGGGTGACCTTGAAGACGAGGAGAAAGTGCACTAGGAATGGCTTAGAGGCAATGGCAGGCAAGGGAGTACATGGAACAAGGCAGAAAAGCCAAGTGGACGATCTAAAAATTGTCTTCGCATTTCATGGGTCTTATATACTGTAGGGACAGGGTGTTACATAAGCAACAGTGGGCTGGTTAATCTAACCATAAGCAGACATGACATGATCGATTGTGCAATAATGTCCATGCACAGAATGCTCTAGAAGGGTTAATTATAGCCATTCAATGGCAATAACCTGCAGACATGGTCTGTGCGTTTCTGCAGTAATCTGTGAGGTTCCATGGTATTCCAGCCAATGGCAGAACTCCCTCCAGGAGTATTGTTGTTCCGGTAGACTTCTATGGGCTTCGATTGTCTTCTAGCCAATCGTATGTGTCTTCAGGCTTGAGGTCACATGCTAGGTCATGTGCATTGTCATGTGACCGATCACGTGTTACTAGTGTGACGTATTGCGTGACTTGTCACATGTGACTCGAGGGTGTGACAAGGTGTGACAGGGTAACATTAGATTCCCATGGTCACATGTCTTGGGATTTCGCGTTCCACCACCACGGTTCATGACAAGGGCTGGACACATAATCCAGGTGGTCAACACATGTGTTGCAGCACCTTACCTAGTGGAGAGTCTCAATACTTTTACTTCCCAGATGACCATCCAACCATGGCTAATTGGTTCAAGGGAATGGAAATCATCATTTGGGAACACGGGCTATGGCCAGAGGAGGGGGGGCTGCCTGCACAGTGCCTGGACTTCAAATGTCCAGCTGATTGCATGGACTGCTGCTGCTGTCGTGTGCTTTTCAATCAGCCTGACTTTGTGGCTTAGAAAGCTGAGTTACAGGAGTTCATTGAGTCGTGTGGCCATCTCTGTGACTTCTATCCTAAGTATCATTGCGAGCTTAATTTCATTGAACAATATTGGGGTGCAGCAAAATTTAAATACCGTACATCATCAAGACCAAGCACACTTAAAGACATGGAAGCTACTATAAAGGAGAGCCTTGACAGTGTCTCCCTTCTCCAGATCCGGTGGTGTGTCACTGCTGCTTATGCGACGATAACATATAGACTCAAGGTAGAGATGACAAGGCTCTTAGCAGCCGCCTTCTGGCTGAGAGTGAGGAATAGATGATATTGCTGTTGTAAGACGGACAGGAGACTCAACTTAGTGACTTAGGGTCACGGTTGAGTCGTACTTATACTACTACAGAGTACGGGGCACGGGACACAGGGTACAGGGCACAGGAACACGACGATACGGGGCTGCGAGTTATGTACATAGGGCTGAGTCACAAGGTGACTCATGTAGTCTGTCCACATCAGGTGAGGCATACAGGCGTACATACTTAGTCAAGGCTTACCACTCCCTCGGGCTCGTCTAACTCCATGGGGCTGTCCTCGCGGCTAACGTCTCTGTCCATCAAGGGGGGGAAGTCCCAGGGTCGAGGGGACGGTAACATGGTGAGTTCTCCAATTCTTATTTAAGCCGCAGCTTAGTTAGCATCTTTTTTAGGTTTGCAAACTGATCTGCACACTTCATTGCTGCTTATAGGGAGGGTTTAACAGGTGCACAGGCAGCATGGGCAAACAAAAAATATCATGGGCATCGCACATTACCCCCTGAATGGATTCTTGCGGCTAAAAACTCGGATGTGTTGATACTATTATAAACCCCAACCAAACCCTAGGGTTTATAAACCCCAGGGTAAGGTTAACCCGAAGAAATTCTCGCAATTATGGCCAAAATACGTGACCTAACCCTAGGGTTGGGTGCTTATCTAAGGGTGCTGGTTCCTGATGGCAGCTACCTTATAGAGATAAAGGAGGGCGATGCCCGCAAGGCGTAGCACAAGGGACAAGGGAAATGGCAGCATGAAAGAACAAAACTCCTTAGGGGGCACCAGCAGGGAGTGGGAGAAGGAGGGCACTGAGGAACATGTGAGGGAGGGGTGTGTGTCAAGTGTCACTGCATCACCCTCTACTTGGGGGAGGGCATGGCATAGGGGGGGGGGGGGGGTGAAAGAAGCCATCTATTGGATTTGGAGTGAGTGAAGGTGTTACTGCCGGCAGCTACACTGGCCATGTTGGAGGTCAGGGGTGAGTGTAAGTACAAGGGGAACCGGCCCAAGGTGAGTTACCGCTTCTGCCAGGAGTTGAAACCGGAGTTGCAGCACAATGGTGGACCCTGTGATTGCATGTCTCAACCCTCCCCTTTCCTGTAGCATATTCTGGACACTACCCCCCCCCTGTCTCGTGTTGTATCTCTGACATAGCTATGTTCTCATCGTCTCGACCTTCCCCTCGTGTACAGACTAATCATGGGCATCGTGGTAAGGATGACGTCTTTATGATGTCGATCCTAGTATTGTCGTAGTAGGATGACGCACCCTGACGTCATCCCCGTACCTCTAGTAGTTGGCAACTTGTTCCAGACTCTATACCTGTAGTAGTATAAGTAGGACTCGACTTTGGTCTCTAGGACGCTAAGTTGAGTCTCCTCATCTTAATCTCAGCCTGCTATTCTCCCTACTTCAAATGGAGTGAATGCATCACTGTCTTCTTCCTTACCCATCAACACAGTACCCTCAGGAGTCTAAGTGTCGCACCCTATGCCGGTGACAGAAGGGGTTGCAGCACTGTTGATATCAGCAAGAAAAACAAGGAACCCCACTTTCTCGTGCTTGGGCTGAGGGTGGGGCCATGGGCAACGAAAGAAAGCATCTCACACTTGCAGCAAGGGCAGCAGCCATGCAAACTGCGAAATAAAACCCCTCACATTTGGAGTAAGGGGGTGCACTTAGCAGGGAGAGTGGGGGACTCAGAGGCACCTCCAAGAAAGGGGACCCCTCCATCTCGCATTTGGGGCAAGGAAAGGGCCTTAAGGGAGCAACCTTAGGGAGCACAACTTGAACGGGTAGCAACAAAAAAATTTTCAGCCTCTGCATGAGACCCCCACAGTTTCGGTCCCCGAAATTTGAAACATCACGTGACTTTAAACCCAAGGGTTAGTGCTGACATAAGGGGTGTCGGTTCCTGATGTCCTCTGCCTTACTGTAAAAGCGGTCCTTAAGTAATTCTGCTTTGGGCTGCTTTTGCAGCACTACTGTAAAAGCAGTCCTTAACTATTCTGCTTTAGGCTGCTTTTGCAGTACTATTGTAAAAGCGGCCTAAAGCGGAATGGTTAAGGACCGCTTTTATAGTAGTTCTGTAAAAGTGGCCCAAAGCGGAATTGCTTAAGGACCACTTTTACAGTAGTGCTGCAAAAGCAGCCCAAAGTAGAATGGTTAAGGACCGCTTTTACAATAGTGCTGCAAAAGCGGCCTAAAGTGGCATAGTTTTTTCAGAAAGTTTTACATGTTTTTTCAGAAAGTTTCACATGTTTTTTTCGGAAAGTTTCACATGTTTTTTTGAAAAGTTTAATATGTTTTTTCTGGAAAGTTTAATATGTTTTTTTTGGAAAGTTTTGTAAGGTTTTTTCCGAAGTTTTCATATGTTTTTTTTCCGAAGTTTTCATATGATTTCCTTGGAAGTTTTCATATGTTTTTTTAGAAGTTTTCATATGTTTTTTTCCGGAGTTTTCTATGTTTTTTTCCGGAGTTTTCATATGTTTTTTTTCCGGAGTTTTCATATGTTTTTTTTGGAAATTTTTATATGTTTATTTTGAAAGTTTTATATGGTTTTTTAGAAAGTATCATATATATATTTTGAGTGTTTTATGTTTTTTTTTTTTTCAGAATGGCACTTTAAAAATTGAATGGTTCTTAGCAACAATATGGCTATATGTGACTGGTATAGGGTGTCAAATTCAAACTATTAGTGTCACCACTGCCTATATGACAATGCCAAGTTGCCTCAGTGAGTGGGGACCAAAAGACTCTTATAGAAGTTTGTGGTCTATGAAATAAGAATAACCAGGCTCTTATAATCAGGAAAAGGTACAAAGGCTGCTATTCTTTGGTGAAAGGACAGGAGACTCAACTTGGTATCTTAGAGAAGTCAAGTGAGACTTATTATACTGCTACAATACAAGCAGGCCCATATAAGGGCAGAAGAGTGACTGTGACACAGTATGAGTCATCACAGTCATGGGAGTTAGTAAGAGTGAGTCTGAGTCATACAAAAGTCCAGCCATATCTAGTATTGTATGATATGAGTGATTATGAGTTGGTATGAGTTGTGGCCAATGAGCAGTCAATACAGATGGAAAACTCCTCATTTTGGTTGTCTCTTCTACTAATTGCCATGGGCTGACCCTAAGTTCCTATCTCTGCTACAGTGCCAAGCACTTGCTTACATCACCTATGTGGGGGGGTCAATTTTGAGTGTCTGACTGAGCAGCTGAAATCTTGGAAGAAAAGTGGGGAAATGACTCCATTTCCTGCATTTTTGGATTTTGGGCACTTGTTTCAATTTCTGGTTTAGTTTGGTACCTAGGTGCCCGTCTAAAACACCCTAAATAACGATTTGTGATCACACCCCTAATGGGTAATTTTGAGTTGAGATTATATTTTATCCAAGGAAGTATATTTATTTTCTACAGACAGTAATAACAAAGCATCTAATAGTACTGTAAGTCAGAGCACAAGGTAGAGGGTAGCCACATGAAAGAACCCCATTACCCCTCTGTCTCGACAAGGGGGGGTGGCAATGGCGAAGTCACGGGCAAGGGCAAGGGTGTCAGCAGTGAAGGCATTGGGTGAGTGCATGGATGTTGCCGGTGTGGGTGTGGGTGTGGGCATGGGCATGGCGAGTGTAAGCTGTCAGCAAAGGTGAGAAGCAGATGGCAGTCTCTAATAAGCTCTGCCTCTGGTACGGAGAGAGGTGAGGAATTCTATGGACCAATGGACTGGCTGGGGTCATGCGACCCCATGACTCATTACGATTACGCCCCTGACTCATCTTCTGGATTGGATGACCAATATTCTTACCG